>OU785223.1:3600000-4200000 GCA_917051295.2 Erebia ligea
GCGAGAGCTGAAAAAATCAGTTCGCTCATTTATGAATAGTCGCGGATGTGGCCTTAGAATTTTGACGACGACAGACAGACACAGAGTTGAGCCATTTCCCGGGCGATATTGTAATTGCACAAGTGTGTGCGCAAACAGAGGTCCGACACGACCGGATCCGACACAGATTTACGTGAAAGACTACTAGGCTGTATGGTCGATGACTGAAAATAGTCTAAAACGTTTAAAACATGCTGCACTTTTAATTTATGAGTCATGTAACATGTTACATGTCTCATAAATTAAAAGTGCAGCATGTTAGTACACTAATCCGCCATCTGATGTCAAGTTTTTACATGGAAATAAACACTAAGATCTCTCAAATCAATTTAACGTTTATAAATTTAATAATAATTTGCATTTATTATTATGGATGTTACTTATTAAAGATCTGATATTATTATTATTAACTCTATCAGCACAATTTTTCAATTCGATCGATGTAATCGTTTTTTTCTCAATTTTTTTTCACGGGTTTTGTCAATACTGACTATGTCACCCCGATGAGATCAACAACATGCAATAAACAAAATGAAATGAATACATAAAGAAAACAACTACCTACTTAAACATCGCCTCCTTTGACAGTAGGGTAGTAATCGTACCTACTGAGCAAAGTCGTACTAAACCTAGAGCAGAGTATATACTCGTAATTCATGTCCGTTCCAACAGTATTTTATAGCCGATGTCTACATTATCGAGTTATTGATTACGTCTGTGCGAAATAAAAATTTGTAGTCGAACAATGCTCCTTATCTTTGTTGACCTCCTCTGGCGCAAAGGTATGCTCTGTGCCTTATAACTGAGAGGTTCCTGGTTCCATAAGTCCACAAATCCTCTATGGAACATAGCGCTGCAGTAGTGGTTTATCATCATCACCTTAACAAATCGCCAGCCTAATATGAGTCTCCTCTTAGATGCTCCGTTGCGGCGTGATTGAAGGACAAACCAATAAACAAACACTTTCGCATTTATAATATTAGTATGATTGCCAGACTTCACACAGCTTTGTGAACTTAATTTATTAAGAATAACATAATTCTATTTCATATAATTCTAAGAACATTTTCTTGCGAAACAAAATAATATGTCCACCTTCGTTTTTTAACAACCTAACCGGAATAAGAATGTTACGACTAATAATAAAACTAATGAGCAGGGTTATTTCCACAGTGTTTACATTGTACGCAACTAAGCAGTCGGGACCTGGTCAGATAGAACGCGTGACAGTAGCGACTCCAGAGCGGTTGTTTGTTGAAAGAATGCACCGCGTAAGTATAAATAAACTTGATTGATTGATTGACGTGTTAACTGTTAACGGCAAAGCGGTTCATGATTATTTTAGTTTTGACGTGACAACATCTTATAAATTGGTTTGCCGGGTGGCACTTCAAGAAACTGCGTTACGCTCCGCGCGTTATGCGCTAACAATGAGAGCGAGTGAGAGGCACGCGTCCCTTCCACTCGGGCATGGTTAGCCCGCCTAAGAGCGAGAGAGACAGACATAAAAAGTGAAAGGCACGCGTAAGTCGTTGTCACGTAAAACTTTCGCGCGTATTATAAGTTAAGTAAATCCATGAATTTATCAAATTATGTATATCTATTTAGTATTTTGTAATTTGAAAGTGTATTTTACGTGAGGTTAGTCTCATTTTAGTTTGTTAAAGACCTTTCGAGATGAATGATGGTTTTATTAAGTATACATATTACACTGAACTCGATCTATTGAATGAACTCGTCGCGGTTTGTCTGACCAAGACTTCAATAGATGGTATTCTACTAGATTAGGTTTTATTGCACATTCCATTGAGTCGTTAGTAAGTATCAAGTAAAATCTGCCGTCTCGTCTTACAAGCTACAAGTTTAACTGAGGATTAGCTGAGTGTCCCTAGAATACGTCCGTAACTATGTAGTGTTCAACTAAGACTTCTAGATATATAGGTTTTTACTTAAATAAAATAATAATGTACGATACCACTATGTAAGAGAAGATTTGAAGCTTTGAATCTTCAAACATTGTGGAATGTTGGCGGAGCATCTTCTGCAGTGCCAAAACCTGGACCACATTCATATTTGAGTGATTATTAAATAGAGGGTCCCCAAAAGACGTAATTTCTACATCCCCTGTAAGTCTAACGTTTGATAATTAAGTAGGTACCTATCGATTAAAGTTAAATAAAACGTCGAATTTTGATGTCGTCACAAGGAAATAAGCGGCTCAGATAATTATCAAAATGGCTGTGACACACACAGCCCGCTTGGACGAAACTATTAGGGTTCATTTACTAAGTACCTAACCCAAAAAAAAATATAAGAAAGAAAACCACGATCACATTACCATAACACTTAATAGACCACGAAACTAGAAATCCATAAACAGTTTTCATAGCCGATCTAACTATGTACTTGTCGCGGGAGCGTGCGACATCAAAATCGTGACGTCACGTGAGCCAACTACGAATAAAACGGTTGTGACTTGTGATTCAGTCGTCAAATCCTCGGCGGGTGCGCGGGCGCATACTGATGAGGTAGCTAGGCGCCCTCCGGAATACATAACGAGGTCGCATTGCTGATTTTAATAACATAGAGTACAGACGAACCCACATTGACGCACGCTTCCAGAAACATCATCGCCTTACCTGTAAAGAAACGAAAAATACGTTAAAATGTTTGTTTGACAGAACAAGAAAGACTAAGATGCGTCATCGGGCATATCTAAGTACTTAAGATAATTATTATAAGTTTAGGTTATAGTCAAATTTTGACGATCTCCGTGGCGCAGTGTGTAGCGCTGTTGTCTTAACGTGCGGAGATCCCGGGCTCGATCCCCGGCAGGGTCAATTTGGGAATTTATAATTTCAGAATTTTCCCTGGTCTGGCCTGGTGGGAGGCTTCGGCCGTGGCTAGTTACCACCCTACCGGCAAAGACGTGCCGCCAAGCGATTTAGCGTTCCGGTACGATGCCGTGTAGAAACCGAATAGGGGTATGGGTATAATGGGTTTAATATAACTGCCATGCCCCTAACAGCTTAGCCCGCTACCATCTTAGACTGCATCATCACTTACCATCAGGTGAGATCGCAGTCAAGGGCTAACTTGTAGTAAATAAAAAAAAATTACTTAAGTATACTTAAGTCAAATAGGTTGGCTATAGATTGTAATAATTATATTGAGCAACTTTAGGTACTTATGAGTTGCAGATGTAGGTACTGTTAGATGGAAAGTTAAAAACAATTTATGTATGGTATCCCTGCTATAGTTTTGTAGAGTGGCAACACTGATCTGGGGACGCGATGAATCATCATCGAGGATGACAGCGGTGTGTCTGTGTTTGAATTGCTGAATTAAAGTATTTTAAAGGATAATCAGTGTTTGGATTTAATAGTACCTAAAGGGACAACAATTATTACCGATTACCTTATCCCCTACACGAGTGATATTAAAAACCTTTGACCTTTTTATGGCTTCCTTATGAATTATAAATTAATATCAGAATTTCAAGCCAAACATTGACCTAAAAACACACAAAACACAAAAGTAAAACAAAAGCCAATTAAGATACAATCATAATAAAACAAACACAAGATAAAATGATATGATATTATGTATAGCCGTTACCCAACCGTAATGTTAACTTAAATTGAAATAAGAAAACGCAAATAATGCCATTGGTCAACATGACTAAGAACTGAATGTAACTTTACGCAAGAGCACTTGAAATCATCGGCTATTGCCTATCTAGCTATGACATTTACATGTGTTTCTATAATTGAATTACCGAACAAATTGGCAGCGGAATAGCTAAATCGAAATGAATCAAGCAACACTCTAAGAAGAGGATATCAGACACTAAAATCTCTACAATAATTGTATGAATTGTATACTTGAACTCTTGGTTCAATAATTCGGAGAACAATGATAAATGAATATAGCTAATTAATTATTAATTGGTTATGTTTGTATGTAGTAAAATCGATTTTCGTTCAACCCAACATCTAGTATCTAGGTTAGCTTATAGCTCAGAAAAGCTATGGGCTTTTTATTAAACCTTTAACTAGGATATAAATGCTATAAATTGTGTAGCAGTCAAGAAACTCTCTGACCTCAGAGTAAGAATATAATATGTAGTACTATCCTTACTCTGAGTCTCTGACAAAATCGTCAATAAAACTCTTTTCTTCGTTGCTACGATGCAATATTCTTTACATGGAAAACTGAACTCATTATTAGTTACACATACGTCAGTAATTCGCGCAAAATTTCATGACACTATCAGATATTTTAGGACCCAATGGTCAGATACTTTGACATAGGAAAAGTTGCATATTGCACCTCCACTTCTAGAGGAGCATTGCTTATCGTTCGAGACGAATCACTAGCGACTAGCGAGCGGTTTCAATTTTGCAATACCTAGCTACTATTGGAACGCCAAAGGAATCGGTTCAAGGCGACATTATAATCTCCTGTCAGATCGATCAAAATCTAATATTCAAACGCTGTATTGTAATTATTGTCAGAATGTTTTTAATTGCCCGTCATGTTTTGTTAGCTATTCGTGTAATCATGCTACAATAGAGTCATAATGACTTTGACAGTCCGTACATTAACGTTTTGTTATTTATGTACGTTTGGTTGCCGGTTATTATATCTAATATTGATATTTAGTAATCAACTAAACGAACTATATCCGTAAGTTATTATCATTTGGTGGGAAGGCCAAGATTTGGAAGTTTACCGCATTATCGTACCGAGAAAACTAACTCAACATACCTAATATGAAGGAACTTGAAATTTAATTTCAAATAAAAATAGGCAAATATATGTGGTACAGTGTATCTTGCACTTGCAGCTTGCAATATTCACCACACCACATAAATCTTCCAAATTATTCTCAACGTACGTTTCACTCCGACACCGGAGCATCTTCAGGAGATGTTGACTCGACAATGCACGATTGTGAACTTACAATCATTTACAATCGTACATTGATTGTTCTTTACAATCGTGCATTGTCGAGTCAACATCTCCTGAAGATGCTCCGGTGTCGGAGTGAAACGTACGTTGAGAATAATATGGAAGATTTATGTGGTGTGGTGAATATTGCAAGCTGCAAGTGCAAGATACACTGTACCATATATATTTGCCTATTGTTGCGGATTATAGCAAATTAAATTTCAAGTTCCTTCATAATCATGGACTTCCGCAAAGTAACGCCTGCTTCTATCCAATAACTCAACATACTTAAATGTGATAAAAGAAAGGGGTAACAGAGGTCATATTTATTATTTCATTACAAATAAGTCTGTTATTTTCAGCGGGGTCTGAGGCAACGCAAACAACTAAATTAGCAAACACTACCTAAAATTACACGCACACAATCAGAAATCAGAATACACACACGGACATCGCGTCCTTTCAGTACACAATGCCATCTCGTCGTGAATGAAAATAGAAGGAAACTCAGTCTTAAACATTTTGCGGAGGGGTAGGCACATCTCCTTCACTCCTGAACCTGATGGTCAAATGCTCTAAGTGACACGATCAGCAAATAAGAGAGAGCGAGACGCAGACAGTACGGCAAAAACGGTAACAACTAACAATCTATTAATTTTATTTCAATCTTTCTTAGTAGAGTAAAGCGAGCCTTCAACTATTAAGGCTTAATGGATCAGTTAATCTGGTTCTCCTTTTATGTAATTGCCGCTACCGCCCACTAATATAATTTCGCAACACCTTTAGGACTAAAGTTGAGAACTTGTTTGTCCCACTAACATTAGAGTAGTTTTCTGTTGTTTTTGTGTACAACTTTGATAGCACAATGCGTTGATCTTTTGTTTTAAATTGCAAAATAAAATTGTATTCTATTCGTTCACTATACACGTACACGTAGTATGTGCACAGTGCAAAGGTTTCTATCGATTTTATAATCAAGGTGCTTTTTGCTAGCTCTTTCGCTTTCCATGAAGTCATTAAAGTTTCGAGTAACACCTCGCCTTATAGGTCGATAATAATCGGTCGTAAGCGGCCGCTTTACTATGCAAATATTATGTTAGCTACTGGACGGAATCTACGAGGTTTAAAAATTACACCCCAAAGGGTACAGCGTTTATTCAGTTACTTAAAACAAAACATCAAGATTTCTGCTCAAGTGTTATAAAATTGTTATACCTACTATTTTGGCAGTAAAATTTTAACTTATGTTTCAGTTAGGTAATTTTACAACTATAGTTCGCGCGCGAGTTGAATGCAGAGCAAATGTATCGTGACACATACATTTACTCTGCATTTAACTCGCGCGCGAACTGTAGTTACGTCTGCGTAAATAATATTTTCAACGAATCGATGAGAGTGTCATCAATTTGGTGAGTTTTCTAAGCCAACTGTCACCTAACTGCGCTTAGTTAGATCCTAAAATTAAGGACATTTAAGCTGACTTAAATCTTGAAGCACTTAGGATTGATCGACTAGCTATCTAAGCAGAGCGCTATGTCTTCTCTTAGGCGTATTAATCGTTGTCGCAAAGTTATGCAAATGCTTTGTCGTGTCGCTCATACGCCGACTTCGTATACCGGGTCGACATACGAATAACGATCGGTATCGTTTTCGGTTTACACCGTTTCGGGTTCATTATTTTTGCCACCGGTGTCACGAAGTGTATTACAATACGTTCCGGCACGATTCCTGATGTCATTGCAATGTCCACGCCGCGATAACGTAATGTTAGATTTACTTACTGAAAAGTTGTAATTCTGTGATATTCGTTGCGAAAGGCTTGCATTATTTTATTCGATTTCTGAATAGGTAACTATATTAATAAGTTAATACAAGTACAACAATTTAAAATCGGCTCTATTTGCACTAGAGTTAAATACAGTTTTTTTTTATTCCACTACAATGTAAGCCCTTGAGTGCGTGAGTCTGATATCTGTACAGAAGAAGTGTCTGAGCAACCGATTTTAATCGTTCAATAAACGGGGCAATTGGGTATTTGACAACTAGTCAAATCAGGTACTTTTTTATATGACGTTTTCGTATGAAATACAGAATAATTGTGCTTGATTGTCATTTGTTGCGTCAAGCAACAAAAGTTAACGCACTTTTTTATTTTAATAGATTAATAATTTATTTAAAATGGTCAAACATAAAATTAACAGGAGACGTGGATATCTGTCTGTGTGAAGTCTTTTGGCAGGTCCTCTATTTAATAATCACAAAAAATTATTTATTTGACTAAATGTGTAATACCCAATTGAAAGGGCGGTGCACCACTCCAACTGACAGCGTCTGACTGACTGACTGCATAATGATCACTACCCAACAGCAACTGGAGAAAGTGTAAAATATAGTTCAGAATTCGATTTTCAATTTCGCCACCAAGTCCATGTTAATAAGAGTGAAAATCAACAGTTAATATTATGACGTTGACGCCGCATCCGGCGCTCGGAGGTTTCCTTCACCCAGCCCAGTGAAATAGGAAAGCAATCTGCGCGGGAGATATAGTGTACAAGTGTGTGCGCAATCACAGGTGCAATCCCTGTTCCTTTACTCTCGTAGCCCGATGGGGCGGAATAGCCACGCGGAGCGGAGAGAAAGTCAGGCGCAGGACCGACGGTTTTACGCGCTCTCCGAGGCACGGGGGACAAATGAATTATTTAAAAGAGCAACCACCGAGTCTCTTGCTGGTTCTTCTCGGTAGGAATGGCATTCCGAACCAGTGGTAGATTCACTTGACGATTCAAAAGTACTCGAAAAAGTAAATTATTTTGAATGAAACACCACCAACTTCCAATTCCGGGTTAGTACTGAGAATGTATAGGCATCTTCTAGAATCTATACTAGGCAAACACGCTCCAACGTTTGGAACCCTCTTAGCTTTAGTTTTAAGATACCGTAACTGATTATCACTATCATATTTTATAAGTAAGTGTACACTGTACAGTGTACTTACCTAATTTGAATAAATAAATATTGATTTGATTTGACAACCTAGAGGTCTAGGTTTTTAGGTCTACAACGTAAAGCGATGATAGCATCATTGCTTTACGTCCTAGTGTACGGGCACGAAATGAGCGGTAGCGGGGCGACGGCGGTAGCGGGGCGATGCGATTAGTCGGAGAACTGGCGACAAATTTCGGGAACAATTTGAAAGAGGTCTGGTAATACTTTATAACCGACAAAAACGTCTGGGATTTATTTTTTCGAATTCTATAAATATTATAATATTTAAAGATAAAAAAAATCAAGTTGCCAAAAAAATGTTTTTTCGGATTTTTTTTGCAAATGATATATGCTGCTCAGTAGCGAAATAACCGCAAACGCTCTACCAGACTGGCAGAACTGGATTCGCCAATGAACGAAATTATATAAAGGACCTTCCCGAAATTCGTCGCCAGCTCTCGGACCCCATCGCCCCGCTGCACTGTCGCCGTCGCTCGGCCGTCGCTAGTTTCGTGTCTGACGCCTAAGACATGATTGTCGTCAAGAAAAAAAAAAAGAAAAAACTGATTGCTTGACTGACTTCACTTCTGCAAAGTTCACTTTTTAGGGTTCCGTACCCAAAGGGTAAAAACGGGACCCTATTACTAAGACTCCGCTGTCTGTCTGTCTGTCTGTCTGTCTGTCTGTCTGTCTGTCTGTCTGTCTGTCTGTCTGTCTCCAGGCTGTATCTCATAAACCGTGATAGCTAGAAAGCTGAAATTTTCACAAATGATGTATTTCCGTTGCCGCTATAACAACAAATACTAAAAATTAAAAAAATATATATATTAAGGGGGGTCCTCATACAATAAACGTGTTTTTTTCGTATTTTTTTGCCCAATATTAAAAACGGTAACAGGTAGACGGTTCAAATTTTCACAGAATATTAACTTGTATATTACCTTTCAAAATAAATAATTAAATATCAATAAAGTAAATATTAAAGGGGGGCTCCCATACAACAAACGTAATTTTTTGATATTAACAGTAAACCTCTACAAACAAAGTTAGTTTTGCGGTTCATTTCGTCTTGTTTTTAATACGTCATAAATCGTAAAACTTACTACAGGTTTGTACGGAACCCTCGGTGCGCGAGTCCGACTCGCACTTGGCCGGTTTTTTCTAAAATCTCATTCGGATAATGTCTACGTTTTCCCTGTTCAGAAAGGTACGATTTAGTACCAAATCCATGCACTCAAATAAAAGTGAAATTCAACAGTTAATATGACGTTGATGGCACATCCGGTGCTAAGAGGTTGCCTCTAGTGGGACACTCCACTTCGCTTTCTAGGAAGAGCTAAGCGAAATGACGGACGAGCCACACGCGATCGGAATATTAACAACTGTATTATTGCTACACGTTGGTACATCCTTGATTCATCATCACAAAACCTAATAAGGGTCACTTTATGTAACCATGAAATATTAGACGATAACTTTTTCCTCGATACTATTTATGTTCAGGCTTCAAGGGTCCATCATCGTACCATGCGAAGTATCAATAAATGGCTAAACAATAGTCAGTAAAGGTAAGCTCACTTCATTTAAGACGCAAAGATGAGTCAAAATTATACAACTCGATGTTTTTTATAGAAAATCGAAGACCTGTTTGCTAAAACTTCAGTTTTTAATTTCGTTATGTTCCACTGCTTTGTTCAAGGTTTGTTTTCTAGTAACTGTTTGAATTAGATTAAACCGATAAAATTAATAGTGGCCTGAGGAATTGAAGTCCTATCAAAATATTTCAACAAAGTGTAACTAGAGTTAAGACTCTCCCAATGAACATTATACAAAGATATTAATATCCATACGTACTAAGTACGTAGTATTAAAAAAAATGGTTTGTGTGTTCGTCACAGCTATCGTATCGTATCGTAATCGTAAGAGCGATAGCTAGATGTCGTTCTTACGATTGATTAGAAGCTTTGTACTGTTGTCGACACTTGCGTGAAGGTTTCTGACATAGTACCATCAACGTACAGTACCTAAGTAGGAGCGTAAGTCGAATTGCAAAACATAGTACATTAGCACTAAAACAACGGAGTAAAGAAAACCATCATTATAATTTCCAATGCACGAACGCTTACTTTATATCGATAAGATCAGAATGGCCTAAGGAATTGTGCAACAGGTACGTATTATAATCCGCACATTATCGGATGGGAGGGGCGTTCTGTAACGGTACGGTGCGCCGCAGCCGAGGTGTGAGATGAATTCTATTAGCCAGGTGTGGCTAGCTGGCTATCATGGTGACAAAGGGTCGTTCACCAATCCAAAAAACTTGTGACTATTGCTATGGTATTATTGGCTGAACTCATATCAACTTAAAAGTAGAGCCCATTCAAATGGCTGACTGGGGTAATCTGGGGTGTCATTTACAGAATTTTTGTAACTATTTCGGCGAATCCGCTTTTTCAACAGTTACTAACTACTGACTTTAACTTTTGTGCTTTATTTAAAAAAAAAAGTAAAAGTTTATTTTTCAATAGAAATCATTTCATGGACTCTACTAAACGGTCGATCGCAAAAGTAGATTCAAATTCAAATGTTTTTATTCAAATATAAGCTAGAAAAGTGAATCTACCACTGGTTTGGAATGCGATGGAACCTGTGCCATGTATTAGTCTAGCACTTTGCGAGATACATTCCTTATAATTTATGCTCCAAATTAGTAGATTTGTAGATTATAAGATTTGTACACCACACTGTGGTGAAATACATGTTAGAAATCTAATATAATAACAAATCTCAACTGTATTCACAAATAAATAAATTTTATACTTCTACCATACCTTTACTACTGTTTTAATCATACTTTTGCGGGTCTAAAGTCAGTCTTCATGCCCTAGGGCCGTAAACTAGTCGATCGATCGCCCAACTAGTTGACCAACCCCATACTGTAAATATGCACAACAGAGTCTAGGCTCCAGACTGGTCGACCAAACGACCGTACCATTTGACACAAAAGTTTTTAAACCAAGGAGTATGTATACCTGCATAAACACTGGCAGCATGGACTGGACAAATGTGACTCTATCGAACGTGAACATTCACTTTTAATTTGTCTTTTCTTTTTATTATTTACTAGACCTATGTATCCTACTTACTATGATTTGCAATAAATATCTAACCGTTACAGTTTGTTTTACTGTTATGGTAGAAGTATAAAGTAGAGTATACACCACCGGGATAAAGCAGTTTTTTTCTTGGGCGCTTGAATCCCTCACTGCACTCAGGACTCAATCTTAATTCCCTCCCTTTGGTCGGGAATTAACTTATAACACCCTCGCTGCGCTCGGGAGTTAAATTTGGAGTCCTTCGTTACGTTCAGGATTCAATGTAGCGCCCGTGACATAAAACAGTGCTTTATCCCCTTGGTGTATAATCTACTATTATTTGACATTGCTGCTGCTGTCAAACAACTGTAAGCCTTCTGATCAGTGAAGGTTTTGCGAATACTTCGCTGGTATTGCAAACTGAACTTGAGTGTTTCGACTCTTGACCCTAACCCGCATATCATTCAAACATCGCCACTGTTTTCTCAATCCAAGTGTTTCCAACAATTTCATCACAAATTACGAAACGCACAAGGCCTCCGAGTCAACGATTAGATTTATTAGCCAGTGATAATAGCCTATCATGCTATCAGAATCTTCACCGCCGATGATAAATTGCTCTTGTGCAAAGAACTCTTAAGAGATAACATCTTACCAAGATACAGGATTCAGAACAACGCATCTTAAATCATTACGCATCACGTTCCATAATTTGGTAGATACTTACGATAGTAAGTATCTACCAAATTATTAAGCTACTAGGTCCAAAATATTCGGAGATATCAATGTAGTAACATAGTTACCATGAATGGGGAAATTTAAAAAAAAGAAAACCGATTAAAACCTCTTTTCTCTCCATGAGAGATTTCTTCAGGCTTTATCTGCATTACGACCTTCGACTGAAGTTTAAATCGGACGAAACTCTATTCTTTAATACCTACTAGTAAAAAATATATTTACACCTACCTACTTATCTGTCTGTTAAGTTTTTGTACTTCACTTCTTCCTTTTTTAACTGCAACATTATAATAGACTCTTTGCTTTACTTACTACAACACATTACGTACCTCAAGCATGATATAAAGTTTACTTTAAAACTTTTCTTCTTGATTCATTGTTGCTTGAACCCACAGTTTTATGGCATATAGTTGAACAAGATTGCAATCAACCCACAATATAGCGTTGTGTACAAAGTTAGACTTTATACGATGGTAACTTCAAACAGCACCGTGTAATGGAGCATTATCTGGTCGTAAATTTGTCCCACTTCGGAACCAGCCTTGTTGCTCTTGAGATAACTTCCAGCTAATATGTCAGTTAGTGTTTTCACGTGTAGTTTCGGAAGTAATAAATTAATACACACGTACCTACTTAGATAATTTCACTTTAAGAGAAGTACCTACTCTACTTTGAGGTAGAGCGAGTTATGACGTTTATTAAACTTGAAATCTTTAATTGGCTGTTTGGCTTCGTTTCTCTATGTTAACATGACAGTAAAAATACTAAAGGGAAAAAAACCGCAATAAAAAGTTTAAATTAATAAGTAATTACACAAAATTAAAGAGAAAAGCAAAAGACATAACTTGAATGCAAAACTGAGTTTCTGATATGTAAAAGGATTATTTAGGGAAGTATTGCTGGTAAAATTAAAAATAGAGTCAGGAAAACATGTCTTGTCATGTCATGAAAAGGTAATCTCTTATTAGCAGAGATTTTCACCATTTAAATATGCACAGTACTTTCCCAGTGATTTGTAGCTGATTGCGTTCAATCATTATCTCTCCACAAGCGCATATTAAACATAAACGACATTAAATCACCCCGGAACTGTCAACACAAGGGTAAAATTAATATTAATAACTGAAAGACATCCAAAACATGCGACTAACATCTTAATTATGGTCAGTACAATATACGAGTACGAATCCAATCATAATAATATGAGTAATGAATTTAAAGGTTATGAGTATGACAGTAACCTTAATTTGCAAACACAAAAAGTGGCCGTCACAACGTCGTAAGAATGCAAAACAAAAATGAGTTAAAACTTAAAAAGGCAATTGACGAAACGGGGTTAATTAATTGGGCTTAAAGTTCCTTTGTTTCTGTTTCCGTTGTGGTGATTTATGTGAGGATACTTAAGTACATAGTAAGTAATGGTCAACAAAGTTTTTGAGTGCTTTTAAGTAAGTACAATGTACAAACGTATTCTCATTGAGATAGGTCGGCAACTAAAACAACATTACAAAGAAATAAGGATAATAGACCACCGTCAAGGTTTCCTGATGATGAGATAATGAATAAATGTTTCTAAGATACTAGAAATCTTAGTGCGGGAATCACTGTTAAATATATTCGTATGTATTTAAAACATAATGTGATTTTTCAAATAATAAAAGTAAATATGTAAGAGATACAAAACTTCGTAACAAATCCAATAGAAAGCTAAGCCTGAATTTGAAGATGCCAAGTTTGGCATGGTTGCTCCTTGTAAAAGATTTTCTCTACGTGGATTATTAAAGCCTGAAGCATATCCTACATAGAGTTATAAAACTTTAAAGGAATTTATTATTAATCGAGTCAGGACTCAGGGCATGCTGTCGTTATATTCGCAAAAAAAAACTCGATTCGCGTCGGTTCCCAGGTCGAAGGCGGGTTCCTAACGGCGATCTTTGCATAACATTTGCATGAATCGCCCGATGACGAACATGCAGGGAATGCTTAGGATGTTTGGGACACACAGCGGTCGGTCGTTGAATGATTGCCAAACGTTGCCAAATCGTCCGCCCGCGATCTCCTCGATATGGCTCTATCAATGCGCGAAAAAGACGTAAACATTCGTGAATCATACGTGCCATCATCCCATGCCATTACAAGAAGGTCGCAGGTTATGCACGTTGCGAGAAAATGCGTTACGTCAGTGCTACTTACCACGTCAGCTGACTTTAAATAATAGTACATTACTGCAGCGGCCAGCAAAACAGGCATTGAAGGACGAACGTGTAAATGTGGGCCGAGGCGAAGCCGAGGCACACATACGTAAGTCCATCAATGCCTAGTTGTGGCCAAGGCTTGTATACTACTTTTCTCAAATAATGCGCGGAAATTAAAACCAAGTGTTCATCACACTCATTGGACATTGTCTTCACTTGAACTCATTTGGTTAAATACATTTAAAAAAAAAAAAAAATCAATGACGAACAACGAGCAACAATAATTTTTCCCGCGTTCATTTGTTTTTTTTTTTTCAATAAACAGCTTTCTATTTGCAAGCTAGTTCGAAATTTAAATAAATCCTTTGGTAAGTTACCTCCTTGGATGCCATGTTTCGGAGTAAAAGATCGTTCCATTTTTAAATTACACGACAGATATGAATTTTCTATGTAATTTATTTGGCCGCTAAACCACGACAGATATGGATTTTCATACAACTTTACCCGGCCGCTGCTCGCATGTATGTGGCCAGTACAGCATTTTCGATTTATCTCGAAGAAGGTTGTCAAAATAATGCTTAAATTTCCAAGCATGTTTGAGAAATTCATTGTCTAATGATGCGTTTGAAAAGTAAGCCATCCAACGAATGCCGAAATGGATTTAAAGTCTTAGTCAAAAAGCAAACGTAGTTCAATATGAGCTCTGTGTTTAGGAGAGTGATTTATTAATAAATCACATTAGTAATAATGGTTGCCAACTTTTGGTAGACTGCATTAGAAGAAGAAGATTATAAGGGGTTAATACAAGACTGAAGACACAGTAACACAACATTTACGCACAAAAAAAAACGCTGCTATACAACAAAATCGAATAATGTAATCAGGCAAAAAGTCAGTGCTCGTCAATTGACTACTTAAACAGATTGAAGGCAATAAGGATCGAATTGCATGCAAATGACTGCGATCATTATCTTAACGTTGCAATAGTTTACACCGCGCTGGAGGACGCAATTATCACCTACTGTAACACCTGTTACTTGCTAGCCTAATGGTAATGATGATTGTAAATCACAGATTGAAAATCACAGAATATCAATCAAGAAAATCATATAATATATTATAAAATAATAAACAACTACCCAAAGAAAATAGACTCTTATGGAATTATAAACTAGTTTTCTGTAACTAAACAGAAAAAATAAACTTTTTTTGTAAAGCATGAACTTTTGTTAATGTAACACTCACTCTTATCCAAAACGAATAAGTAATACCAATTTCCTTTGGCTCGTCTTTGGCGTTATTAAAACCGAAGATGTGTAAACAAAGGAAAGCTCAGCTAGATCAAGGGACCTGGAGAGGAGGAAGTTTTATATATAAGCTTTATACATGAAGAAAAGCAGAAAAGTCTAATTTTGCACCAACGTTGCGACATCACACAAGGTAACTAGTTATTACTGGTAGAACTCGTGGGATGTTGACTAGACTATGACTTGCAAGAGCCTGGGCAAGGTTTTCAAGTATAATTTAAGCTTTTGTCAATATTATAACATAAATATCAGTTAAGGGGGTCATGGCAAGTGTCTGACGATTCCGTTTGAAAATTACTGTCAATTATTTATTATCTGCTAAATATTTACAAAATTCAGATTAGATGCAAAGCTTGATCATAGTCTCATAGGATGTAAAATAATACGTAAAACTTTATGAAAGTAATATTTTGAATGCTGTTGTAAACAAAAGTATAGAAATTACAACGAAACTTCTCTGTAATAAATATCTGGATCTGGATTTTCTGGCTTACTAATGGCAATTTTTAAGGCCAAAAATATTAATTAATGGAAATAATTTATTCACACATTTCACAATACAACACCCACCTAACTTTTTACCTTTTTCGAAGCTATGAAGCCGGAGACAGAAACGAGGGATACGCTCGTACTTTCCAGACACTCAATGCCATTGAAATCGGTCTATCTGCTTACGATACGATTCTACAAACAGCAATAAAGAATATTCTTGTCAAAATCAATTTTAAGCCCGATATTTTCTTCCCGAGGGTTAAAAACTTTAAACGCAGCTAACTTCACGTTGTACATTTTTTTATTCTAGAGAAGGCAGGAACGGAAGCGTACTTCCCGGCGCTTCTGGACTTAAGTAGGATATTCAATGGCGTTAATTAATGCCACGTTTGCATCGAACACGTTTGAGGACAGATGGTGTACCTTCCTCAAGGACAAAGAGCTTGCCGCAGGGTGTAATGACATCACCACAATCTGAAATTATAAAAGGAGAAACTGACTCACATCAACGTACGTACTTTTAAACCGCTGAGTCTAGAACCTTGGGATATTGCAAGAACTAAGAAAGGGCTTTTAGTCACCCGAGCAATACCTATGACGGGTCAGCCTGGAGAACTATCAAGTGATAATGCTAATGTCCTTTTGGAACATCTTTCTTCCCTTAAAATCGACAAATCTTTATTCCATAAACTACTAATAAAGTCAAGGGCTAGGTAAAAAATAATCTCTATTTCGTATAAACACAGGAATCTTCAACTCTACCTCTACAAAAAGATATCACAATCAATTATGCAGTGGTGCATTTATGTCGGGTAGAAGACAGCTTAATCTGTGGCAACTGTCTAGAAAAAATAACAATAGAAAATTGACTTGAACGGAATATTCTGGTAGAAATAAAACTTAGTAATAAAGAAATAAGTAAGTTCGTGCTTAGTAGAATCAAGATCCAAATAGAGAGATAAATGATAATATTGCTAGAGCCTCAGGTAATGTAAAGGCATGTGACTGTGGACCAAGTTGGCAATTTAGCAGGAATTTTAGCCTTTATATTTTATAGTGCTGGTTTATTTTAATCTAGTTAATTGTAGGGGCTAAAATTACACCCCAGCATAACATTGAAACCGATGCCCTTGTTAAAACTTCTTTACCGAATGTAAGAATGCGATTATCTTGCGCGCGGTGCCATAAATATTTTAAGTTGAATTATTATTCTCTGAAACATAATTGGGTCTCTTAACATTTTTCTTCAACTTGAACTTGTTGTTGTCCAGTTGAATGACCAAATATTAAAACATTAATGACACTAAATACTAGGGCTTTCGAATACCGGTTTTTCTCAATACCGGTATTAATACCGGAATGATTTTTTTCAATACCGGGATCCCGGGATCCCGGTATTGGAAAAAATTTAAAATGTGGTACATGTTTTTTAACTGAAAATTAGTCTTTTCTGAAGCAAACGGCATCATAAAAAACAGTTTTTTCATAAAAAAAATTTTTTCACCAAATTAACTCAAAAAAGTGCCTTTTCTGCATAGATTCAGTGAAGAAAAGCCGTTAAGTAACTCCTTCACTCTATTTAATATCATGCAATATTTTATGAAATAGTACTTTCTTTAAAAAAAATCACCAAGTATTGATTTTTAGATTTATTTGTATTTTGAGTATTGAGAGTTATTTACGCGTTGGCCTAATTCTTACGAAACTATCGTTTGTTTCATGTATGTATAAGGTGAAAATTACGGACCACGTAATGTTCTGAAACTCCATCACATCATTTTAAATACAATCTTATTAAGTAATACTTATATTATTATCATTTATTCAATTTCTTATTCATATCAATCAGAATATCAACTATATCATTTTTAAAATAGAACTATTTTTGGATGAATTCTTACGAAAATATTATATATTTTTAACCTCCAATGAATTTTGAACTTTTAATACAAAGTATATTTGTGACGCACTTTCTGAACGTGCACACAAAATTAAATAAATATGGCAGGGAATTTTAAATAATTAGTGAAATTAGTGTCGAAGATTATAATTTAAACTACGTCGTCGTCTTCTCAACCTATAGACATCCTGGACGTAGGTCTCCTGCATGGATCGCCACAGAGCACGGTCTTGTGCCCCCTTGTTTCCAGCGGCTCCCAGCTGCACGCTTGAGATCGTCCGTCCACCTAGTGGGGGGTCGTCCAACACTGCGCTTCCCGGTGTGAGGCCGCCATTCAAGCACTTTGGGACCCCAACGCCTATCGGTTCTACCAGCTATGTGCCCCGCCCATTGCCACTTAAAGCTTGGGCTCTTCGAGCTATGTCGGTTACTCTGGTTCGCCTACGGATCTCCTCATTTCTGATTTGATCACGCAGGTATACTCCAAGCATAGCTCTCTCCATTGCCCGCTGAGTGACCCTGAGCCTTCTTATCAGACCCAAAGTTAGCGACCATTTTTCGGAGCCGTAAGTCATCACTGACATCACGCACTGTTCGAAAAGTTTCGTCTTCAGGCACGGAGGAATTTTGGACGAGAAGATGTCGCGGAGTTTCCCGAACGCTGCCCATCCGAGTTGGATTCGGCGGTTGACCTCTTTCTCGAAATTGGACCTACCTAACTGGGCTGTATGTCTTAGGTATATGTACTCATCAACAATTTCGAGTGCAGAATTCTCAACTAACACAGGTTGGGGCTGAACGTGTGCATAAGAATAATGATCTTTATCTTGCTCATATTCATTTTTAGGCCCACCTGTTGAGGAACTTCTAAATGAGTAATGAACAATATTTTTGTAAGAAGTCGATCGAAGTCGAAGAAAACGATAATTTGGTCAAAACACAAATTTAAATTCTAAAATTCAATAGTTATTATTTAAAAGAAAATAATATATATCATAATAAAATATGCATTAGACTTTATAAATCGGATTTGTGAACGTTTTGAGAGAAATAGAAATGCCAAGCCACAGGGATCTAAATTCAAACACTAATTTTTCCCTCTGAGTGAACAAAAACGACTTTTCTTCACTGGTTTCTATACTTATAATAAAACTGTAACAGGTCCAATTCTGTACATTGAAGATATTTTGAAAATTTTTTTTAGAGGGCACTCATTATTCGATACTGAAGCCAAATCTGTAATTTTTTTCATTTTTGTCTGTCTGTCTGTCTGTCTGTCTGTCTGTCTGTCTGTCTGTCTGTATCTTGGCCGCGCATCACGCCGAAACTACTGAATGAATTCAAACGAAACTTGGCACGATTTGAGCCTATACTACGAGGTAGGACATAGGATACTTTTTATCCCGAAATTCTACCCCCGAAGGGGTGAAATAGGGGTTGAAAGTTTGTATGAAAGTCCTTAATTTCTCAAGTTATAGCCATGAAACTTGATATATGAGCTGCGGGTTGAAAATGGAGACATACGTGTTTCACAGTTTTTGAAAATTCGACCCCCAAAAGGGTGAAATAGGGGATGAAAGTTGGTATGAAAGTCCTTCGTTTCTCAAGATGTTTTACAAGTTATATCAACGAAACTTTTTATTTTGGCTTACGGTATAAAATAAAGAAGTACGTGTGTCACAGTTTTTCAAAACTCCACCCCTAAGGGGGTGAAATAGGGGGTGAAAGTTTGTATGAAAGTCCGTCATTTCTCAAGTTATATCGATTAAACTTGGTATACAAGCTACTGATTGAAAATGAAGAAATAAGTGTTTCACAGTTTTTGTAAATTTCACCCCCGAAGGGGTGAAATAGGGGTTGAAAGTTTGTATGAAAGTCCTTCATTTCTCAAGTTATATCCATGAAACTTGGTATATGAGCAGCGGGTTAGAAATGAAAACATACGTGTTTCACAATTTTTCAAAATTCCACCCCCAAAGGGGTGAAATAGAGGTTGAAAGTTTGTATAAAAGTCCGTCATTTCTCAAGTTATTTCGATGAAACTTGGTATATCCACGCGGACGAAGTCGCGGGCATCAGCTAGTTAAGCAATAAAGGCGCTCTTTTTGAGCTAATATACTTAAGATACAAATTTTAAACTTAGCCGAATTAAAAACAGTGGCATCTACCAAGAAATATATGCAATAGTCACTGTTTCGTTTATAGTGTCACCAATACCGGTATCCCGGTATTAGACATTTCAATACCGGTATTGAAAACCGGCGAAAAAAGTCCGGGATCCCGGTATTGGCCAATACCGGGATCCCGGTATTGGAAGCCCTACTAAATACCTCTTAATTTACACGGCTATTATTAACTAGCCGCGTCATTTTTGGATGCAGCTCTCTTAGTAAGCTTATTAAGTTCAAAGCAATAATATAAAGAAGTTGATACTCTATTCTAATGCTAATTTACATGATTTGACACATACTGTAACCTTACGATTTCGCAATTGTATCATTATCCATTACATTTCGTAACGGAAGTTACGGGGTGGTGTAAAACAATACCTGTTAACATTTGAATAGTTTTAAATAGTTTCCATCGGAACTGAGTCGCCCACAAACATGCCAATCTATTACGACTTTAGCATAAAGTTTCCAATTTTAATACTGAATCAAAGTTCCAAGTCTGAGTCATCCCGGCAAGGTGCATATTTCGAAACAATTCTCACGGTATGTCTAAGATAGCCCTTTGGTTGGTTCCGCGCTACTGCCTTCCACGGTTCCTGGCTCCCGTAATAGCTGAAGAAGCGTTGCCTCTAACCTATTGTCGAACTGTCTCCATACATTTACTGTACTACAGTTAGTGTACATTAAAATAGATTTTTTACGGTTCATAGTTTAAAATGGAAATTTCTGTGCTGTCTTTAATGTTATAAACCTTTACAAGAATGAATTATTTTAATATTAAGATGATTTTGAAGCGTAGGTAACCAAACGTTAGGTAACGCAAAGTACATGCCCGAAAAAGGATTATAAACTATAATAGAATAGCAATCAGATACATCAAGAAGCTAGAAACAAAGCCGAAATTCATAAAAAGTATTAAAATCAAATAAAATAACAAAGCAAATTTTAAGCAGAGAAATAAACATAAAATTTTTGCGAAAGCCGCAAAAGCACTAAGGACTATGCAGCTATACACATATATATTATTATAAAAGGTTGTATCACAGGATTCAAGTAAGTACTATTACAACACCTCCTGATAAAAGGCTGCATAATGCAATCTGAATCCGAGAAACATAAAATTTCTTTGCATTTCAACTTTGTATACAAGGCAAGAAGCCCATAAAATTAAAACAGTGTTACATAACAAGCACACCGATCGGTTTGTTCTCAGGACATAATACTGAGGTGAACACGACACAGCAAAGAGGTTTCCGACCACCTTTGACCCCCCTGGGCTGAAATAATGGGGAAGTGTGATAGATGCTTATCTAACCCATTATGTCACTGAGGGAAAGTGGCGGAGGGAAAAGGAAAGGAAACAACCAGGCAGGTTGTTTCCTTTCCTTTTCCCTCCGCCATCAAAGATGCCGAGAATAGACATAGCGGTCTCGTTCGATACAATGATAATAATATATCAATTGTCATGGGCGGACTGAAATCCAAATGGTCGACGGTTCTAACCCCGCCCGTTGCACTAAATTATCGTACTTAACGTAGCACAATCTTCACGTTTAGTTGGAGGACGAGTGGGAAAGTATTCATGTGTATTAAAAAAAATTGTACCTAGTCAAAATATTTTACTTAATAGTTAAAAAGTTAACTGTCTGCTGAATTGGTGTGATACTAGTCTTTTTTTTAGGATCGAGTATACTGCGTGGGCCCTGGTCGCTATAGCGTCACCAGAGGCCCAATTGTCAAAGCCAATCGTAATGATTTGACAGCTCATATCGAATAACTCGAACTTTTTAAGGAGTTCATACATGCTTTTTGACGTGCAGGCATCTATGTCCTCCGTTAACAGGTCGAATTATACTTTTCGCAAACGATAACGATTACGATTTCCTTACACAAACGAGGGGCAGGTGGGTGGGCGAAGGCATCGCCGAGAAGTTGGGTATAAGCCCTATTGCTCGAAGAAATTGGGGGGCAACGTCTCTTCCTAATGGCGCCTCCTGTAAGGCTTAGGATGATGGTGATGGTTCCGTTCTCCATTTTTAAAAATCTTGATCAGACTGGTTTCTTAGACAGTTTTACAAAAAAAACTACATTAATAGCCGCCAAAGTTATCAGCAACTGTCATGGTTAAGAACCGTTCTGACATGCACTTGAATTATTTTTGAATCCTATTATGGCTCTGTCAGGAGGTGCATGGTGGCGAGCTTGGAATGCGGCTATTATTAGAGCAGTCGGCGCCGGCGCACACAATGTTTGAGACTTGAGCACATGACGGCTCCTCATTAATCCCACATCGGAACACTTAAGCGGACACTTGAGCAAATTCACGGTGAATAACAAGAGTACGCAGGTACTCATCTCCTGCATGCGTTGGTGCTATGATGTTAAACAGTCTGTCTTAAGGATGTCTGTTTGTCTGTCTGTCTGCTACGTTTTCATGGCCCATCTGTTATCAACCGATTCTCGCCTAATTTGGTATCTAAGAGATATGTTGCAGGTAAGGACAAAGGGAACTTTGTATTCCGTTTTTTTAACTTTGAAGTTCCCACAGGATTATTAAAAAACCTAAATCCATGCGCACGAAGCGGCATCTTTAGTATCGAAATGAATTCCAGAAATTGAAAAAAGTCTGTCGCGGATATCACGCGGAAGAGCACGTTTAAAAATTCTATCTCTCCGTGTAACACCGCACTTCAATTGGGCAATTTATTGCTGATTCCGAACTGTATGATAGCTAAACTGTGGTTCTTATCGCGATGGCAGCGTCTCAGGCGCGCCGGCGCGCCACTGTAGCCGCCAGGGGTAATATGCAATAACCCGGGTAATGCCCGATAGCGTGAATTTGATTTCACGTGCCGAGTGCAAAGGGTTAAATTATTGAAGTACTAGATGATGCCCGCGACTTCGTCCGCGTGGATTTAGGATGTCTTAATTTCCGGGGGAACTCCTTAATTTTCCGGGATAGAAAGTAGCCTATGTCCTTCCCAGGGATGTAATCTACCTCTATAGAAAATTTCATCAAAATCGGTTAAAACATGGGCCGTTAAATCGTAGCAGATAGACACACTTTCGCATTTATAATATTAGTATGGATTTCTCTACAAGCCGACTTGCCACGGTTTTGCACGAGTGGCAAAGGCGCAAAGCCCACGGACGAAGAAGAGTGGCGTTGAAGCGCGGCTTTTATTTTGTAAGCCACTTAAACTCAGTCTATATGGTTGAAATTGCTTTACTTAATGTAACGAGTGTAAGTACATGAGCGACTCCTCGCAAAGATGTGAGTACAGTCATCACCATCATCAACTCATTGCCGTTCCACTGCAAAGCACGGGTCACCTCTGAGGTTTACTCACAATGTTTTCCTTCACCGTTAAAGAAAGTGTTAAACTTACAATTTGCCTAAAACGTACATAACTCCGAAAAGTTCGATGCATGACAGAAAACCCTGACAAACTGCAAGAAATAACATAATTTATACGAATTGAAACAATGAGCGGAGTTTAGAATTTTAAATTGGATTAAACTATAAGATTATCTACAATCATCAATCAGATCAAAATCTACAATCACCAGATCAATAAACTGTCAGTGTTGGAATTTCTACAGTCTAGACTTCTCGACATTCACCTACTTGGAAAGCATCGATATTAATATGTATAGGTATAACGTATACATATATCAAGTGTATCGACTATCAGTATCAGTCGCACATAGATCATGCGGTTGGGCTCTATAAATATAGATGCCACATTGCCCGCGACATGCATTAAGGCCGCTCTACACTTACACAGCCCACGAAAGCCGCGAACCAATAGTGGCAACAAATGATTTAAAACTTGCTTCGTGGTTTAATTAATTTTTTGAATCAAAATACAATACTTTTTTTCTTCTTTCCTTTTTGGCAATAAAATTTAATAACGCGTACGTATCTACACAGTTTAGTTTTCAGTGATTTTGTCGTGGATAAAACGAAATCAACATGGAAGGCGAATGTCGCGAAGCGCGTAACAAGAGTCAGAGACCCTTTCATACAGTGGCGTAGGATTTGAAGCCGAGGTGGGGTTTGCCAGTAAATAGGCTACCTAAAAAGGTAGAAACCTATTTACTTAAGGTTCATGCTGAAAAACTATTGTAGAAGGACGTACACACATTTGGAGAAAGACAACAACACTAACTAACTAGTTACTAGTTAGTTAGCTAGAAACTAGGTTAGTCGGGAACGATTCCCGACTAACCTAGGCCTCATCATTGCTTTGCACTAAATGAATGTCGTCAAGCGCAAGCATATTTTGCAATAAAAACTTTAGAAAAATAAAAAGAACTCCGCGATTTTCGCTGCAGATTGACCGTCGAGTGTAGATCAGGCTTTAAATTTGCGAGTGTATCTCTCTCTGTGGCGGCGATCTGTCTAGGTCTCTTTTCGACCGGTTTTTGTTGACTTGTTTCGGCGTATTCTTATTTGCGGAACGAGTACATCCTAATTTATAAATTTATAGCTGGGTAGGGTTGCCACCTGATAAGCTTGCTCAAGCTTAACTTAAGCAAATTCAAATAGCACATACAGATCACAAAGCCTACTTTTGACTAAGCAATCGCGTTCCTTATCTCATAAAATATTGAAGGGATACTCGTAATTTTTTATTGCAAAATGGTTCATCATTATCATTTAATTTTCAACCCATCATCAGCTTCCTACTAAGCACGTGTTTCCTCTCAAACTCATTTCATTTCAAATCATTTTTATATAGTTATTTTTTTATTCAAATTAAGTAACTTATTACAATTACTTTTGAATCATCACAGAATGAGTTTGGCCATATTCCACCACACTGGCTATGGACAGGCTTCTAAAGTTCATAGAAATGTTACGTACGTACCTATTCGTTTCATCGAACTATCAAGTTGCTAATGTACCACCACCACCACCACTACAGCCCATTAACGTCCCACTGCTGGGCACAGGCCTCCACTCTCATAGGAGAGAGGGAATTAGAGCTTAGACCCACCACGCTGCTCCAATGCGGGTTGGCGGTTTTAAGTAGGTACATAACAAGTAATTATAACTATTAGTTTCTTTCTCAAGGCAATAACGTTGACAATCTTCAATTTTATGACCATTTTCGTCTAGAGTCTAGACGAAAACCACTCTCCTCCAAAGACCAGACGAATAAATCGGGCTGTAACGGGATATTAAGAGGAAGTGAATTCGCCGCCAAAATGTCTCGAAACATCCTCTGACCGCTTGACCTTGAAAACCAACGATAATATAAGCAGATTAATTTTCACGCATTCGCTTTTACATGAAAAAATTATGTTGCATCATTATTTCTTTACAAAAGTGATATGTTAGGCACATATCACTTTTGTAAAGTTATATGTATTTTTTATTTAGCATGACTCTACAAGTAGGTAAAATGCATCAAATTAGACTTAGCGCTAGAACAAAAAGTTTTGGCATTTCTTGCTGTGGGAACAGATTTCATTATCTATCTGCTTAAATCTACAATTCGTACATCTCTACACTTCGATGACATTTTCAAATATGTAATGTTACAGTGGTCAAAATATATGGAAGCCTTCAGAATATTGCAACCTTCGTCAGTTTTCAAATGTGAGCGACTGAGGCCTCTTCTTAGACCACAGCGCGTTAGGAACCCTCAGCAGCCTTAATTTAAAGATACCGTGATTAATTATCAACGTCTACTAGTTATATAATATTGAAATAAATAAATTTTGACTCTGGCTTTGGAACAAAAATATTTGTATGCTTATCTCAAACGATCTATCTAGGAAAAACTTTTAAAAAACCCTACACACAAGAGAAGGGCCGCGATGGTTTCTATGCCGACTAGGTACGGCACAAAAGACTGTGATCATTTGATCATTTAATGATTTAATGTGCAATTTACGATCGCAAATCATCCGTGGTTGCTTTATGTTGGCAAAAACATACGAGCTGTCGGCCCATTGACTGTGGCCAGTGAAAATGAATGTGTTTCGCGCTAGCGTGGGCCGTAACAAATGATTGGAATTTGGAACGCATCGTGTAATCGGGTAAGATAATGAGACTTTTCAAGGCAAGTAAAATCATTGTTGTAACTTCTCTCAGGGTAAGGCAAGATATGTAAATTTTTGGCTAAATCGATCGACTCACTAGCCCTTGAAAAGTAACAAACATACATATACGGGCGCACTTTCGTCGTCGTACCAACCGATAGACGTCCGCTGCGGGATGAGAGCCTGGGGGTCTACTCTCTTTCTCTAAAACGAAACTTCGCAAACAAACGAACGAAATTTCGTTAACTCCTCTCCTACATAATATTATCTCTATGCTCCTCTCTATTTCGTTTTCGTACACGCAGACGAAGCACGGATCCATAGAAAATTTTCGTGACCGATTGGATTGAATGATTTTGTGTGGGTCTAATAACCGACTAATTACGTTTCCTTGCGAAGTTTCGTTTTAGAGAAAGAGAGTAGACCCCCTGGACGATTGACATCTCCAAAGAACACGGTTTTGTGCCGCTCGCTTCCGGCGTCTCCCAGCTACTCAGTCCATCCATCCGGGGGTCGTCCAACGCGTCGTTTGTCTTCCGAAACCTTCCTTATCGAACCATGTGTCCATTACTACTTCGCCTCTTTAAGTTGTCGAGCTAAGTCGGTTAATCTGGTTTTCCTACGGAATTTTACATATTTTATATTATTAGCTGCAACGAACAAACACACTTTCGCACTTGTAATATCAAGTAATTAGTATGATAAGTTTTGAAGAAATCTCCAACAACTTTCAACTAAGAATTCTAAGGTCAAATACTTGCCTATATGTATAAGAAGGTAGATTCAGGTACCAGGGTGCAACGTAACGGAACGTGAGCTTCCTTAAGCAAAACTCACGGACTCCCTAAGGACACTTGAGCAGTCTTGAAGTTAAAGTGGTGCTAAGCAGTCTGTTAACCTGCTAATTTACTAGTTACTGGGCTTTTTAACTACATAGAATGAAGATATATATATCTATATATATATACACAATACAGTTACGCACAAACTGAAAGAAATTTTTTAACGTTCCGCCGCGCCTTTTGTTCATACTTCTGTTTTATTTTTTCTATGTTTTGTTTATTTAATACAATTATAATCTCTTTCCAAAATCGTTTCTTTTGCAAAGACAGAGTGAGAGAGAGAAAGAACTTTTCCTTTTCCGATTTCGGTAGCAATTATGCAAGTTTCCGTTTTTGAAAGGAAACGCTCAGTAAGAGGAAATCAGAAAGAACATTTTCTCAGTGCAACGGAATACTTTTTTTTATCCACTACAAGTTAGCCCTTGACTGCGATCTCACCAGATAGGATACGCGGATGGATGGATGGTAGAGATACGCGTTTAAATACGCATTAAAATATTATTTTTGAGACTTGAGTTGTGCTTGAGTCGTATGCGGAAGGATTTGGTAGCCTACGGTAGGATTGTATCTCGAGAAAACCCCTACTTCAAAACTCCTACTAAGTAAGAATGCTCTAGCTATGTACTAGGTAGCTATATTTAATTTCGCGCAACTAACATTATATTACGCGTTGTTACGTGTATTTGGAACTCGTTTGAGTACAAACATTGGTATTGTAAGTTAGGTCCAGTTTTCACTAAACTTACTTTCAACAAGTCAGTGCTTAGTTCCAGTCCAATTAGTTAAATACCAGTTATGCTATAATATTATGTAAATTATGTAAACAAATACATACCTATATCTGTCGAATTAACACCATTTTTAGCTCTATACCTACTATACCAGATTGATCTAAGTAATTAGGATTTTGGTAAAGTTTTATGCAATGAGTCTTAAAAAAAATCTCCGGTGTAAATTCGTGGATATAGATCACTAGCTACTGTGTGTGCTACTATGCTAAAAAAAGAAAAGAAAATAAAAACAATCTTAAAACCATCTTCGCATTATTGCCTTTCTAATGAAACCGGTTTGGGGCACATCGGTTGAATGTACGTAACGGACATAGGTAGAAACAATTATTTGTGTTTTTTTTGCAATAATAAACATTGCAACATTTAAAAAATCTAACCTTCACTTTTATCTCTTTCATACTATCAATTCGAGAAAATATTTATGCCATTTTTTGTATATACCGAGGGAAAAACAAAGCCAGGCACATTCCTTGTTCACATATCTTTAAACCTCAGTGATGAATAATAAGATGGAAATAAATCCTAAGATAATAAGCAATCGCGCTTATAAAAGGAGAGCAATAACACAGTTCACGAAGTACCGACAGCCTAAACACCCTGTGACCACTGTAAACAAAGCCTAACTAACATACAGTTCAGAAACGCAAGCACTACATCAGCAAATTACTAACAAGGAAATGAGTGGCCTGTGGAATATAAAAAGCGGTAGGACTGAGAGGACCTATGCCCCACTGCACATTCGTCTGCCAGGGTAAATGACGGACCGATTGGTCAATTAAATACAAATTTTTTAAAGAAGTTATTTTTATGATACTATTACTAAGGGCTAATTTTTCAATCGTCAGATAAATTTTATCGGAGGAATAAATTTGACGTTTTGGCAGATTTTCAATACAAAACCTGTCAAAACGTCAAATTTATTCCTCCGATAAACTTTATCTGACGATTGAAAAATCAGCCCTTAGTATGTTATAATAATTTACTATTTTTGTGATTTTTACTGTTAAGGATTAATAATGAAATAGTATATGATTACTTGCCCGGGGCGAAAGCAATTTTACTACCTACTTAAAATATTTCAGTGGCAATTATTGGTCAATACGTTTTCAGAAGTTAATAAAGCTAACTATGTTTCTGAAATATTGTCTAATAGAGGTAAATAGTAAATACTGTCCATTTCCCTGAAGATATCGAAAAAAAAATATTATGGGAGGATTTCCTTGAAAACACTGCCTTAACCGTAGATACACGAAAATTATGCAAGTATAGAAGAATTGTAGAGCAAAATAAAAAACTCCAACATACTTTATTTATTTTGAATATGCTACAACCGCATAATTTACAACCCGCGTAAATAAATGCTACAATCGATGCAGCATTTATGCGGCTGCGATGTATACCTACCGATTTCTTAACTGTATGATAGCTTAGCTGCACTTCTCGTAAAACTAATGACAAATGACCTGCAATTACGCTCATAGCTACTTCACCTAACATTCTAGCAGCTTTTAGCAGCCGAGCATTAGCATAACGAAGTACCCTAACATAACAGACAAAAATGAACCGTAACATCAATGTGATAGAGATGATAGTAGTTTGTGAATGCAATACAGGCACCGAGATACGGCGTCCACTATTATATAATAATCGATCAAAACCGGTAACTCCAGGGTTGTTCCCTGTGCTACAGTTTAATTGGAGTATAGACGTTTCTATTTCTAAAAGGTACTTAACTCTGAGATTAAACTTTTATACAAAGATTACTTTAGCTCAGTCGAGAGGTTTGGTGTTTAGTTAAAAATATAGTTAAATTAACCTTTGTCTTCCAAGGTGTTTTTATTTACTTAAGTAGTTACTAAGTTCGTTTTTTTTTTGACAAAATTTACTAAACTTCTAAGGATTTAAATGATTTGCTGGATATGGGTCTTATTGTTTTAATAGTGTCTTTAATATAATACTTCGAATGTATTAAAAAGTGCGAAAACACACTTGGACATAACATTTTGGTCTGAGGGACAAAAATTCCGCGTATCTCACTTTTATGATTAATAACAACTATTAACAAACCATCGTTCTCCTCCGACGAGGACGTTTCACGCCTTTGAGGAATTAGTACCTACATAATAATTCAATGTTTCACGCAGAACTTTTGACCTGTCCGGTCCTATGTTTTCGGATATAAAGAGATTCCCGAAAAAATAAATTAAATATGGAAAATGTAGACAACCCTATGGAAAACTATACGAAAATAGCTCTCGGGACAACAGTGGTGAAGGGTGTGCAAATTACAACCGTAATCGGTGTCAGGCCAACCTGATTAAACTGTTGAAGTGTTGAACGTAGCCCATTGGAGTTTATGCCACTGGCTCTTATCACTGTCGACGCAATAAATCCTTCCAATTGCTTAATTTATGGATAAAGTCCATAATAATACTTTAAATAAATGCATGTGGTGACTAGTGGTAAATGCATGCATGCGGTAAACGCAAATGTATGTCTGTATGTCTGTTATCTTACCAGCTAAACCGATTTTGACTTGTCTGGAGATGGACGTTTTTATCCCGGAAAATCATCATCATCCCGGTTTTTATCCTTAAAAAACCTGAATCCACGCGGCTGAATATGCGGAATCATCTAGAATTCTAGATCATCTAAAAATGGTTAAACATACATCAATAGTTTATTTCATTGGTTGATTAATTCGTGTAAAATTATCTAAATTGCATTAAAGTTATAAAAGGATGTTCTTCAACATATTATGAAGTTATCAGTAGGTATTTGATTGATTAACAATCTGTTTTTTTTTATTATTTAAGTAAGCGAAAGAAAAACATGCAAATCCTCGACTACCTACGAGTACCAAAGCGAAACAAAATATGATACGATTAGAGATCGTTACAATAATAATTGATTGCTAGATTTTACGGTTGCGACTTGCGACTAGTTCTGTTACACAATTGTATTCAATTACAGTTAGTTCAGTAGAAGAAATAAATCAAACATAACTACTTAAATACGGTAGTGGCCAATAGACCCAATCAAGACTTGCCAACAAAACTCTACAAACGTCAAACTGTGTCAAAACATATTATCTAAACAGGAAAAATAATACCTAATCATGGACTATGACCAAATAGCAACGCAGCCCGTCCCATAAAGGGGAGGTGTTCCTGAGCAACTTTCCAGCAAATGAAAAACCAAAATCAACTTTATCGAGCTGTGAATGTAGTTTCTTTTTAAAATTCCTGACAGGCGAATAGTCAGACATGACGAAACTAGAGGTCCCTTGTTTAACTATACGGAACTCTAAATATAAAAACCCCAATTTTTTATGTTTTGCGACTTGCGTCATATCGACGACGGATTTGTCATATCCACAGACTTGGTACCTATGGAAATACAATTTTTCCTTCGTAAATAATGTGATGAGAATTCTATGACTACTCCTAGCCGGGTTACTCAATGACTTAAAAACCGCAGCATTATACGAAAATAGCGAACGAAGCATCCACGTTACGTGAACAAAAGATCGTTCAGTGTCGCTTATTTGTATCGAAGTAAATGGCAGGAATATTTTTATGCGCGATATCTACTCTTAGCCGCATTACTCGATGACAGTGACCCAAAAACCGAAGCGCTATGGGAAAATCAAAATACTATAGCGAACGAAGCACTATCCACGTTACGTGAACTAAAGATCGTTCAGCGTCGCCTATTTATGTCAAAATAAATGGAAGGAATAGTTCTTTCTATAGGACTTTAGCCGTGTTACTCGATGACAGTAACCCGAAAACCGAAGCGCTATGGGAAAATAGGAACGTTACGTGAACTAAAGTTCGTTCAGCGTCGCCTACTTGGATCAAAGTAAATGCCAGGAATATTTTATAGGACTGGGGCGATATCGTCTCTTAGCCGTGTTACTCGATGACAGTGACCCAAAAACCGAAGCGCTATGGGAAAATACTATAGCGAACGAAGCACTATCCACGTTACGTGAACTAAAGATCGTTCAGCATCGCCTATTTATGTCAAAATAAATGAAAGGAATAGTTCTAGGAATAGACTTTAGGTAGCCGTGTTACTCGATGACAGTAACCCGAAAACCGAAGCGCTACGGGAAAATAGGAACGTTACGTGAACTAAAGTTCGTTCAGCGTCGCCTACTTAGATCAAAGTAAATGCCAGGAATATTTTATAGGACTGGGGCGATATCGTCTCTTAGCCGTGTTACTCGATGACAGTGACCCAAAAACCGAAGCGCTATGGGAAAATACTACTTATAGCGAACGAAGCACTATCCACGTTACGTGAACTAAAGATCGTTCAGCATCGCCTATTTATGTCAAAATAAATGAAAGGAATAGTTCTAGGAATAGACTTTAGCCGTGTTACTCGATGACAGTAACCCGAAAACCGAAGCGCTATGGGAAAATAGGAACGTTACGTGAACTAAAGTTCGTTCAGCGTCGCCTACTTGGATCAAAGTAAATGCCAGGAATATTTTATAGGACTGGGGCGATATCGTCTCTTAGCCGTGTTACTCGATGACAGTGACCCAAAAACCGAAGCGCTATGGGAAAATACTATAGCGAACGAAGCACTATCCACGTTACGTGAACTAAAGATCGTTCAGCATCGCCTATTTATGTCAAAATAAATGAAAGGAATAGTTCTAGGAATAGACTTTAGGTAGCCGTGTTACTCGATGACAGTAACCCGAAAACCGAAGCGCTACGGGAAAATAGGAACGTTACGTGAACTAAAGTTCGTTCAGCGTCGCCTACTTGGATCAAAGTAAATGCCAGGAATATTTTATAGGACTGGGGCGATATCGTCTCTTAGCCGTGTTACTCGATGACAGTGACCCAAAAACCGAAGCGCTATGGGAAAATACTACTTATAGCGAACGAAGCACTATCCACGTTACGTGAACTAAAGATCGTTCAGCATCGCCTATTTATGTCAAAATAAATGAAAGGAATAGTTCTAGGAATAGACTTTAGCCGTGTTACTCGATGATAGTAACCCGAAAACCGAAGCGCTATGGGAAAATAGGAACGTTACGTGAACTAAAGTTCGTTCAGCGTCGCCTACTTGGATCAAAGTAAATGCCAGGAATATTTTATAGGACTGGGGCGATATCGTCTCTTAGCCGTGTTACTCGATGACAGTGACCCAAAAACCGAAGCGCTATGGGAAAATACTACTTATAGCGAACGAAGCACTATCCACGTTACGTGAACTAAAGATCGTTCAGCATCGCCTATTTATGTCAAAATAAATGGCTGCTCATTTGCCATCGCAAATTACATCTTACGACTGCTATTTGCTGTAATGCCACGATCTGTAATGTAATTACACGATACAATGTTATATAAGTGACGTGTACATGAGTATTTTAACCGACTTGAAAGAGGAACGTACAAACATATTGAATAAAGAAAGACAGAGGCGTCAATGGACTACTTCTTAGTAGATAAGATCCATCCATACAAATATTATAAATGCGAAAGTGTGTCTGTCTGTCTGTCTGTCTGCTACGCTTTCACGGCCGTACCGTTCAACCGATTTTAGGTTCAACATAGGCTGCTTTTTATCCCGGTAAATCAAGGTGTTCCCGCGGGAATTAAAAAAACTTAATCCACGCGGACAAAGTCGCGGGCATCATCTAGTAATTTATAAGTTTAGGTTAACGTAAAATTACTCATTAGTCTAATTTTAAGGCTAGATTGTAATCTTAGTGAGTATAGGTTGTATATACTATATACTCATATTAATGGAAAAAAACTGATAAACACAATAACCCTGCGCGTCTCGCAGTCGCGTCGGGTAGGTATATAGGGATTAGGGATTAGGTAAGGTTAGGTTGGTTAACAATAAGGGATGTTGCCTATAGGTATGTCAATTTTTTTTTTGTAAATATTAAAACAGGTCATCGAAAACACGTCACGTCCTCTTTTAGTTTTAATTATGATAACCATATCAAACTATCCGTGAAAAAGAACGTCGAATGTAGACGACGTCACAATTCAGTATTTATGTAAAAATCGTTGCCAATATTTATGAAAAAAATCACATAGATTTAATCCAGAACATTCGAAAAGGTTTTCCAACAAAAGTACGTACCTAATCTACCTATTAAGCTACTATTTATGTTAGTATAACTCATCCGAATAAAAATATCAAAAGACTTCTCAATGGCCGCAAGAGTCTATTACTCGCACCATTACCAACTCGACAGTTTCACTCGTATATCGGTATGAGGCCCAATATTTACCGGTGGTCCACACTCAACGTTGCGGCAACCTGCCAAAACAAATATTAGTTTAGAGAGGGCTGCACAAAGCCGCAAACTACAATAGCACCACCGATTCCAGAGTGCAGGCTTTTAAATTTATATTAAAACATTTGGGAATCTATTATAATTTAATGAATAGTTTGGGACAACCATACATGATAAACGTTCAAAAACCAATAAGTACAACACTCGGTTTGTTCATTTCATACAGAACATACAGTCTCTTATGATGAGTCTTCTTTTTACTCTACCACTGGTACTTGTAAGTAAGTATTTTTTTTAATGAACGGTTCTATCATATAATTTTTTATCGTGCCTCAGAAAGGACAAAGCCTATATATATATATATATATATATATATATATATCTCATTATATATATATATATATATATATATATAATGAGAATATAATAATAATAAGCCTATATATATATATATATCTCATTGCTAGAATCTGACAATCGAATCAATTAACAGACAAAATAAAGGTATCGTTAGGATCTGGATGCCCACCGCATTGTTGTCCCAAAAAAACAGGAATACAATAAGTAAAAAAATATGAAAGGGCTACTCGTGACCCTCAGCAAGAGATTTCTGAGAGAGAGAGAGATTTAAAACCATTTAGATTTTAGATCGTAGTTAAAATCTAGGATATAAAACCAAAATTTCAATGAAACGTCGGGGTCATCCTTAGCGGTATAACACACAACACAATATCGTTTGGGCAGGCTCGCTTGTCGTCTTTCTCATGCACAATACAAACAGTCGCCTCGGCATTTTCCCATCGGCATGAACTAGCTCATACCTATATATGCTTGCGTAATCATACACATATTTTGAAACCTTTACACCTACACGCCATTTGGTCTAATTACACTGACGATCTTTGTTGCCACATTGAGTCGGAATATAATTCTTAACTGTTACAAAATTTATGTTGGCTCAGGTCCACTCAGCGGGCGATGTAGAGAGTTATGCTTGAATTAACCTTCAAATAAGAAACGTGGCAATCTGTAGGAAACAGAAGTATCATAGCTACACGAGTTGTAAAACAAGAAGAAATGGGTGGGGCACATATCTCGAAGAACGGGCCAGCGTTGGAGACAAGTGTTCAGCAAAATCGCATTGGAAAAGCACCGTTAGGCGAAGGCTAGACGTATAGTAAATTCAGTGGTCCATATAAATATGACAAATACTGAAATATCACATTCCGTTGATGGAATAAATTAGACATTCATCAATACACTAGATTACACGATTAATAAATACCACAGTCTATAAGTAATTATACTGATGGAGCACGGTAGGTATTTACCGAACGTTTAGCCTTCGCCTTAGAAGACTACCTACGCACGGGCGATCTCAAGCGAGTAGCTGGAAAAGGCTGGACACTAGCGGCACGGAGACGGCTTTCCATGAAAATTCTTGCAGAGGTCGTATATCGGTAGAATTTACAAGGAAATTGATTGAACACAGCAGATTGATCTCTTAAATCAAATATTTTTTATTCAAGTAGATTTTTAACAAGTGCCTTTGAATAGTCGAATGAATCTACCTTTGGTTCGGAATGCCGTTCCTAGTTCCTACCGAGAAGAACCAGCAAAAAACCGGCGAAGTGCGAGTCGGACTCGCGCACCGAGGGTTCCGTACAAACCTGTAGTAAGTTTTACGATTTATGACGTATTAAAAATAAAAATTACGTTTGTTGTATGGGAGCCCCCCTTTAATATTTACTTTATTGATATTTAATTATTTATTTTGAAAGGTAATATACAAGTTAATATTCTGTGAAAATTTGAACCGTCTACCTGTTACCGTTTTTAATATTGAGCAAAAAAATACGAAAAAAACACGTTTATTGTATGGGGACCCCCCTTAATATATATATATTTTTAATTTTTAGTATTTGTTGTTATAGCGGCAACGGAAATACATCATTTGTGAAAATTTCAGCTTTCTAGCTATCACGGTTTATGAGATACAGCCTGGAGACAGACAGACAGACAGACAGACAGACAGACAGACAGACAGACAGACAGACAGACAGACAGCGGAGTCTTAGTAATAGGGTCCCGTTTTTACCCTTTGGGTACGGAACCCTAAAAACGCAGTGGTTGCTCTTTTGAAAAAAATAATTTACAATTACATAAATGTGCAGATACATAAGTAACCGCAGTCCTAATATCTGGAGCGAATAAAATCCATGCTCTTTTATCATTTAAATAATCTTCAACAGTAAAATAAGCTTTTTCAGGAGCATACTTTTTACAAGTTGTAAGAAATTTTAGTACCTACATTTCCTACGTTCACCTTTTGGTTAAGTAAATAAACTTGTCTGTTCTAAGTTATATAACTCTATGCACTCTATTAAATTCCGGGTAAGAATCAGGAGTAAACGTTGAGCGCTTACACACGTGCGCGGATGACGCGCCAGTTTTATTAATATGGCTGTGTTCAATTAATAGTGCAGTTGAAGCTCTTGTTTCAGTACATACAATCCTTATTTTAGGGACGACAAGGTACGTCATACAAACCTAACATTTTAAAATAATATTACTTTATGCGACGGTAGTAAGCCCGCAGATAATAGAAGTTGTACGGTCTATTCTAGCTTCACAACTGAGCAAATGCTTTCTATTTTTACATGGTACTATACCTATTTTATAATTTGAACCTATATCGAGATCTTATATATTTTAGTTTTAAATAACGAAACTTTGATTTTTCAATTGCCGAAATGTATCTTTAGCTGCTGTATGGATGTAACATAAGACGAGTTTTAAGAAACCTTAAATATGGCGCTTTTCATGCTGGAATAATTATTAATTTCAGCGGGTTACTATCAACGCTTAAAACATAATTATTTCAATATTGTTGACGTTCTTGTTTCTGAAATATAATCCTTATATTAGGGACGTCCAGGTATATGCCCCAGATGGAATTTTTATTGTAAAAAAAACATGTCCAATCATGTACCAGTGTAAAAACACAATATTATGCACAAAGTATACGTCTGAGACCTGAGTCAGTATCCAGTATAAAATAAATCATGTAACGAACAATAGGCGAGCGGGTGAGGAATGTAAACACTTCTATGTGCATAGTGGGGAATTTCTACAATAACAGTAATTACTACCGGGTATGACTCTTTATTGTTTTAAACTACCCATAAGGTTTTTCAAATGTCAGGTCTGATTGCTTTTGTATTGATCACTTCTGATGTCAATGATGTAGAGATTTTTAAAAACTTGATATAGTATGTAACCTATAATTAATCAAGTACCTAAGAAATATACCGATCTTCACTGTGGCAGCAAACGGTGTAGGTTACCTGGGGAACAATTCAATTCAATTTTTGATTTAACGGCTTTATGACAGTTTTATGTCACGTACCTTGAGATCCCTAAAATAAGGCTTATAATTCTATAACACAAACATCAACAATATTAAAACAATACGGCTTTAAGCGATGGTTGCGATGCCCCCTGTAGTAAAATAAAGATACGGTCTATGTGAAATCATTAAAGAGAAATAAAAGCAATATATGCTTCTACTAGTACATTGTATTCTACATGATCATTATAATAATATATTATATGATGATGAATTCAACATTTCCACTCGGGAGTCCAAGTTTACTATTTCAATGTCAGTGAAAGTGGTCGCGGTCGGACGACGCGGCCGCGCCTGCTATTACATATACATTTTATACATTACATATACATTTATACATCATACGCACATGCATTAACATGATGAGATTATTACGTTAGCTAAAAACATAATATATTTACATAAATGGCTAGATATTATATTATACTATTACTCGTATTTTATTGCGCATATTAAATTATGACACGAGCATGACACGAGAGAAATAATCATTCAAAAGATTGTGTTACTGCTCAATCGCTGAACCGATATTCAGAATGAAATTTGGGTCAAAAATAACTTTGGGTCAAAAATAACTTTGGGTCAAACGTGAGCACTTTGTCAATACCTATGCGTATCACGGGAAAATAACGGTAAATCAAAAATATATAAACTCGAACGTTGCGAGATTTTCCTGACGTTCCTTTTTTCTCCTTCCAAAAGCATCTCTTTTCAAAAGGGAGGTTTTCTGATTTCGGTATTTTTGCTCAGTTGTCACTTGTTCGATTTGGTAGGTCGGTAAAGGAAAAGTTTGAAGTTGGAAATGGTGGTGGTGGAAAATCAGAGGTTTTTAAAAAAAATTTTTGTCCATAAAATTATAAAATACCTACTTACATAGAAAAATAGAAACATAGTGGACAAGGAAATTAACGAGGTGAAGCAGCATGCAGGGCTGAGGGACCATGCTTGAAAAACTTAAAAACATTAGGGGATGCCATTGTTCTAGAATGGCACTACCTAACTCTTTATTCCCTACCAAACGAACTCAGGCTAGATGCTGGGAGCTGCTATACAAGGGGTACCCACAACAGTGTTCTTTTGCAGAAATATGTTTTATATATATATAACGAGCAAACGAGCAGGCGGGTCACCTGATGGTAAGTGATTACCGCCGCCCATGAACATTTGCAGCCCCAGAGGAACCACCAATTACGATGCTGGCATTCTTTACAAATTAACGTCGAAGACTTAGAACAGGTGACTGCAGGCGTCTATCAGTTGGAAAGGCAACGGATACTCATATGGCAAGTAGAATACCTATGAAGATAATAGCTTACATTTTGCAACATATCAACATCAAATCGTAATAACTAATAAAACAGCATAATAATTATTCCAACATCCAAGAATCCATTATACTAAATCGGCCCGTCGTTAATCTCGCAAGCATCGCGCGTCGGTCAGTCAGTCAGTTTCACATCACAACACGCGGGAGCCTTGACATTCACCTCTTCTCTTCGTTGTTTATGGCGAATTTCCGGTCGCCGCGAAAGCTGTGACGTCACTCTTCACCCAATCGTAGGGTTGCCAGTTGCCACACAAATAACTAGAGATCGCCCTTAAAATGACTGTTAAGTACTGAGAATAGTACTTCGATAGGTTGAAGTTTTTATTAGTTATTTGAATCGCTTTAAGTAAATGATTGTACGGCAAACCGAGAATCAGCCCAGTTTGTGACATAAGTTTTTTTCGGTCGCGCTGTAAAACCATGTTTGGTGTGAAAACTATACACACAACATTACCAAAGCTATACTTACTAGGTATAATAAAATATACAGTCATGTCGATTATTGAATAATTAATTAATTATGTGTATAACTTATGTTTAGGCAGTATGTATTCTATCAGTAAGATTGTCATAGATATAGTGTATTATGTTGCAAAAGTTACGAGCATTTTTACTAGGAGTGGTGCATGTTAAATATGAAGTCAAGTTTATAATACAGGCATTCGGTACAGGTATGTTACAATTCAAGTTGGAGGTAATATTTCTAAGATATTAATCAATTTTGACATATTATGTTGCTCGTAAGTAGGTCAATCACATATTATAATAGACCAAGCATTACGAGGCAACCCTAAACGTCAATTGACAGCCGATTTCGTTCGAAGTCGAGTTTAGGCGGTACACGACGCGGCGCTGCGCTGGGCGAAAGTTGTTTTTGTGTGCACTTCATATTATACATAATATACTAGCTCAGAGAGGTATTTAATATATAAATTGTTTCGGTGAAACATTAATGAACATATTTCTTGAACGTTTTCAAAATATCCTTTAGTTATATTTTATTATCATTCCCATTGCAAGAAAAGGTAGCTTTGTACCTTTACAGGGTGATACTTACTTACAGATAAGGGTGCACCATGCTCATTTCAGAAGTGACAAAAATTTCTACCTGAGTTTGCAATTGGACTTTTGTGGCATCTTGTTTGAAAACGTACACTACCTGACCGCCGGATTCTTCGCTCCCACAGGAGTTTCGAAAAACAGCCTTATTCCTCGTCTAGTTACAAATTTCAACTATCAGCGCCTAGGGTTTGTGCTGGGAGTTCAATGACTGAGTCAGGACTTGGCTTTTGACTGTATGAGATTCTGATTCAGATTTTAAATTTTCCGGTCTTTAATTTCGATTCGATGTTGTCATTTTGTACACTGGATTATGTTGAATCTGCTGAAATGTATCTCAGAAATACCTAGAAATTTTTAGCTTCGATTTCTTAGGCATCAAAATATTGGGTGTCCTTGTTTCCTATAATTTATTATTACGTAGGGGTTAGTTGTGCAATATTATTTGTTAACGAATTTATGCAAAGTAGGAAATTCGCCCGCAGGAAATCTTTCGTATACCTACTTCTCAAGTTATAATAGACTAGCTGATATCCACGACTTCGTCCGCGTGGAATAAGTTTTCTTTTTTTTCTCGCGGGAACTCCTTGATTTTCCGGGTTAAAAAGTATGTCTCTCTCCAGGTCCTCAACTATGCCCATGCAAAAAATCACGTTGATCCGTTGCTCCGTTGCAGCGTTATTGAAGGACAAACCAACGAACAAACACACTTTCGCATTTAAAATATTAGTATGATTCTTCAAGTTTTTCTACCTTATCGCTCTACAGTCTACACTCTACACATAGTTGCGCGACAAGCAAGCCGGCTGTCGGAGCAAGTTCACGAGCACAACTTTCGACAAAGAAAAAGTCAATAACAAGTTTTCTTTGCACGGTGACTTGTGACCCGCATCGAGTTAATGGAGCTTACTTAACGGCTACATTTTAACAGCCAGTTAAATTAATGTATGCAAATCATTTTCTCACTTTGTATTTATACGATCAGAACGGCATTTTACGTGATTTGTCATAGTAAAGATTAGCTTTTGCCCGCGGCTTCGCTCACGTTAGGTTTAATTTTCTAAGCCCTATTTTACCTCCCTTAGGAGTCGAATTTTCAAAAATCCTTTCTTTGCGCATGCCTACGTCGTAATAGCCTGTGGTAATAGCTACCGGTATACCAAATTTCAGCCCGATCCGTCCAGTGGTTTGAGCTGTCCGTCACCTTTTCCTTTTATATATTTAGACAAAGTGTGGGAAAGTGAACAGCGGTTTTAACGAGGGTTGTTTGAAAAGCTCTTCATTCCTTCTTAGGGTGCATTTTCACTAGAAAAGTGTGAGGAAGCGGTGTATGTAGAGAAGGGGGACGCAAGCAGGGTGAGGGTCAGGAGCTACTGTTTATCACTAACATAATAATAGTCGTTAAAGCCCGCCAACCCGCATTGGAGCAGCGTAGCAGGTCTGAGCTCTAATTCCCTCTCTCATAATATGAGAGTGGAGGCCTGTGGGACGGTAATGGGCTGTAGTGGACTGTGGAAGTCTCGTAGCTTGCTTAGCTACATTATCACGAGTCTGATGTTCAGCAGCAATACTCTACAAAGGCGTATTATCACAAGATTGATAGTATTAATTATACCTATTATGACAGAGATAATGAGAAGGATGACACTCAACAAATATTAATCTTGTATTATTCGGGACACTTGTATATGTGCGTCTCCAGGAAGCATCAAGCAAGTTATCCCTGAATCAAATTGCGTCAAAATTTGCTAAACTGACATATACATCAAGATCTTCATACTTTTGCATTTATAGTTTTAAAGTATGAACCCCACAGGTATGAAAAATGAGCAGTATCATACTTTACCGGCTAATTATCACAGTCTGATAGTGTTCATTAACACAGGCTGTTCTTTAATAGGAAGTTGCGGCGGTTAATTAAACCTTAACGAGTTGCGGGGGTCAGATGCAATCTCGCTGTATAAAGGCACACGCATACTTAAGCGGGCCGCAGCCGGAGTGGCCGCATCACATTGCAATTGCAAATAGCGTACTTCGCACACTAGAATGGGCCGGGAAGCTACGCATTGTCAAATTAGCTTTGACTAGTGAACTAGGGAAATAGTGAACATATTAATATCGCTTGGTATCACACATTGAGATGGGCCGCACATCGTTGCACGGATGAAACTTAGCTGCCCCGGCATAGTATGCGTGGTCAGGCTAATTGTATTCAAGCAATTCAGGTGGTCTTCGCAATGCGGCCAGCCATAATGTGCGCGAACGTTTAATGAACTTTTTTTTTTCTTTTACTTGTTTAGTTCACGTTGGTAAGATGATAGTTCCTATCTTGGTAAAAGAAGGATTTCTGCTAACTTATGTTCCGTCCATACTACAGAATCCATACTAATCCATAGGTACTATCCATACTTATACCTATTATAAATGCGAAAGTCTGTCTGTCTGCTACGCTGTCCCGGCCCATCTTTTCAACCGATTTTGATGAAATATGGTACAGAGGTAGGCTGTATCCCGGAAAAGGACATAGGCTTTTTATCCCGAAAAATTAAGAAGTTTTTGCGAGAACCTAAAATCGCCTAATCCACATTCCACGCTGACGAATTTCCATGTTAAAGTACTCAAAAGCGTTAAAGTTTAATTTATGAGCGTTAGATAACTGATTTAAAGAAACTCGAAAAAGTAATTATTTATTTTTTAGCTAAGGTTCAGCTTACGTAAACATTGGAAAGTCGATTTCACGCTTAAATGTGGAGAAAGGGAAAATAATCTCTGTTATAACTCATTCAAATAGTTAAGCTAAAATTTTATTGGTTGGATTTTCCGAATTTTCACCAAGAAGGAAGCGGACTACCGAACCGAAATAGTGAGCAAATATACCCTAAAATTCTTTTCGACTCGGTACCTTTTCGAAACCGTCTTGGGTTCGATAATCCTACCCTAGAAGACCAACAAGGCAACAGAGCACTAATTGTAAGTTGTAAGTGACCACTCAAAAGGCTTAAGAGCCATTCAAGCCAGGTCGGCCGACCGTCTTGGGCAAACGCTCATTTACTTTACCCATTCAGAACAAGTAGGCGCAGTGTGGTAGTTAAATTAACATTAAATGCCACAATACTTAACGGCTGTAACTTGCTTCTGTTCTGACTCCTCGTAAATCAGTATGTGGGCAGGTGGGCTCGGCGCCGGCGCATTCTAGGCATAAGAATAGTTTGATTAAACATTTTGGTTCTTAATGTCATTGAAATAAAGACTATTTTGTTTGTCCCAAAGTGTTGTGGTGTTGTCTTTAATATACAAATTGACAGACACGAAAAGTTACAGGAATGTTGTTAAACGTTGTCTATAATAGATAACTAGTGATTCTGTCTCCATAGTATCTACTACCTTTTTTCAGTGTAGCTACGTTTTTTTATTCGTCTTTGCTATGTATGTCACGTCGTTCGTTAAATTTCTAGGCTCAAGTTATAACTAATTTCGTGTTTGATTACTACTCAACACCCAATATAAATGCGAAAGCGTGTTTGTTTGTAGATTTGTCCTAAAATCACGTCGCAAGTCGCAGCGGAGCTGAGTTTTGCGAGGGATAGATGAGATTTGCACGGATATACCTACTCAAAGACCTGGACAGTGATATATAGGCTACTTTTTATCTGAGAAAATCAAAGAGGTCCCACGTGATTCTTAAAAATCTTAGTCGCGGGCGTCATCTAGCAGGCGATATTTAACAATTAACAGAAAAATGCAGGTTAAACCGAAACATATCGGCAGGCGATAATAACCTGTTATTAAAAACCCATTACACCATCACAGAAACTGTCACAAGGAACCTTCAACACAGATAAAGAGTAATTCCGTTATTTTTTTAAATCACTATTTAGCCGTTACAAGTTTATACCTGTTATCATAACGATAACGAAACGACCGCAAAACTGTTAATTGGCTACGATAAGATTTGTAAACCGTTAAATATAATTTAACAATTTTATTGGCTTTCCAATTTAGACACTTTATAGCATTTAGGTAGGTATATCGGTTTAAAGCTAAACTAGTTTAAATGATTTTATATAAGACAACCTATTATCCCAAGAAAACTCCTATCATTTGATTAATGGAAGGGGGTCACGACCCTCTTTAATGAGGAATACGACGCAGAGAGATTTATGACAACCTAACTGTACATTTCTCAAGAAATCGCGTTTGTATTTCACTAAAATCTTCGGAGTCTACCACGAGTCTACCTGAGTATACTCTTGATCTGATACACTAGAAATGTTTCAAAATGTTCTTACGAGTATGTTATAAAATATGGGAGTGTATCTGTCTAGGTACTGTTTTTGACGACGCAAGCGCAGTGTTGAGCGCTGTGGTCTTAACGTGGGAGGTCCCGGGTTCGATCCCCGGCAGGTCAATTTGGGAATTTATAATTTCTGAATTTTCTCTGGTCTGGTCTGCTTCGGACTTCTCACAGGATCTTTATAAAACCCCACGGAAGTCGCGGGCGCGATTTGATTTAATATTTATAAAATTACGCACGCAAAATACCCTTTACAAAATATACGAATAAACAAGTACCTATACTGAAAGTTGGAAAAATAATCTGGTTTGTTTTGTGACACTATCTTTTCCTACAAACATAAAATTATATCCGTGTCCGATAAAAACCGACTATGTAGAACAAAGTACCTTTGTGAAGAGACAACAAATTATAACTCTGATAACAAGTGCGTGAAATTGTGTGATAAACAAAATCAAATTATTTTATTTTGTTCCTCTATAAATAATTTATCATATTATTGTACACTTAAATGTACATTTAATTAACTTATCGCTCGGTAATAAACTTTATAAATAAATTATTGTGATAGTTTTTAGTACAAGTAATTGTACCTATGATACACATTTTAGCCATGTTCATTGGTATTGTCCCTTTTCTTGGAGAGCATAACCAACAGAATGCCAGTACTAATAGTAAGACAAACTAATCCAGATCTTACACAATAAGCAATAAACGAAGATTAAGCCTTCTCTAGATTTCACTCGCGACGCGCTGTTTCCTTAACGTGCGAGGTCCCGGGTTCGATTCCCGGCAGGGTCAATTTGGGTATTTAGAAATTCTGAATTATCCCTGGTCTAGCCTGGTGGGAGGCTTCGGCCGTGGCTAGTTACCACCCTACCGGCAAAAACGTGCCGTCAAGCGATTTAGCGTTCCGGTACAACGCTGTGTAGAAACCGAATTGGGGTATAGGTTTAATATAACTGCCATGCCCCTAACAGGTTAGCCCGCTACCATCTTAGACTGCATCATCACTTACCATTAGGTGAGATCGCAGTCAAAGGCTAACTTGTAGTGGAATTAAAAAATTTAATTAAAAACTTTTATGCACCCTTACTCTTTGGTTCATTGACCTACGGATCTCTTTACTGACCTTCAATTTCAGCTAGCCAAAATAATCAATGTGACCTCAATAATTAAATACATTAGGGGTGTTACAGGGAGATTTATTCGGGCCATAATGTTATCTCTAATATAATGTAGGCCATTTCTATAAAAGCAAATGAAAACGACTACTTTACTCTCGTACTTATCGTCGCGAGTGAAAGTGGTGTAACGGAATCCGTTAATTGAACGATAATGTTACGTTTTATGATTCTCGGAATTGCAACATCTCCATTTCTGATGAATAAACATCGACCGAGCGATTGTTGTGGTTTCTATATTAACGTTTTTGTTTTTCAATTAGGTAGATTAAGCGCTTGGCAACAAATTGCAATCAGACTTGCTGGTAAGTAGTGATGCAGCCCAAGATGGAGCGCGCTTACCTAAAAGATGCCTAATCACTCTTGATTTGAAAACACCAATATTATAAGTGGAGGGAAAAACAGAAGCCCTAAGGGCAAAACACATTTCTAACGTAACTTAAATTAATCGAAAGTGGGGAATTAAGTACATCCTCAAAAAAATATACGTATCAGTTTTTTATAAATTAGTACTTAATCTATCAAAATGATCTATTTAAACTACGTGGTTCACAAATTATAAAATGCTTTAGAGGATAAGAGTCGTACCAAATGTTATTTCAATACATAAATGAAAAGACAATAAGGAAACACTGAAAATTCATAGGAATTTTAGTCATATTTAGTATTTCAGAACAGTAATTGTTTTGACTAAGTACTTATTTCAATATGTAAGTATTTCCTCTTAGTAGATGAAATAATTATTAGCATTACAGGAGACTGGAAACAATAAAGCTCGAGATGGAAAGTTTTATAAAAGTTATGGAGTAGGGCTACACACAGAAAGGGGACCTTAATAACAATAAGATAACTATATAATTTTCATTATCATAAAACTAAAACAAACGGTAGATAAACAGTAATAGATACTTACTTCCAATTGTGTGGTACCTACATACTCTCAATTGAATACATTGTATGAACTAATTTTATTTTTAAAAATACCTACGAGAGCAACTTTTTTTTTCTTTATCCACTACAAGTTAGCCCTTGACTGCGATCTCACCTGAAGGTAAGTAAGTGATGATGCAGTCTAAGATGGTAGCGGGCTAACCTGTGAGGGGCATGGCAGTTATATTAAACCCATACCCCTATTCGGTTTCTACACGGCATCGTACCGGAACGCTAAATCGCTTGGCGGCACGTCTTTACCGGTAGGGTGGTAACTAGCCACGGCCGAAGCCTCCCACCAGTCAAACTGGCTGTAATCTATTAGGTATTATGGGAATAAAAGGCTATAACAATAATAATAATGTTTATCATAGAAGAGTACCTTCCGAAGTGATAGCGAGTGGAATCGGGGGCGCGGCGCAGGGGGCTTAAAGCAGAGTCATTTATCACGCCGTGACGCGCATTAATTGCCGCACGGTTAATCAACCGAGTCAACTGGCCAATCAGCGGCTCATAATCGTGTGTACCAGCTCATTTGAATGGACACGTTCAACTCGGGACATGCGTGCGAAAAACAAGTACGGCATAAACACAGATGTAGTAAATAAATATTGGAACGTTTAACACAAAAGTTACATCTGATCTTATATGCCCTTTAAGTTATAACTTACTAGTTGATGTCCGCGACATCGTCCGCGTGGATTGAGGTTTTTAGTTCCCGCGGGAATTATTAAATTTTTCGCGAAAAAATAGCCTATATGTGTTACTCCAGACTATAGACTATCTCTGTGCCAAATTTCATCCAGATCCGTTCAGCCGGTCCGGCGTGATTGAGTAACAAACAGCCATCCATCCATACATTCGTCCAAACTTTCACATTTATAATATTAGTATAGATAATTAATCAAATGTACCTACATATGACAAGTATATATTTATATAATATTCTAGAGGATAAAAATAACGAGAGGTAACAAAATCTAGAACAGATTAAAAAGACTCAAACTAATAGCGGCGTATGAGACGATATTATTTACGTACGAATAAGTTCATATAAGAGCAAGTTTATGAAATTTGTAATAAATAAGTGTATAGAAATATTTTTCAAAGATATCAGACAGCTTACCTATCGCCAAATCCATATTAATTAAACTCATTGATTCATTATTTGATAGTTACCTGAAACAAAAACAAATAATAAGTACATTATTTATTAATCGCCAATTACTTAGTTGAAAGTCTAAATAAAATCTAAAAAAATTGAATGATATTGCTTGCGCTAGGGACCTAAGTAAATTACTTCTGCTCCTTTAAATAAATGTTACGGACAGCAGAGACCTATTTTAACGCATATTTAAAGTAGATCAAGAAGCAAGAAACGACCTTAACGAGGCAAATAGCCCAAAGGCAATTGTATCTGTGTACAAAACGACTACGATGTTGACCCTCCGGCCAATCACGGCTAATAAACTCAAATTAACATTTGATCAAACAGATGGACTGACTGCCAACGTGACACGGCAAGTAGGCCAGGTCAATGATTGAGGATCTGCCCGTCTCCTTTGTGTACACAAACTACTTTAAAAGGAAACCCATGTAGAATTTAACTAATATTTAGCTAGCTGCTACTAAAGAAGTTTTATATATAAAGAGCGAAAATTGGGTAAAAGTAAAAAAGGAGAATAGTTAATACCTTTTAGTATATCATGATATAAAAAGATAAATGTAGTTATATATTTATATGTACCTACACGTAATGGTTAGATTTGATTCATTACATTTACAACTTATAACATTTTTATTAATTTTTTTTTATGTTTACTTTTTCACTAGTCACGCTCTAAGAAAAAAAAAACGTAACTAAATATAGTAAAATCAGCCTATCAATATTAAAGTTTGTTGCAATTTATCCAAGTCACCTGTCTCAATGATACGTAAGATATGTTCGGAGCATACGATGCGCATTATTTAAGTAAATATAACTGAAATGTATGGCATCGATTTCGCTGCACATGTGTTATCAGATCATGTACTTAGTACATCTATAACAACAAAAAAAAAATTGGATGAATTATTTGAGTAATAGAATTTAATGTGAATTATATTCAAACATATTATTTCAATTACCCATACTTAAATACGTAGCGGTACAAATCAATTTGCTAGCATTGATTTATTTTTATTGCAACCACGAAATATCTCAATTGACCTATTGTCTTGCCTTTGTAAACACAATAGAATCATAATTCATAATTGATCATCATTGAAAGGGACCAGTTTCGCAATATATTCGATTATTATTGATATTAATTCACAAGGGTACAGCCAAGTGGGCCGCCGCCGAGTCGATTCCAATTCGATTCGGCACAATATCGATCTTACGCAATGTAGGTTAATCGTTGTGAAGGACTAGACGAGTACTTTATAATAGAATAAAAACAAAAAACAAAGTAAGTTAGTAAATCTTTTCATTATTCAGGCGATTAAAATAAAATTAACAAAGGAAACACACAAAGGTTGAAAATGATTCAAATATAAAAAGAAATTGAAGAAAAATCCCTCAAAGTTTTCACTGTTTAGCTGGTTTGAAAACGATCTCAATACTTCACTTGTATAACGTACAAAATCGGTAACAAAGGCATGTATTTGTCAGATGCAGCAATATGTTTTCATACATCATGAATAAATGAGATAAAAAAATAGAATTGATTCAAATAGAGTTGATTCAAATGAAATGACCACAAATACGAATTCAAGAAACGCATATTGTAAGGTGAATTAGATTGCACGTGAATAGAATTACATCGTAACTCTGGAATCCTGACAGGCATTGCGCAGAATGATTGATAAAGGCAAAAGGCTTGAAGAAAGGGGACACGATTCTTTGCCTTCGCGTTTTGTATACAAAAATAATGCCGGCTAAATCTTGTGCAGAAGTTACCGCGTCACTGCATAACAAGAGCGATTTAAAAAATAGTCATCTCTCCTATAGGATGTAAGGATAAGACGTGATGATTGATGAGTTCTACAAATGGACATACATTAGGTATGCTTTTCCAGAACATGTTTTAAGAAACTGTGTATTTTAGGATCAATTTCAAGTTTAATCTTAGTAAATTTTCCTACCATGGAACTGCATAGAAAACTAAAAGATCTTTGTACAGTTGAAAATCCTCCCAGCTACTCGTATGTCAGTCGTTCAATAAATACTTTATCATTAGAGCAATGACAATATTTTTTTTAATCATTTCGTCTAAGTACTTAATTGCATATTAAAACTATTGAAGAATGTAGTCCATTCGCCTTGAGTTAACAAAATAAGAAAATTAAAAATCCTAATGCATACGTACAGCAGTTAAATAGTAAAAACTTTATCGATTCAATTTATCTTCGATAGGTGCACACTATCCCAAACCGCAACATTTCATAATAGCGATTGTATCATATTAATTAGGACATGGGTTTTAATTAAACCAATAGCAATGTTTATTCATATGATAACCTGTCGATTTGTAATAGGGCTTTTTGTTTAGACCTTGACACTTTCTGGTCTTATCATAATCGGATCGTTTCACTTGAACGATTGATTGCCTATTGCCTAACGACGCTAATACAATTTGTCTATCAATGAGGCATATAATTTCTAAACACAGTTTTCGTCTACTAGTCAATACCCGTTATTTTGTCTGCATATTTTTCTTAATAGAGCGTTTTGTTCGGACCTTGACACTTTCTGGCGTCTTTCTTATCGATGATCAGATCGTTTTACCCAAGCGATTGATTAACTATTGCTTCATGACACTCTACAATTGTCTAATGATATGAAAATTTGTCTATGAATGAGTTTTTGTCTACAAGTTAATAAATGCTATTTGTTTTAATATTGTACCTACCTAATTAATTGGAAGTTTTTCTCGGACCTTGACACTTTCTAGCGTCTTTCTTATCCTGATCGGACCTTACACGAGCGATTGATCGTCTATTGTTCAATGGTCTTACTAATACATTGTGTCTATCTATGAGGCATAAATAACTTAATATAATTTCTATTGCTAACCTGTTAATCTCCGTTACATAGCGACTGCGTGTTAGCTATAATTAGGGTTATAATAAGACATACCAAAAAATGATTAGATACAACCCTGATATTATCCACCTAATTTCTACTTAGTTAATTGGCATACATTTTTAGCCTTTCGAAATAATCGAATACAGTTCATATTGAACATAAATTTTAGCCCTTTCCTTGCGACTCTACTTCAAGCCGTTACGAAAATCCAACTGATGAGGTTTGTATGTTTAACCTTCTTTTCGCCCTTATCTACAACTGAACTTTTGACGCAAATCAAACATAAATTTGTAGGTAATTACAAAAGTGGTGCCTACAGCTGCCACTCAATTTATTAATAAAATGTATTTACAAGCACGATCGCCAGGTGAAAGGAAATGTATTGCCGTGGGGAACTATTTCAATATTATTGAGATTAATGTTTCATAAACCAAAAACGTGAACGACAAGTATTTAACAGGGTCTGACGACATCCATATCCGACTAAGTAATAACTACTAAGTAATATTATAAGTGCTCAAGACATTTTTGTCCGTCCGTCTGTTTCCTTTTTACGGCGGACCAGCGACCTTATTATGTAAAAATGACAGCAACAGTGTAAATATCGCGGCAGTAAGACATTCCGGAGGAGAACATAAACTACATTAAATCATATATGATTCGGCAAAGGCTTATCCCGCAAAAAATAACCTACAGGATTTTAAAGAAAACGAGAAAAAAAAAAGAATAAAAGTGGATTCACCACGGGGACGATATCGCAGGCATCAGGTTAGAGTTTTACTGATCTGAGATTTTGGTATAGGTCTAGGATGGAAGGCCACACAGCTCGAAGCACGAATATCCCGGACTAGCAATGCCGCACGGGACGTTCGGCGGACGTCGCGCGTCGTTGAAACGACGCTTTGTCGCGAGACATATCGCAAGTGTGCTCGTAATTAAATACGCAGGAGTCGAGTCTCGAAAGGCGTTTCGTGACCGCCGCGTCACACGTCCGCGTGATGACCGCGTCCTTGCAGCAACGCGACTCCAATCGTAGTCGTAACAAATATCATGAGTGTTGCAATATATATAATAATATTGTAACATTTTAATTGAACGTGAATTGAGCAACGGTCTTTAGTAATGTTGTAACCCCGTAGAAGAATTACGAAGAAGTATTTAACTGAGATAGTGGGTTGCGACCGCGAGTACCTATTAGATGCGCTATAGAAAAAACCCCGTAGAAGAATTACGAAGAAGTACTTAACTGAGATAGCGGGTAGAGGCAATAGGTGCGATCATCTAGCTCATCATCATTTTCATCAAACTCAAACTCAAACTCAAATCATCTTTATTCAAAATTGGTACCTACAAAGTACACCTTCTGAACGTCATGTTTATAAAGAATAAGAGTTGATGGTGATAATTAACAACGGTATCTTAAGACTAAAGCTACGAGGGTTCCAAACGCGCCCTGGTCTGAGAAGAGCCCACAACAAACTCAGCCTGGTTTTTTAGGGTTCCGTACCCAAAGGGTAAAAACGGGACCCTATTACTAAGACTCCGCTGTCTGTCTGTCTGTCTGTCTGTCTGTCTGTCTGTCTGTCTGTCTGTCTGTCTGTCTCCAGGCTGTATCTCATAAACCGTGATAGCTAGAAAGCTGAAATTTTCACAAATGATGTATTTCCGTTGCCGCTATAACAACAAATACTAAAAATTAAAAAAATATATATATTAAGGGGGGTCCCCATACAATAAACGTGTTTTTTTCGTATTTTTTTGCTCAATATTAAAAACGGTAACAGGTAGACGGCTCAAATTTTCACAGAATATTAACTTGTATATTACCTTTCAAAATAAATAATTAAATATCAATAAAGTAAATATTAAAGGGGGGCTCCCATACAACAAACGTAATTTTTATTTTTAATACGTCATAAATCGTAAAACTTACTACAGGTTTGTACGGAACCCTCGGTGCGCGAGTCCGACTCGCACTTGGCCGGTTTTTTTTTATTATCACCATCTCACAAATATAGGAAATTACCAAATTATATATATAATATAACATAATTAGCCATCATTGCAACCCATCCCCATCTCACTACTGCTCTCAAAATGAGAAGGGTTAGGCGACAGCCCACTATGCTAGCCAAATGCGGATTGGCAGACTTCACACACCTTTGAGTAAATTATGGAGAACTCTCAGGTTTCCTTACGATGTTTTCCTTCACCGTTATAGCAAGTGACATTTAATTTCCTAAAACGCACATAACTCAGAATAGTTAGAGGTGCGTGCCCGGGTTATCGAACCAGTAATAACCTAGTGGTAAGCCTAAGACTTTGGCCTTAGGACCATCCATTTAGCATAATTCATTACTACGCGGGTCCATTCATTTAGTTATCATAATTCATAATATTTAATAATTCATATTATTTTGTCTCTAACATGAATCTCACAGTCATTGCGTAAAGTTATTGAGTATATTTATTCCACGCGTCTTTGTTCTTACAGACATGGAAATCATGGAATTCCATGAATCTCATTAAACTCCTTGTTATAATATATCACAAGTTCTAACCGACAGGCGAATTCAGTAAATAAAGTTTAGGCTGAACCAAACAAAACGCGGCGCGGATATTCCGAGATATTCCTAGAAAAGGCAGAAACAGATTAACGGTACATCTAGTTCGTCTATCTATCTTATTCGTCTGCAGATCATGAGTTTTCGGTTCGTGTATCAGGTCTGACCAAAAATGTATTGTATTTTTCTGTCATGAACCCAGTAGCACAGCCTTGAGTTGGTTACTTGGTCCTTCACCTGATATCTCTTCTAGGTGGACGGACGATTTCATGTAAGTAGCTGTGAGCCGCTGATACAGTGTTCTACGGACAACCTTGGAAGAGACCTTCGTCCAGCGGTGGATGGCTCTATTAGTTGAGATGACGAACATTACAATATTTAAGTATTTTGCAGTTCCATGAAGTCATTTACCAGCTGCTTTGGTTAGCATCGCGCATAGTTTGCTTCAGGCTCAGACGCCCGCGCAGGGAATTGGGTCGGGGAACGCACTCGGACGCTGCGCCGGCGCCGGCAAACGGCAACTCGTGCGCAAACGCGACCGCACATCGCTTGGCGTACATACCTAAACGGGTCATAAATATTTAATTTGTTAACGACTACCTGTTTGGCACACACGCTAGCAAGAGTAACGGACTCGATTACCTGTAGAGGCAAAAATTAAAGTTAAAAGAACGTCGAGCGTTATACCGTTGAGAGGTTACTAAACTTTGCCAAATCTTGAGCATCTTACTTCCAAAGAAGTTTCAGGAATTTATAAGGAGTTTCACGTATTAACTATGACATTTCATTGTCAGCTGTGCGTTTTTGGTTAAACGTGAGAAACCTCCTGGAACTGGTATATTGAAGCATCGGTGACCGATATAATTTTGTAGTTGAAGTTTGGATCGAAATAGTCTAAGATTGAAATGTTAAAGATCTAGGAGTATCTAATAATTAATCATTCATAAGTGGGCGCGGCACCTACGTCATAAAACGGGACTACTGCGTCTATTCTTATCTTATGCAGTTCTAATTTTAGCACTTCGGCTGCGAAACGATAAGTAAACAAGGAAGGATCAGTCAGTTTATTTATATAAACGCATTGCAAATAAATAGCCATTTAAAAGCCGCAAACTTATTACTTATTTAAGTATATGTTTTTTTTAACATCTCTCTTACAAGTTTTTTGTTAAATAAGCCATTTATTTAACGGAATCACAATGTATCGTTAAAGTCGAAAATATAATTCCGCCCGTTGCCCGTAAATGGTGCGTATATAAAAATAAATCCGCAGTAATTGCCTGCGACAATGTTGGCCACAGAGCGCATCACGGAAAAGGCAATCAGACAAACAGACGTGCAAACAACAAAGACAATTCGAGTGCCATAAAGAGATATAAGGCTATGAAGGATGACAAAGATAACGAGCATTAAAGTTGAGAGCCAGGGTAGTGTTGTTTCCTCAATTAAAGAGGCGCCATTACACACAAAGCTTTGAATATATATATATGTGTGGCTTTGACGACCTCCATGGCGCAGTGTGTAGCGCTGTTGTCTTAACGTGCGGAGGCCCCGGGTTCGATCCCCGGCAGGGTCAATTTGGGAATTTATAATTTCTGAATTTTCCCTGGTCTGGCCTGGTGGGAGGCTTCGGCCGTGGCTAGTTACCACCCTACCGGCAAAGACGTGCCGCCAAGCGATTTAGCGTTCCGGTACGATGCTGTGTAGAAACCGAATAGGGGTATGGGTTTAATATAACTGCCATGCCCCTAACAGGTTAGCCCGCTACCATCTTAGACTGCATCATCACTTACCATCAGGTGAGATCGCAGTCAAGGGCTAACTTGTAGTGTATTAAAAAATTCACGAGTACCTTAGAAATTAATGAAGTGATGGATGAAAGAATCTATACTAAGATTAATCAATGCGAAAGCTTGGATGATTGTATGTTTGTTACTCAATCACGCCAGAACGGCTGAACGGATCTAGATGGAATTTGGTACAGAGATACATTAGTCTGCAATAACACATAGGCTACTTTTTATCTTAATATAAGATTATTAATTGGAAAGGAAGGATTAAAGGATTCTTCTAAACTAAACGACTGCGATAAGAAACATCGAAGAGACTTTCAACTCGACAAAACTTTTCCAACGTTCTCTCTATAGAGGTTAACTATCAGCCCAGAGGTCATGTAGATGTTTTAGCATCGAGCATGTTAAAAACTAGTCGTCTGTCGCGTGGGGAAATAGCGGATCGCATTCACAGTTACGTCTGTTGAGCGGCCGACGATTAAGTGCTTCCGTTTACCAGAATGAAGAAACGGGGAATGCCAGTTGAAATGACAGTTTCAATTATGGACTGCGAAATTATTAATTCACTGGCTTTTGCCCGCGGATTCGCAAGCCACTGTTTTTTATACGACTGCCTGAAAAAAGGAGTATATTGTTTTCAGGGTTCATGTATGTATGTGAGTTTGTATATTCCACCATAACTTCTATACGCCTGAACGGATTTTGATGAATGAGGTATCGTTAGAATCCTTAGCTTATTCCGGGTAACATAGGCTAGTAAAATTTTAAAAAAATTTTGGTCCCGCAAAAAAGACTAAAGTTGTTTTTTTTTTTCAAAATGAGATTAACTATATTGTCATCATCAAGAAAATGATGAGTAGATTCCAAAAATATATAAGACTATATTTAAATATCCAGTGATTCCCAAAAAAAATTCATTTAACTATGGCAGTCGTATTTTTTAATTCTTTGAGTTATATTCACTTGTTGATCATTGGGTTTGTCCCATCATGAATATGATGTCTTTTTTATAAAACTAAGAATAAAATAAAATTTTATGAATCATTATTCACCATTAATCAAATAGTAGTCATTATCATCCAACATCATCAATCTTCTTTCCGAACCGGTGGTAGAGTCCTGACATACCTACCTATCTCAAATGGGTGGGTGTGTACCTGGCGCCTAAGCCATTTAACATTTTCTATACCTTCTACATGCAATTCTGTTGGTAGTTCAAATAAAAAAAAGTGGCACAAGTTGTCCTATACATGAAATAAAAATTTCATTTCAGCTCAATCCATTCAGACTTCACACGCCTTTGAGAACATAATGGAGAAAGGAGGAGGAGGAACTATCAGGCATTCAGGTTCTCAAATTATATTTTCCTAAACTAAGTATTAGATAACTACGTCATAAAGTGGAATTTTTATATCAGCCCCCCCCTAGCATGAGCCGAGACAATTTTCTCCCCGAGGAAAGGATAAAAATTTTATACCTAAATAAATTAAAAACGCTAAATAACGGTAGATAAATAGTCCCCCGAGTCCACGTGAAATGTCAAACGGGGATAAACTTCTCCTCTCCCCTGTTGCCGTGCTCTGAGAAGTGGATAAGTTAATTTTATCTCTTGTCAGTTGATAAAATCGGGGGATAAAATTTTTATCTCTGGCCCATGCTAGCCCTGCAGGTTCATAATTCTAATCTTACGGGTAGGTACATATTGACTTGACACAGAATTTCCATTGTGACAACAAAATAACAGCTTTACCTAACCTAAATTCCATTCGTCGCGTCGTCTAGTTCGCGTTACCGATTTTAAAAGTTAAAAATACCGCATGGAAACCGATTACGCGTTTTAACTACCACACCCATACCAGGTTAGCCTGCTACCATCTTAGATTGCATTACCACTAACCAACCAACAGGTAAGTTCGCATCCAAGGGCTAACTTGTACTTAGTATAGAATTAATAAAAATAGAAATTCCGCTCCTTAGCAAACACGTATAAAATTATCAGTTATATTTAGATATTTTGCTTTTGACTATTAAGTATATAAAATTAAGTACAAAAAAATATATTTTAGACAGGCAATTAATTAGGATACTCAAACAAATAAAAAATAGAATAGATAAATTAAAAACATAATAATTTATGCAAACACGTGTTCTCTTGAAGTTCAATCTATCAAAACCTTGGAAGTAAAATTGCAGGTCTAAACTCTAGGTTCTACAAAATTTATGACCAATCAGCAGTAAACCGATTCCGGGAGGTTTACCAAGAAACCGTTTTGCAACCTTATTTCCGACTATTGCGAGTTCAAGTTAAGCCTATTGGCCAAATCAGGGTCGACATCCAACCGATAGACATGCGTGATACAGGTGCGCTTTTCATGCTTTATTGAGTGGTGCCGTTGATATTAAAACCAAAGATATTTGTGAGTTTTGTGAGATGGTGATACTAAAAAAAAAAGACTGAGTTTGTTGTGGGCTCTTCTCAGACCAGGGCGCGTTTGGGTCTTTAAGTGTTAAGATACAGCAACTGATTTATCGGCCTGTTCCACTAGTCCTTACCAACGTATCCCCCCTGGGGGGGAAGAGCGGGTTTTTTTTTCACCTATCCCTACGGGAGGAATGAGTGGAAAAAATATTTACACCTATCCCTACCGAATTGAACGTGGGCCTTTTTGTTAACAAGTACATGTCTGTACATGTACTTATCTAACCTTTATGTTTTCAGGTAAATATTAATTATTATGAACCTATACTTAGTAAATAAACCATCATGGTTTATAAGTAATTATTGGACGTCAATAAGTGTGCAGTATAGGTAACTAATTCGAATAAATATACTTTGAGTTTGAGTTTGATACTCGCGCAGTTCTTAAAAAATGAGTACGTAAGTAAGGTAAGTACTTACCTGCTTCAATACTTCCCAAAATCACATTATTTGCCTTAACAGTAACTAATACAATTGCTTATTAGGCATTTGAAAGGTTATAATCAAAATAAAGAATTGCCATGATTTTGCATCAGAAACACGATAACTTTTTGCATTTCCGTAAATGAAGTATTTTAATTGTGATGTGAGTATCTATCTACTTTTAAACACGTCAAATTGATTAACCGGTAAAAAAAAGGAGAGCGACGTTTCATCATTTACTGTGTAAATAAATTGATTGATTTATTTTTCCTGTGGCTTCTTCGCCGGAGTCTGTGTTTTCTATGATATTTTAATTATAAGTATTTTTAGGGTTCCGTACCAAAATGGTAAAAATGGAACCCTTATGGTGCGACTTTTTTTATTGAGTCCTGACCAATGAAAACTGATAAGTATTCATTAAGGATAGTTAACACTATCGTTGTTCGCTTCATCCTAAGTGTCACAGACAGCTTTATATTTCTCGGACTCTTGACGTTCGGACACCTCGTTATTCCTAACTTTGTTGAAAGTCAATTGTAGTATTAAAAATTAAATAGTGTTGACTCTATTGTGATAATAATCTTTCCATCTTAAAATTACATTAGGTGTTGTGTATCTTTGACTTATTATATCAATGAATGATACAGAATAGATGGATACCGTAAGGGACCCGATTACGTCGCGAATAAATTGCGTGCGGAACGCTAGCAGAGGCGGTTTAACGGTAACCATCCGAATTCGGGCACGACAGAAATACGCTCCACCAAGTGTCAATTAAAACTGGATTGATCGCCGACGACGGGTATAGAGACTATCGTGCGTCAATTATACAGAAGACGCTGATCTAATGTATAAAATGTCGGCCAAGGCTCTGAGTCAGGATGAGCTAACAAGTTGCCATACAATATGCCAATTTTATTAATGTTGAATCGAAAAATGATACTTTTGGAAATTGTTAAGTTGAAATCTTTAATTTATAGGAATTCTTTATGCCCGCAATTTCATCCCAGTGGATTTAGCTTTTTCTTGGAATTAAGGTAACTGAACAATGCTGAAATTATACTTATGACCTATGACCGTCTCAATGACATGATGCTAGCGAGAAAAAGACTATGTTCTGCTGTATTCCTTGCCCTTACTCAAGCGTCCTCCTACTACCAGCTGGCAGCAGTAACAAGCGCTGTGACTTTATGAGTTGGGAGGGTCCGGGTTCGATTCCCGGCAGCGGGAATTTGTCGATTCGCGGAGACTCCGACTATGGCTAGCTAATTAAATTGAAACTGCCATAGTTATCCCTTGCAAGTAAACCAGCTAAATTATGTGTGCATGTTTCATCATTATTTTCTACCAGAGATCGAGATTTCGAGATTGAATTTGCGAGATCGCAAATTAAGCGAAACTTGAAGGAACGTTGTCGCCGTCAGTAGTTAAAGAATTATTTACTGTTTTGATTCGTTCTATGAATCTCCATTTCGACATTTCATGGTTCTTTATTTCTTTATATGGTAGACATTATAGCGGTGTTTCCTCAAGACGAATGCTCGTACAGTTATTTCACGTTAATAAAGTAAGTTGTCATTCCTTGTGTATGTGTTTATTGGTGTTTACTAGATTACCCGGAAAATGTGCGTGTTGATTTAAATATAGCTATATTGCGGTCATCGTTATTGTCCTGTAGGCATAACATAATGTTCATGTTATTAAAGACCACTTGCACAAATCCATCAAATGTGTACGAGTTAAATGTTAAATACCTGTCCTTCTAAAGTAAATGATTCTTGTGTTTCGTTTATTTACTTAACTTTAAATAGTCACAGATTAGAATATAATGTAGTGCTTCAGTCGTTCACGAATAGATCATTGGATTGAGTTGAATTATTGAGTACATTATAGGCTATATGGTTGAAACTTGGTACAGTTGTTGTCAGCAGCCGTTCATAATTTGCAATGCATGCCCGTCACATATATTAAGCTTCTATCGAACATATATATGTATATGCATTTGATAAAGTGCGTTTTTTTCCGAAATGCTATATGACTGTGAAGCTATACGAATAAGGATAAGTCATAAAAACCAACGCGTTAAACTTGATCAGTGCCTAAGTATTTATTACTCAAGAGCCGAGTTACCAGCAACATCATTGAGGCAAGGTGTTAATACAATAATGTTTTGCAATTTCATAACAACGCATGCTCGAAGGAATGCAGTACAATAGGGACTGTCCTTATCGGTAACAAGCTGTTATAGGTAGACCAGCTTGGTAGCAATATGTACCTAGTAGTAATATGTCGGTATTGCACCTAGCAGAAACTATTGTATAAACTGTAAACTGTATCATTGTTTGAGTCGCTGACTTGTTCTATAATCGATTGTAGATCATGCCGCTTTTTTTTAAATTCCAGAATATGCTTGCGCTTGACGATAATCATGCTTAATAAAAAGCAATGATAAGGTCTAGGTTGGAGCGCGCCTAGAAGATGCCTATTCACTCTTTCCTTGAAAGTACTTAATGGATCCCGGGTCGCGCGAAAAGTATTTTCGATTTTTATTACTTAAATATTTAAGATATCTTGTAACTTGTAAGGACTTCCACACGCCGCGGTCTTGCGCCGTCTGAATCCAGTAGCTCCATGCAATTCCCTTGATGTCGTTCGACCACCATACATACAGTCAGACAGACCTCTGACTAACTTAATGCCATGTATCGTGACCTAGTAAGTCCATCTACCAGACCTCTAGCCAAACAATGATTATTATATACTTATATTACAATAATTATTCGCAGTTGCAGTCCGGATTTAGGAAGTAGGCTCGGAGAGCACGCTAAGCCATTGGTCCTGCGCTTTACATCTATGTGGTGTTCTTTATCCATGTTTTATAAGTCCAAACACCACGAGTCGTAGTCAAGAACCAGCCATAATTAAACAAGCTCTGTGTAGTTTTATAGCGGTAAAGAACAACTTTTTCAACGTGTTCGTATGGCGAGCGCTACGCTAACCAGAACTGGTAGTATTTTGAAAATAACAGCTGTTTTCATTTAATCGTTTAAACCTTGGGCCATTTAAGACATTTTATAAGACAAAAGCACTAGACTGGCTGTCCGATCTAAGCCGGTTATGTATTTAATGTGCAAGTGTTTCTGTCTGTTTGTCAGTCTGATTTTCACAGCTCAGTCACTTGAACCATCTATACTAATCCCTCCACCCATGTAAGTTTGTGGTTCCCCGCGACTTCGACTTCCATCCAAACTACCAGCATTTATAATATTAGTGAAGATAGTAAGTATATAGTATAGATTTCAAACTCCACAAAGGAGTTAAGTCGTAAAGCCGGAATAACATCGTCACGAACGGAGCTAAATCGATAATGATTCATATCATAATCTCGTATCAAGGAACGCCATCTGTCAATATCTCGTGTTTATCTAGACTCAATAATGCCTGCGTGAAATTGCTCCGAGACTAGTAATAGATTCGCTATTCTCCGTAGCTACAAACCGAACTTGCATACCTTATATTGCATGAAACAAATCACTAACCAATGGCTAAATAAATTAATAATTAAGTAAATACTTAATCATTGGACCTAGGAAGCTGAAATTTCGCACAGGGGTTTAGTTTATAATGTAGACAAGAAATGTGGATTTCTCTAAAATCCCACAAGTCTCCCTTTCTCTCTCTGCGTCGTATTTCTTAATCGTGTTCCCATACAAAACGGCGGACAGAAACGCGACAAGTTTTAAATAACACATCCGACACTTAAAACTTTAAATGTATACATTTATGGGTAATCGTTTACGACGACATGCAAATTGGCACTCCCCGTACAATTTCGGCTATTCATAGTGATGGAGTATGTTATTAAAATTCAATTTTCCCTTTAAAAGAACATAAACGCTCGAAAGGATAAAAATCGAGCGATGGATATAAAAATCTTCCGCCATGATTATTTAAATTGATTGCCATGTCCATATAAACGAAACAATAGGTCCTCTTAAATTATTTAATATGCCAATATTGCACAGTATTTTAATCGTGTATAATTAATTCTATCGGAACTGCGTACCAACGTGTTTGTTTGTGCGACTAAATATGGCTTCGATTAATTTATTCATAACTTAGTTATTTAAGTAATGATTTTTTATCCATAATATTATTATAAAATGCGCGACTGTTTACATAGCTAGAGCTGGTTCTAAAGAAGTATTTATAGTTGCTGCAATTGTTTTAAAGATCTAATCTACAATCAACTATACCGTGCAATAATAATTCTCACTGTAGAGTGTAGGTTATACCAAATGAAATCGGTTGCTATTTTATTTACAAATATTGATCTATGTGGATAGATCTATTATGCAAAGACTGTAGAGAACGTACCTATATGGAACATGCCCTTAATAACTTTGAAAGGCCAAAGAAATATTATGGCAGTTCAAAAAGGGTTCCTGGATGGTTTGAAAAGACAATTGGACCAGTAGGTGGCACTGCAATCGGGTCCAGGGCAGGACAACGTTTGCCGGGCCCGCTAGTGTCTAATATATAAACTACATGTTCCAAGAAACGTAGAAACGTAGAACTTTAGTTGGTTCAAAAGTCGCCACCTATCTATTTTGCCGCGGTTTGAAATCCAATCGCTCGCCAAAGATCACAGCAACAAAATTACAATGATCGAATTCAATATACGTATTAAATCACACGCGGTCCCAACAATAACAATAATTTAAACTGCGGTTAACGGTTCACAGCTTATTACCGTTACCACGGAGATATCGGATTGTCTATCAAAATAAAACCCCGTATTCTTACAGGCACAACTTGTTATAGAGGCAGGAAAGCCATGGGAGCCAAGATAACTACGAGGACAGGTCCGCAACGGGAAACGTTTATTTTCTTAACAATGCACAACCAAAATAGGAAAACCACGCTCGTCAATTGCAAATCCGCCACCTGTCGATGACCCCGAGGCAGTCAAGACTAACGGACACCCCACCAAGCGAGCGAATCCATTTACACTTGACCCCTGTGGGTTAAGGGGTCTCAAACTTTTGTGAGCAAAAAACGTGGTATTTTAAAACCTCATCGTTGCCACAGACCTTTATGGCTTGGTTATAGAAAAAATATGACTTACAGAGTTTAGACTTTAGATCGACTGATTTCTTTTCCATTTCAAGTTAAAAATTGACATTGCAAACCAACTGCTATAAATAACTACTAACCATACGTTTGCGTTTTTAGCAACTGGTCTGTTTTTCTAGCAAAGTCAAAAACCCAGCTTTGGTGAACTCATGTTCTCAGATAGAAATTACGCAAGTGATCTTCAACTGTTTCGTGTTTAAGGAGCGTCGTCTTAAATCTGGACAAGAGTTAAGGCGCGAGCTCGTTTTACGCTAGTGATGAGCTAGCCCCTAGCTCTTTGAATAAAGGTCGTGGGGTCGAGAGCACTACAGGCTAGGATTCGTCGTCGTTGCAGTAATCGACGCGGCCAGCGGGAAATGTATGCCGAATAACTGTTTGGAAAAACATTAGCAACGCTCGTCAAATGAAAGGCTCTGTTATTCATTATTTGACTATAACCCACATCTCATATTAATTTGATAACGATGAGCTATGTGTTTGTCTACCAAGGTTTTTACTAATAAAAGTTGGAGGGCCCTTAAATCCGGACAAGCGATTAGAAGAAGACGCGAGCTCTTTAATCGCTGGTGATGACCTAGCCCCTAGCTCTTTGAATAAAGGTCGTGGGGTCGAGAGCACTACGGGCTAGGATTCGCCGTCGCTGCAGTAATCGACGCGGCCAATGTGTGCCGACTGCCGAGTGCCGAGTAACTGTTTGAACAAACATTGGCAACCGCGTTCGTCAAATTAAAGGCAACTGAATGTCCCCATGCCAGTCTGGCGTCCGTAAATTCTAAACTTCTAAAGCTATCTGCGTTAGAGTTTACGTGCAACATTTTGATTAACAACGAAACTTGTGGTAATAGCAGAGGTAATAACTACTTGGACACAAAATGTTTTTGGTTTTAGAGTTCGCCTTTTAATATTTAGCGTCAGACACTCGAAATCGCCCATGCTAAGTCAGCGGCTTAGCTAAGTTTCAGCCAATGGATCGCAATTCGCAGTATTTGTTGGTTCTTTTACTTCTTAGAGCCAAAACACACTATGGCCCGTTGTCCTAGACGAGCAAACAAAGCGACGCGATAATGTCTACGACTCCATAGAAAAAGACAAACTTATCTACGCGACCACGTAGGCCACGTGAAGGGTCTACCGTTTGATGTTGTCGCGTCGCATCGAGTCGCGTTGTAGCTGACGTAGGACAGATCCTTACTTGTTCCCCTCCAAAGACGACGTATCACACTGATGTTATATTCTATCCGGTTTCTAGTGTGTTTTCGCCCTTATTTTATCTCGGATCTATGTACGGGCGGGTCGTATATTTGCATTGTGCCGCATGTACGTAGGTAATTGGCTCCGTCCCAATTACAGAGCAAAACCTGCCCAGCGCTGACAACTGGTAAATCAACTGTACACTATTTTAATATTGACGTTTCACGTACGAGACTATGTATCTACTTCCTTACAATTAAATACCTATAATTTACATGTAAACTTATACCATAATGCTAGGTTTTCACGACATTTGATGACAAGTAGCCCTGACTGCAATCTTATTTACCCAAAGCATATATATCAGCCCATCGCTGGCCCACTACTGAATAGTAACAAGTATCCTCTCAGAATGAGAAGGTTTTAGCCATAGTCCATAACGCTGGCGAAGTGCGGAATAGCAGACTTCTCGGGCATGCAGGTTTTCCCACGATATTTTCATTCATCGTTTTGAATGGTACTTAAACAGTATAACCACAGCAGGTATAGTGAACCGTGGGCCGTGGCCGAGTGGTCCAAGGCGCTCAGGGCGCGATTCCCAGGGAGACGCAGGTTCAAATCCTGCCGGTTCCGCAAATTTTTGATATGTACCTATTTAAGTAAGTTTAGAAACTTTCCTCGTGTGTGAAGCACTGTAATAAAATTATGAAATTAGTATAACGACACATGAAAAAATAGTTACTTCGTAAACCTTAATCAAAATAAATTCTGATACAGCTAAGCTGATCAAAGAGATACTCGTAAAGCGAGCAGACAAGTGAATAGCAAGTAGTTAACAGGATCAATTAATAAGCCAAGGATGGACGCCCACCTGCCCCGGGACAGGCCGGGAACTTGAGAAGTCCCGCCGGACAATATTATGATTAATGTCACGTTGATCCGACTACTATTATTTATTGCGACCATACTGTAGTCTGGAGACCAGTTCTTCTGCTTTGTCATTGAAAATAATTTAATTTATAAAAGGCATGCATCTGTAGTGGTCGTCGATACTATATTTATGCGAAATAATATTTATAGTAAGAGTATTATACTGAACAGTGCTCGCAGTGTTATAACGGAACACACCCCTAGTTATAGGTAGGTAGTGTTCTAAAATAATTAACTATGAAGTTTAGGTTTGCCTAAGTGGTTACCTTTAACCTGAAAGTAATAATGACAGTCCATCTCCAATATTAAATTAATAATTTTACGACAAGAATAAATAATGGAAATAACAGTAAAACAATATGGCCCCCAAATATGGTCAAAACCGATTTCATCGATCTTGGTAAGTAATATATAATACGATAACGGTGACAAAGTAGCCTATGCGAACCCATCAAGCTATACTTCTAGGAGAAGGCAAAGTCTGAGATTTATTAATATTAATAATAAACGCAATAGATTAATAAACGCATCTAGGGACAAAATTAGCAACATTTCGGGATTGGCATTTATCACACCCTACTGCTCCAGCTCGAGAGAGATGTTATTTTCCTATTGAGTGTTAAGGTTACTCTATTTATTCGAAACAAATAAAGACCACAAAAGGAGTAAAGTACAAAGTTCAAGCCCCTGGAAGTCGCACGTTATTCTCAATTCTCATTAATTTTGTGCTGAGTCGCAATAACTTTTAACCAAATTAATTGCTTTAATTAATAATGCGCTACTTCCGACACTTTAATTTAATATGGTAATCCGTTTTTATTTTATTGATCACGATATCGCATGATGATTATACAATCTGAGATGAAATGTGTTAACTGTTAACCTGCCCTCTTAGCACGAAAATTGTGATCACATTGCAGCTAACTAAGTATTTAATTCTGTTGTGCACACTATCAAAAATAATACATATTAAGTAATATTTTTACTATTCCTTAAAACAGGAAGCATTAAGTATAAAAGAGATAATAGCAATATATTTAGAGTTCCCAATCGATTTAGAAATTCCGTTTAAAAATAAAGGGTTGCCCTGACATTCAGAACCCCGGTGGGGCAGACTCGATAAGTTTTGAGTCGACGTAAATTGCGCCACTAAAATGAAAAAGTGGGGCTAAGTCGATGGCAATATTTTGACTAATGGACTTTGCCTCACTGGTGGGGCATCTTTGTGAGGCAAAGTCGATGAACCCAATAAATAAGTACATAATATATTTTATACTTCTACCATACCTTTACTACTGTTTTAATCATACTTTTGCGGGTCTAAAGTCAGTCTTCATGCCCTAGGGCCATAATCTAGTCGATCGATCGCCCAACTAGTTGACCAACCCCATACTGTAAATATGCACAACAGAGTCTAGGCTCCAGACTGGTCGACCAAACGACCGTACCATTTGACATAATACCATTTGACATTAAAGTTTTTAAACCAAGGAGTATGTATACCTGCATCTTTTCTTTTTATTATTTACTAGACCTATGTATCCTACTTACTATGATTTGCAATAAATATCTAACCGTTACAGTTTGTTTTACTGTTATGGTAGAAGTATAAAGTAGAGTATACACCACCGGGATAAAGCAGTTTTTTTCTTGGGCGCTTGAATCCCTCACTGCACTCAGGACTGAATCTTAATTCCCTCCCTTTGGTCGGGAATTAACTTATAACACCCTCGCTGCGCTCGGGAGTTAATTTTGCAGTCCTTCGTTACGTTCAGGATTCAATGTAGCGCCCGTGACATAAAACAGTGCTTTATCCCCTTGGTGTATAAACTACTATTATACTTCTACCATACCTTTACTACTGTTTTAATCATACTTTTGCGGGTCTAAAGTCAGTCTTCATGCCCTAGGGCCATAATCTAGTCGATCGATCGCCCAACTAGTTGACCAACCCCATACTGTAAATATGCACAACAGAGTCTAGGCTCCAGACTGGTCGACCAAACGACCGTACCATTTGACATAATACCATTTGACATTAAAGTTTTTAAACCAAGGAGTATGTATACCTGCATCTTTTCTTTTTATTATTTACTAGACCTATGTATCCTACTTACTATGATTTGCAATAAATATCTAACCGTTACAGTTTGTTTTACTGTTATGGTAGAAGTATAAAGTAGAGTATACACCACCGGGATAAAGCAGTTTTTTTCTTGGGCGCTTGAATCCCTCACTGCACTCAGGACTGAATCTTAATTCCCTCCCTTTGGTCGGGAATTAACTTATAACACCCTCGCTGCGCTCGGGAGTTAATTTTGCAGTCCTTCGTTACGTTCAGGATTCAATGTAGCGCCCGTGACATAAAACAGTGCTTTATCCCCTTGGTGTATAAACTACTATTATACTTCTACCATACCTTTACTACTGTTTTAATCATACTTTTGCGGGTCTAAAGTCAGTCTTCATGCCCTAGGGCCGTAATCTAGTCGATCGATCGCCCAACTAGTTGACCAACCCCATACTGTAAATATGCACAACAGAGTCTAGGCTCCAGACTGGTCGACCAAACGACCGTACCATTTGACATAATACCATTTGACATAAAAGTTTTTAAACCAAGGAGTATGTATACCTGCATCTTTTCTTTTTATTATTTACTAGACCTATGTATCCTACTTACTATGATTTGCAATAAATATCTAACCGTTACAGTTTGTTTTACTGTTATGGTAGAAGTATAAAGTAGAGTATACACCACCGGGATAAAGCAGTTTTTTTCTTGGGCGCTTGAATCCCTCACTGCACTCAGGACTCAATCTTAATTCCCTCCCTTTGGTCGGGAATTAACTTATTTATCACCCTCGCTGCGCTCGGGAGTTAAATTTGGGGTCCTTCGTTACGTTCAGGATTCAATGTAGCGCCCGTGACATAAAACAGTGCTTTATCCCCTTGGTGTATAAACTACTATTTCGTACCACTTGCTCAAAAAAGTAACATTCTATGCCACAAAAAGCGAACATAACAATAGTCATTTTTAATCTGTTAAAAACAGGGAAAGAAAATTGTACTGAATTTCATTCATCCTCTAGGGGGAGAATGTGATTTAAATTTGGAATAAGTATTTACCGAAATTTATACTGAACTGCATCTGTGTTTACACCATTGAGTTTGTATATAAAGCATTATATACATCTTTTTGAAAAAGGAATACGCATTTATTATGCAGTTATGATTATTAAATAAAATGTCGAAAACCGACGAGGCCGTATGAGATTGATGCCTTTGCTTTTCCGACAAAAAATATTAGTCTAGGAATTTGCCGCGTTTTTGTTTTCTTCAAATACATAAACGTTAAGTTTATTTTAATTTATTTTTATAAATAAGTTAATGTTCTAAAAATACGTTACGATGTTAAATCAAAGCGACAGTGACAGTGAATTGTCGAACAAAAATGTAACTCTCTCTATCAATAATTGGACCAATGTTTCGAATGTTAACTTTTACTTTTAATTGTCATTATTTTTAATAAATGCTTATCTCATATTATTATTGTGTTATTTTTTTCGCAAATGGTACGAAAAGTAGAGTATTTTCCTCGGTGATAAAGCTGTCTTAGTCTTGGGTGAACTTAAATCCCTCGCTACACTCAGGACTCGTCTTAAATCCCTCGCTTCGCTCGTGATTTAAGTTTTTAACACCCTCGCTACGCTCGGGAGTAAACCTCGAGTCCTTCGTTACGCTCGCGATTTAAATCGTCACCCGCGACAGAAGACACTGCTTTATCCCCTTGGTTAATAATCTACTATTTGTCCAGCGTCTCTCTGTATAATGTACGAGTAGATCCTGTAGATCTAACTCTGACGCTGACCCCATCACCGTGTACCTAAGCATCAAACTTCTATTACTATGTGAATAATCTCCGTAGGTATAAGGAACCAGTTTTGCCATTAAAATTATTTAACACCGCAACATGATGTACCACAAGGAAAATAGGTTAATTTACAAGATTTACAGTTTATAATAATAAATATGTTCCCTTATTCGATTAATCCCCAGCTGTTTCATAATTAACTTTGACCTGTGACACGGAGTCGTGTATCAAATTGAATTCTTAATCCTACGCTACAATGTTCAACCGGTTTTAAATCTTAACTACACAAAGACAGAGTATAAAATTGAGTGGGTGTTTATAAATGGATATCGTTTCTACGACCTTCCGGTAAGATTACGAAAAACGATGCCAAGAGCCGAAGAATGTCCCTAATCTTTGATTGTGTCCATTAATGAAATGCTGAAGAGAATAACCCAATTTTAGCCAGTTAAACGCGCATACTTTAGGCGCCGCCAAAACTCGTTCTATCTTTTACAAACAAGAGCAAGATCGACTCTACGAAATTCATAAAATTTAAATAATCAACATATTATACTTACCTACTACTTAAATACGTCTTATAATAATGCTTAGACTTTTAATTTACTATTATAAAAATGTAAAATTAACGCTGGACCAGCAGTCGTGATGAGGCAAAACATTCGCTGTTCTAAAGGTTGAGACTCCAAGTAGGTACCTACTTACTTAAAAAGTAATAATATTGACCAAAATAGATTAGAGAGAGGTTAAGTTAGAACTATACCTTCAGCTAGACCTGAGTTCTATGCGAGAAAATCCATGTCAAACAGCTTACACTATAGTCTATACAGCTAGCAGTTTAAAAACAGGCTGTCAAATCTGTTCATAATTTTTTACCTTACTTGACAATTTATATGATATTTCCGGCAAAAAACTTACAAATCTAAGGTAGATAAGTAGCAACTTATTTTGAACTTCTATGCTGGAGGTCTCCAGCCAAATATAACTAAGTGGCGTTGAAGTAGAACGCGAAAAAACCGTGTCTAAGTAATAAGTACACAAGTTGCCACCCACGTTGTGTTAGTTTTGACTCATAGGTCAAAGTAGAATCACATTTACTACACGCTACACAATAAATCGTAGAAACACATTTGAATTTATTTTTTATTTTTTATCCACTACAAGTTAGCCCTTGACTGCGATCACACCTGATGGTAAGTGATGATGTAGTCTAAGATGGTAGCGGGCTAACATGTTAGGGGCATGGCAGTTATATTAAACCCATACCCCTATTCGGTTTCTACACGGCATCGTACCGGAACGCTAAATCGCTTGGCGGCACGTCTTTACCGGTAGGGTGGTAACTAGCCACGACCGAAGCCTCCCACCGCCTTTCATATTTATGCAAGGCTATAGTTGAGGACCTGGAGAGAGACATAGGCTACTTTTGCTTTTTTTATCGTATAGCAATCTTATTGGCGGAAAATATGGTATTCTTGCTGCACTGTGCAATGTGCATTTTAGCCAACAGTGAGAGTGTCTTGTCAGCTAATCAGAAGTGATTACGATCATCACAATAATTACAGTCTGCTATAGCTGTTTTAGCAGTATTGCCGCCAGAAAAGGCGGATCTAGATGCATGAGTGCCTGACGACGTATTGGTAGGAGCTACTAGCCGTAGTGGTACTACTGGTAGTTTTTACTCAAACCAATGCGCTTGGCGTCTTGTAAGTGTGTTCCTGCCATCATTCCCTAAAGGCACAAACTAATAACGCGTGTGAATAATCAGTCGAACGAACGCGGAAGTGTTTAAAACGGATTTTATTACGCTGTCATATAAAACCTTCGATTGAACGCTTGATGAAAGCGTTTTATGGACGTAGCGCCTCCCACTGGTGGGCATTGGACAATATTCATTTGATTAAAGTATGCAAGTTATATTGATGAACGTGATTCAATGATATGTTTATGGCAATTTGATGATACTGTCAGACAGATTTCTGAAACCCTAGTCACTTGAACAAAGTCACAAGTTCGTTGGCGTTTTATCGCTTACAAATTGATGAGCTAAGGTCGTCAATAGTTATTTAAAATCTCCATATTTTTTTTCTTTTCCAGCATTTCCATGCAGAAAATTCTACTTTAGCCAAAGCAACCAAAAACTGTTAGCTATAATTTTCAGGGAATCGATTTCGATAAACATGGATTGTGTACCTAACTATTAATAGAGACACTCCTTGGCTTCGTCTTAGCGTGATGCGTGTCATAGGTCATGAATCATGATAATATTATGACGTCGTAACAAATTCAAAACATTAAGTATAAGTAAGTAATTACGATGATAACAGAAACATATTAATAACGCTGACGCTGACTAAAAAATTACTGACATTCAAACAAAATAACGAGTAGGAGGCCTCAGATTAAAGGTTTTGTACTTAATTAATGCTTACAAATTTTAAATTTTAGTAAAAGTGTATATTAAAAATGCTTTTAGGTAAACCGTTTATCTGTATATCTACCTAGAGGAAATTCGAAGATTATAGAATAAACTGGTTTTTTAGTAGTTGGTAGATTCATTCGACTATTCATAAGCACTTGTAAAAAGTCTATTTGAATAAAAAAACTTTTGAATTTGAATTTAAACAATTTGATATTGTTATTTTGATACTGAGGTCACAGTGCATCTACCTAACAGACTTGTCATAAGGCTGTTGTGCATTTTAAGAATAAATTCTCACCTATATCCGCAGATTACGGGTGTCAATGGTGTCTTGTTATGCAAATCCTCGGCGAAGGCTCGCGGATGTGGAAGTCCATATACGGTGAAGAGCTTTGGGCTTAAATTTTATTGATTTTATAATGGCCTGCCATTTTTGTAACGCCGTACTTACAACAAAACTTTTTATTAATTTTTTTTAGTCGCTACATCGCTCGGGATTTTGAAAGTTTTTAAAGCGAACTCACTCAAGCAAAATCACATGCAGAATATATATATATATATATATATATTTATATCTTTATTTGATTTATTCCCTCCAGAATATATATAAGAATCTCAGCTGGCTCAATTAGAATTTGGTGCTCTGGCAGAGATATGAGCGCCGATGGAGAATGAGTCGGCGGCGGCGCGCCGACTTTTGGAGGTCGGCGGCGGCGGCGTCGGCGGCGTGGCCTTGGAAAAACTACCTTTTTATGGGAATCAATAAAATACCATAATTTTCGAATCTTAACACGCTTATATTGAAGTCAAATTACACCATACACTTAAATCAAAACCTTGCTATAAATAAAATATTTTTTGGGATCCATTAATAAAAAATAGAAAAAAAAAACAACAAAATTAGTCAGATCCAGTGAACTCAAATATAACTAAATGGATTAACAATCTAACCGTTTAGTAGGAACAAAACTACCAATCCCGTTGATATAGGTACTTAATCAAAGAAAATCAACAAATCATCATCATCAAAGGTTCATCATCAGCCATCGTCATCCACTGCTGGATATAGCCTTTTGCGCCAACGTTGCCTATCCTTGGCTATTTTCATTCATTTGATGCCAGCCACTCTCCGTTTGTCGTTGCCCCACCTAGCCGGGGTTCGTCCTATACTCCGTCTGCTGAGACGCGGTCTCCACTCTAGGACCTTACGACTCCAGCAGGCGTCGGTCCTGCGGCAAACGTGACCAGCCCACTACCACTTCAACGTGCTAGCTTGAGAGCTATGACTATTACTTTAGTTCTTTGGCGAATTATTTAGTTTCGGATTTTATCCCTTAAAGAAATTCCGAGCATAGCTCTTTCCATAGCGCGCTTAGCGACTTGAAGTTTGTGGACTGGCCTCGATGTCCGTGTCCACGTTTCGGCGCTGTAAGTCATAACCGGTAGGACGCACTGATTGAAGAATGTTGTCTTCAGGCATAGGCGACGGAAAGACTCGACGCAGTTTGCCATAATATGCTACCCAGCCTATCTGTATTCTCCGTTCTATCTCTTTCTCGAAACTGTTGTTTCCTACTTGCAAAAGTTACCCAAGCTATGTATATTCTTGGACAGAATAGATCCGTTGACTGTAATCGGCCCCGGAACGACCAATTCATTGAACATGCCATTGGTCTTGTCATCCGGAGACCGACACGCCGGAAGACAGCGTAAAGGCCATCAAGCATCTTCTGCAGCGAACTTGCGATGATGACGATATCATAGGCAAAACGGAGGTATGAAATGTGCTCTCCGTCCTCGTTGATGCCTTTTCCATTCCAGTCAAGCGTTTTAAAGACATCTTCTAGAGCATCTGAAACTGTTCAGTTTCAGGGACTGAACATCCTCCTGTCTCACCCAACGATGCAATTGGATAGGTCGTGCAGAGGCACGCTCAACATATCATTTACCGAGCATAGAACCAACGTCTCAATATTAAATAAGGTGAAAATAAAAATGAGGCTTTCCAACATCTGTCTGCAGAGGACCCTCGAGTACTTCGGCCACATTGCACGAGAGAATGCCAGTACACTCGAAAAACTTATGCTCACCGGTAAGATCGGAGAAAAGAGGCCCCGCGGTCGAAGCCCGAGACGTTGATCAGATCTAATAAAGGAAGCCGTTGACACATCTGCGAGGGGAAATAGAGGGAAAAAAGGAAGAACATCGTGAGAAGAGCGTTATCGAAGGGGTGTCACGATCCTGAAGAATTAGACGCACCTTATACTTGGACAGGCATAAATGCTGAGCTATATAGGCATTTCAAAACTTCGATGTATAGCCAATCAACTTGGGAGCGCCGTAAGGATTCCAGAACAGCCCAGGTCTCAATGGAGTCAAAGGCATTCTCATAATCCACGAAAGCGAGACACAGAGGCTGGTTGTACTCATAAGACTTCTGAACAATCTGCCTCAGTGTGTATATGTGGTATATGGTGCAGTAACCACTCCAAATCCCAGCCTGCTCCAGGGTGGCTGGAAGTCGTCGAGTCTTCGTGAGAGACGATTGATTGACGATGACCCTGGAAAACAGCTTATACCTACATATTATATTATGTGGCTTAGGAGCGAGATGTGACGGTAGTTCTTTAGGAGTAATCTGTCACCCTTTTTGTGGAACAAACCAACAATGCTCGTGTGCTGTGCTGGGATCCTGACATTTTTGTCTGCGAACATTTTTCTTACAAAAAAATTGCATTTTAGCAAACCTATGTAAAAAATCTCTTTTTTCGAAGTAATAAATGGCGACCAGTCGCCGATCACAATTTTTGGACCCCGACACCCTTTGAGATAGCCTAAAAGGCGAAAAGTCGCCTAACTTGGCAACACTGCTAACTTTTTCGGCGCGCCGACTCGCGGGAGTCGGCGGCGGCGGCGCGGGATTTAGTGCGGCGGCGGCGGCGCGCCGGCGCGGCGCTCATATCTGAGTCTGGCTTACTATTTTACGATTTGCCGAAAACTTTTTGGCTAACTAAACGAAATATTTCGATTTGAGAACATACAAAATTACTTAAAGCATTTCTTTTTAAAAGCCCTCATCGCGGTCCCAATCGTGACGTGACAAATAAGTTTAGCTGTAATCACAGTCTGTAATAATAAATATAAACGCCGCGTTTCTTGCTGGTTTTACACTTTAGGAAGGGCTTATCCATTGGTAGATTCATTTTAAGGCTTCGAAATTTCTGTCATTGTCTTAGTTCTTAAACTTAGCTTATTAAAGTAACCATTACTCTACAGCCACTTGCTGTTTTATTTATTTTAAATATATATTTAAACGGCTGTGTGGAAATATCCCCTTAGAAGACGATCGCATATATCACCGACTGCCGCCTCCAGAGAATTTCAAGAAGGAAACAACAATATGATTCCCCCATTAGATCTACATTTAACGAGGCGAGAAAACGCTATTCCGCCATTATAATATATTGTATGTAACAGAAAACATCGCGGACATGGAAACGATGAGTGATTTATTGAATGTGTGGGTGCCACCCACGCACCGCTTGCCGCTGCGATACTGAGTACCTACTGGCTGGGTGCTAATTCCCTTATTGCTTATTAATTAGTTATCTGACGGTTTCTAATCTATACTAGTCTCACTGACAGTATTAACACTGAGATCTATAAAGCGTACTTTGACTTGGCTCAGACTTTACTTAGAGTTAAAACGAGATGGACTTATGTGAGTAACATAAATCTATCTCGTTTTAACAATGTCTTAAGTCTGAGCAAAGTCAAAGTTTGCTCTTTAGATCTCACCCTGAGTGTAGGTATGTTAGAGATGAATTTAATTGCAAATTGTGGAACCTGCGAATTGTGGAACCAGCTTTCATCTTCTGTGTTCCCTAATGATTATAATATGGGGCTCTTCAAAGGGCGGATAAACAAATTTCTCAAAAGCCAGCAACGCATTGGCGGTTCCTCTGGTGCTGCAAATGTTCATGGGCGGCGGTAATCACTTACCATCAGGTGACCCGCCTGCTCGTTACATAATTAGGCAGACTTTCGGACATTAAGGGTTACTTTCCGATCCAATATCTAGCGATCAAAGGTATAGTAAATTAAGCCCTCCTATTTGAAGGTATGACACACATACATAGCTTAGCAATGTAGCAAATCTCAGGTGGAAAGGCACCCTAATCCTCATTTCACCAACAAACCTGTTTAAGGGAACATGGCGGTTTTCACCATGTCAGTTGTCACCTGGTTGATTTTATATTTTCATTTTAAAGGGATTGTCGATGAAAACGGGTAGGTATATTATGGACCAAATACTTAAAATGTTGGGGCTTCAAATTTTGTTTCGGGAGGCTCTACTAAGGAATAGAATAATATGATGGTAATGTTATTTAAAACCAGTAAAAACACAAGATCTGAGTTTTAATTCATACTACCATTCACCCATACACCGTTAAAGCAGTTTATTCGATCAAGGTTAACGGTTCTATTTTATTTCCGAAACGGTTTGTGAATGTTACGCATAATGTCACGTATTTGTGTTTTGTATTACTTAGAAAGGTATTTTCTTATTTCACATTAAATAAATATTATGGCTGACTGGCATAATTACATATTGCGCAAATAATTTAGGAAGGGGGTATAGAATATACAACCATCACTTGAAGACGTATTATGTATTTAAATATTGTTGACGTTCGTGTCTTTATATACTTATTTTAGGGACGTCAAGGTACGTGACATGAAGCTGTCATTTTGAAATAATAAAGCGATGGTAGTAAGAAGTAACCCCCCAGCCCCCCTAGCATGGACCGAGACAATTTTCTTCCCGAGGAAAGGATAAATTTTTTATTCCTAAATAAATAAATAAAAACGCTAAATAGCGGTGGATAAATAGTCCCCCCGAGTCCCCGTGAATTGTATACGGGGATAAACTTCTCCTCTCCCCTTTTGCCGTGCTCTGAGAAGTGGATAAGTTAATTTTATCTCTTGTTAGTGGATAAAATCGGGGGATAAAATTTTTATCTCCGGCCCATGCTAGCCCTGCTGGACTATCAGAGGAAACGGGCATCATTCTACAGTCTTAGATGAAGCTGACGTCATGTACACATTGGTATTTTGATATACCCTGACTGGAACTAAGCAATGTTGTCAATAAACTCGTAGGTATTATCGGAGTCGGTGAAATGATATAAGAACATAATAACGTATTGCAATGCGGGCGACAGGCGACCTTGCAACAAAATGGCGCTCAAACAAAGCGATCGCAGACAAATGACACTAACTAGTAACTACACTCCACACGGCAGCGCGCATGCTGTGCAAACGCATTCCTGATTCGATGTGCACACAAAAACATACATAGGGCTGTCAACTTACGGCCTAACAAATAAACGTCGCTTTTAATCTTTTACAACTCAACGCATATTTTTTAATTCAAATAAACATTAAAAGTACTTTTGAATCGTCGAGTGAATCTACCACTGGTTCGGAATACATTGTGTAAGTACATTCGCATTAGAAAGTGCTAAGTAGCCTGAAAAACGGATTTTCTTAATCTATATAGGTGTCATGAGTCATCTCTCATTAATCGCAGGAATTGATAAATACACAAATACATCGCTTCTCGGAAACGGCTCTTCCTATTGGCATATTTGATAAAGTTTTACATTCCACGTTACTTGTCTAGATATCTCTGTCTATCCGTATATCCCAGGGGGTCGATTTAAAAAAGTTGAAGAGAAGAAAGTAGAAATATCAAACGTCAGTTGCAAAAGCAGTGATAACCCTAATCAAGACGTATGCACTTGCACAAATGAATATTCATATTATTAAACAACGAAAAGCCGCGTCGGTGGGCCACTCATTCGTATTCGACCATAAGTCCATACCAACCAAGTACCTACTTCAAACGAATTCAATTAGCAATACGGACTTGATTGTTTACAGTTGAGCGAGCAAATGACAATAACCCTTCCACATAACAACAATGGATGAATCGAGCCCATGAAAAGTTATCTAACGGCTACTTTGTTACATTTCGTGCTTTGCTTGCTTTTTTTTGAAGCTATAGCTACGTAGTAATATGATAGCTAGTTACTCGTTAATATTTATAATACGTAACACATCTATAATTTGAAATGAAATTCGGTTGTACAAAACTAGGTTAGGTATTCCTGTTATATCAGTAATCTAAACTACTTTAATAATAAAGAGGAAAGATTTGTTTGTTTGTTTGTTTGTAATGGATAAACTCAAAAGCTACTCAACCGATTTTAAAAATTCTTTCACCTATAGAAAGCTACATTATCAGCGAGTAACATAGGCTGTATTTTATTTTCAAATAAATTAGAGATCCTTACGAAAATTACAATAATGTGATAGTATATAAAAGTTACTCAATGCTCACTCCTAACATACTTCGCTCCATTTTCCTCTGAGGCTCATTGAGAGAATAAAGAAAAAAGATATAAGAGACAAGACAAAAGTGATAGATGTTATGAGAATGGTGCGAAAATTAAAATGGACATGGGCTGGCCACATCATGCGACAGGCAGATGACCGGTGGACTAGGGAAACCACAGTATGGTGCCCACGCTTCATTGCGCGACGTCGAGGCAGACCACATACACGTTGGCGCACAGATATGGAGGATTTCGACGGGCTCGGAGTGCTATGGACACGTCTAGCAAGAGAAAAAACCGTGTGGAAGAAAAGGGGGGAGGCCTTTGCCCGCTTATGGGATGACCTCTAAATATTTGAAGGACATTATATTAAAAAAATTAAAAAAAAAAAAAAAAAAAAAAGAAAAAAAAAATGACACGTTATAATATATGGTTTTAGAGGTAGGCTAAAATAAATAAATAAATAATATAAAAGTTACATACATATATGATTTTCTTATTCATGATTCTTCTTTTGTTCTCTTCATCAAATGATAAACATCTTATTTGACCTTCAATCACGCTGCAATGGAGTCACGGATTAATGTGTTTTTGTATCATTTTCCCGGAAAATTACGTAAAGAGTTCCCACGGATTAAAAAAAAAAGTTAACTAATCTACGCGGATAAGTATAGCGCAACTATATCCGCATAGATTTAAGTTTTTTTTGACATCAGCTAGTAAATCATAAAGATTATTAACACGTACACGTATTACGGATTTCATCTTTTACGCTTCGCAGTGCTAAATGATAAAACAATGCAATAAAAATTCCACTGCAATGAATGCAGTCGAATCGCACCAATTAGTGGCAAGAGACGGCGAAAAGAGAAATCTGTAGCATTTATAGGTTAACGGAATCCAAACAAAAAGACATTGTTGCCTTGATTGAGTCATCTAGAGAGGGATCACGACGATGACAATCATAAAAATTGAACGGCTCTCCTGTCTGCTCTACCTATCAAAGCAGATCAAAAAGTAACTAAAGGTCGTCCATTTAAATAAAGGTTTTTAAAAGATCCCGTAAGAACACTTAGATTATCCGGGATGAAAAGCAGCATATTTGTGACACCGAAATCAAGCTAATGGTAGGTACCAAATATCATCATCATCATCATACAAATATTATAAATGCGAAAGTTTGGATGGATGGATGGATGGATGTTTGTTACTCAATCACGCCAAGGCTGAACGGATCTGGATGAAATTTGGCACAGAGATAGATTATAGTCTGGAATAGCACATAGGCTACTTTTTATCCCGGAAAATTCAGAGTTCCCGCGAGAACCAAAAACCTCAAACCACGCGGGCGAAGTCGCGGGCATCAGATAAACAGATGAGCCGTGAAAAATTCATAGACAGACAGACACACTCTCGCATCACTACACATACTATGAATGCGACAGTGGGTTTGTTTGTTGGTTTATCCTTCAATTACGACGCAACCAGCAGCGGATCGACGTGATATTTTGCATGGAATATAAGACTGTGTGAAAGACTATTGGCCACTGTGTGAAGACCAGTGTCAAAACTACTTTTTACCTTGGAAAATTAAAGAGTACCCACGGGATTTTTAAAACTTAAATTCACGTATAGTCGCGGGTGTAGCTTATAATATTAGTATAGATTTATTATTTTATGTACATGTGCCACAATTGTTCATGAAATGGCCGTGACCTCTTCACCGGTAGATATCCGAGTGACCAGCCCGCTCGACCGCCGACGGCCGTCCAATCGCTTTCATCTCAGATCTGACCCGCTTTTCATAAACAATACTCCGACAACGCAACGCTCGCTCCAACACGAGAAAGTATTCCGTATGAAAATATTGATCATCGGTTTTAAGCAAATATAAGCGATACGGATTAAGAGTGAAGGTATTCGTGAAACAACAGCAGTGATTTGGATTCGATACGGCTTTTACACAAATTGAGGAACTACACGAACAGCTTTTTCTATCGATCTGAATTCTGGTTAGGTATATTGGATATGCAGTTTACTGTTAAAAATGCCAATTCTTAGTTAAAAGCATAATATGGCTAATTCCTACACTCAACTAAAATAGCAGGTCTAGCCTCTCGTGCTTCCTGCGGAAAAAACAACAAGTGACTTTTAAAGACTAAATTCAAGTCTACATATCTTAACTTTAAATTGTAATTTAGAGATTGTGTACAACAACTATAGAATTAGTCATAGCTATTATGGATGGCTTGCAAGTTTTAAAAAAGTAAATGGCTCTGTAGTTTTATTGAAATGGAGTTATGTAACGGACAGATGAAGAATATTCCCATTAAATAGGAATACAAACATTCTCTCAATCGGGAGGGTTTGGATAAATGCGTGGCAAATGGGGGAAACGGGAAGAGAAGCAGATGTCACGGCCCCTCGAAATTCGGAAACTTATTTAGATAATGTAGATCAGATTTCGCGTACCTACTCAATCACAATGACGCGGATTGACGCGCCCTTAATTCCTCAATACTCTATCATTTATTATTATTAGCTAGCTGAGCCCGTTTTTCGCTAGGGTTAAGGTTTTCCCATGGGAACTCAGATTTAAGAGATTAGTATCTTAGGTCACCAGGATGCAAGATATCTCTGCCATCAAGATCAGTTCAGCGATTGAGACATAAAGGGAAAAGACCAACAGAGTATATATAATAGGGATGATGCCTATATCAAAAAGAAATTATTTCTAACTGATTATTAAATACAGGGTCTTCTAAAATACGTAAAATTCACATCGTCGGTTAGTTTTAAGTCTGATAACCATTTTAAAATATAGATTAAAGAAAAAAGTGCGTTGAAATTTGATGACGTCACAACTATTAATTTCATACAACATCCATACTAGAAGTGCGTTTTTAAGTTTGATAAGGAGTTGCTGATTTGATTGAGTTGTCATCATCCCTATTGCTGGCAGACGTAGATACTCATATTTATTTTACTTAGCTTGCTCGTCCACAGTGGCGTGCAGGTCATAGAGGCGTAAAAGCTCTGTTTACACAAAATAATAACATAACTCAATGCTCATTTACATCAGGAAAATCAATGAATATGAAACCTACTGAAGATTAACAATCATGCCTACCTTGCACCTTGTCTTCATTTCATTTCTAACTACAAACCATATGCACCTCACTCGTCGTCGTCATGACCATAAGTTGATCACAAATATATAAAATGAAATACCAATCATATACCTACAACTCATATATAGTTAGATACCCAAGGATTAAGTTAAGCCGTTACCCCACCAACATTTAAGATTAAAAGTTAATTGAGGATGCAAAAGGATTCTAATCGCGGACGCTAACGAAACAATAAACGTCATAAATCACCGTTTCCTCCAGGCGCTGGTTGCTTGCATCCCACAGAATGTTTGCGGCGGCAATCTTGCGCTATCTCAATTGATAGTTTCCGGTGCACATTTGAACTGTAAACCTACTAACTACTTTAAGATCACATTAGCTATATTCCGTACGACTAAACATTGATATTGCTTGCTGAAACTTTACCTGACTGAAAAAGATGGCCAAGCCAAATTAAAAAAAATAGACGCGCCTAATATTTCTTTGCACACTTTCTGGCTTTAATGATGCGATGCTAATATTGCGTATAGTTACCAAAGCTTATTTTGTATGGGCAACACAAAGGTTCATTATTGAAAGTTGAATCTAAAAAATAAATGTACTGTCTTACAACGACAGGACAAATTATTTTCCTATTTTAAATCACTCGTTCTCGGTCTATCAATTTCAAAATTATTTCTATCTAGTGGCAAGAGAGTGCACACACGCCCAAAAAGGACAAATAGAGAAAAACGTCCCTAGTGTGACGTTACGCTAATACGACGCAGCTGTCTGCGTACGCGACACACTTCATTTGGCGCTGCGCGTGCGCCCATAGAAAGTGACGCTTCGCGCTTTGTCATCGACCACGCTCGCCCAAAATCGAACAAAACTACGAGAGAAAGACGTACATATAGATTTGGAACGCGTAAAAGCGAGCAACAACATCGCATATTTGATCGGCAATAGTAAGTTTATTTGATCTAGCAAATCTAACAGCAAATAAAATAAAAGATAGTAATAGCAGTCGTGTCAGTTCTACCAATATTTCCATACAGTAGCCGTATCTATGATTTGTCTAGTTCCTTTTTAACTTAATCTGAATATTATAAAACTAGATGCAGATAGATAATAGATAGAGCTTGCATCTTGGAGACGGGCATAGGTAACTTTTCATCTCGTAAAATCAATGAGTTCACAGAGCGTTTTTGAAAGCTCACGGACGAAGTCGCGGGCATCACCTAGTACCTAACTATAGTACCTTGTATATCTGAGCATTTGATCAATTAATATTTACCCATGATATAATCAGGGCAAGTACTCGAATCAAATGCAATTTCCGGTCGCATAACCATTTGAATACCGCTATATCGGGAACTAAATGAATATTCCACTAATCAGGTATCCAGGAAATTGGAACCGGCGATGGCGAATATAAACGACCTTTGCTATCCTGTGTTGTTACTACTATTACCTATTCTGTGGTTGTGCCACTGAATACGAATAAGCCTGGGCGTGCTAAGTAAACAAATGTGTCAATACAACTGTTTACTGTATATCCCTTGAGTCAAAAAATACTGAAATAATATAGTCCCTCAAAATATAGTTCGCGCGCGAGTTGAATGCAGAGCTTTTGTATGGTGACACATACATAAGCTCTGCATTCAACTCGCGCGCGAACTGTATCTGACTCGGTGCTCCAGCTGTGTCTTTGGCCTGATATACCTACAGTAATGGTTCCACGAGAGTCCCACTCTTTTAAGGAGGACTTCAAAGGAAGACCTCATGCTTCACTGGGACTTGCTCCAGGAATTGTGTGGCCGAGACTAGTAAAAGTAGTAAAGTTTATGTATTATGAAACTCCAATACTTACACTAACTATGTTTGTGTATTCTGTAGACCATTAGCTTAGCTGGCGTCAGGCGGGCGTCGTCACCGGGGACGCTTTTTTGTCGTCAAAGCCAACGAGGCGTCTTCCTAGCCGGCCTTCTTTGATTCACGCGTGTAAAACGATATGGTGAGGTTCGTCACATGTGAACGAATTAATTTTGATACAATTAACGCTTCACGGTATATAGCTCTAAATGGGTGAATTTAATATGACGCCGTGTCTGGACTCTGGAGCATCGATGCGTGTACTCGTCTCACGGTTCCATCTCTCTCCTTACTCGCCGTTTTACTCTTTGCTGTGGATCGTTTCGATTTGGTGAACCTTTCCTTGATGTTTCAGGTGAGCTCCAACATCGTTAGAATTGTATTTACAATAATAATTGTATAATTGATAGGTGATTGGCCAAAGAATTGAAATCCGAACTCGTGTATATTTCTTGGTAAGGAATAAGGATGCACTCACTCTAACTACGAGGCCCTTACGGCTATCTACAAACATTAATTCTATGAAGGCTATCCAAGGGTAATGAACCTCACATCAAAGAATAAATCACACAATTCATTCTTCTAAGAAGGCATACCTATGCAAATATCGTATTACTTAGTCATCTGGAAAAAAGTCCAAAAAAAACTAACATCACCTCACAAAACCACCTATGAGTAAGCATAAGTTGAGAAATGTGATACTTTATAGATGGATCACTATGGGCCGGGATAGGTATGCAAAATGGACATTGCAAAACCCACAAGACATTATAGCTCATATGATCTGAGAAATATTGATGGTGATTACTGGTGATGAGTTAAATAGAGTGGATTAGTTAATTATCTCAGTGATGATTGGAATAAGAGTCTCGTTCGAATGACAGAAAAATATTAATTACTTAATGTATATCTAAAGATTTTAATGACGAAGGATAGGAGAGGAAGGTGGAGGAGAAGGAGGAGGACTTAATTATTTTGCCAATCACCGGAACGAAAACTAAAACCGATGTAACGAAAACCCTAAATAAATAAACAAAGAATGCAGATACTATTAAAGTAAGTGCAGATTGATCGAAGATGAGTTAACATCCACACAATAATCGGTCAAATCCGATGTTGATTACATCATCTGACATGGAGTATTTTTTGTGCCATAACATATCGTAATTTTAATCTAAACAAAGAACATGAGGGATCGACACATCGCTACTTGACAGACATTTATTGACAACAAGATGCAAAAAAGTGTAGCACAATATGGGCATGTTGGTATATTTTTTGCCGCTACAAGTTTTCAATACGAAGCTGTATTAGCTTATTGTAAATAGCTAGCTTGCTATGTTCGTCCAAGAACAATAGCCGTAGAGAAAGGCCAAAATAAAGGTCATGGTTGTGGACGCCCATTAATATTCATAGCCGTATTTGCGTATTGTTCAATAAAGACTGTACTTTTATTGTGTTTAGTAAAAAAAATTAAGCATGAGCTTCCTTGTAATTACTTATGCTATAAATCTATATGATAAATGAATAATTATTCTTTAGGTAGGTCTGATAAAGCGTAATTAAAAACAATAATTGGTACTAACGATACCCGAAAAACCAGAGAACAGAATTTGCGATGCATTAAAATCATAAAGAAGATTTCATTTAGGTAGGACCTCTACGCAGACTTCTTAAAAAGTTACATTCACAAAATTAAAGTCCTTATAACAGCACGCATCATTAAACAGCATCATTATACGGGCGTAGGAGTTTATAAAACGCGGAAAAAGGAAAAGCAAAGATAAAAAGGAAAATATTTGCATAAAAATTAAAATTTATTCAACGAGATGAGTAAAAAATAATCACGATAACGCGCTGAGTGTAAACACATTAGTGAGACATCAGAAGTTGGTTGCAGCAAAAAAAAACATTTTTTTTGCACATAAAAGCTTTTTCAAGTTGTGTACTTTGTTCATAACTTACAAACAACAGATTTAAAAGTTTTCAGAAGGGCTTTCACGAAGCGTTTTGCCCAGCTGTTCTAAAATTTTTGCATTTAACCGTTATTTTAAATACAAACTCTGCTGAACCGTTGAGAATAAATCCCGGCTGCCAAGCGATTTAGTGTTCCGGTTTGATGGCGCGTAAAAACCGATAAAGGGCTAAATAAAAAATGCGGGCTAACTAAAATAGACCCTTCCTAGTTCCATTTGAGACTGCACCCTGCAACTAGCTAACTTTTCACCGATAAAAATTAACAGTCTTACAGAAAACGATACTTAGTTCGAGAGCTCCTGGTTTTTGAGTTATTTATTGACTAGCTTATGCCCGCGACTTCGTCAGCGTAGACTACACAAATTTTTAACACCTATTTCACTTGAATTTTCAAAACTTAGCGGATGTCTAAGTGTTAAAATCTATCTGCATGCCAACTTTTAGCCCGATTCGTCCAGTGGTTTGTGCTGTGCGTTGATAGATCAGTCAGTCAGACACCTTTTCCTTTTATATATTTAAATTTTCTTTTAGTAGTTATAAAAAAATTCCTCACAATATCCTATTCCTATTACTCACAATAGTCTCATGGACTAGTCAGAAGAGTATGCTGGTTTGATTTCCTCCTTTCTACCTTATACCACAGTTCGCCGTGGGCGGAGCAGGGCTCAAGTGCAATTGTGCATAGCGTATGCTAATGTATTGTTGCTACAGATGACCATCCCCCGCCTGCGGCCCAACCGCTTGTGTTTATAAACCCATGCAAATACTGAATTACATTGTATAAATTTAATATTTTCTCGACCTAGCATCGATATAATCGTTAATTTTCCTTGTATATTGTCGATATATAACTATGGTACCTACTTAATTATTTTCTGATTAAACTGACACTTAAAGAAAAGAATGAAGAAACTTACTTTTTTTAAGTAATTAAATCACAAGTAGTTCATATATCCCTCAAAAAGTACCTACTGTAAAAAACAAGTTACGAAATCAGACCTAAAAATAAAAATATAATAAAAAAATTGTAAATTACTCAGAGAATTGCAATGCCCATGGAAATGATCAGAAGTGGGTACAGTCAGCTGGTTGATAAGCAACTACATGTAAATAGTTAAAATATCTAAATATTGCCATAACAAAAGATAAAGAACACACTCAACAATAATCTGAATATAGTAATAATGATATCGTGGCATGTTCTCTAACATCGGAATGTTGGGGCGATCCCAGTTTAGCATCGATGTCTGGTAATGTCATAAATTAACATAATCCCAACGAAGCGTCCAACCATGCGTCCTATCCATTCCACTTAGCCAAATCCCGGCTCTATTTCAACTGGTAATCCTTTGCTGATTGTAACGTATGAAGTACAAGGTTTCATGCTAGTAATGAGATACAATTAACTTATCCACTTCTCAGAGCACGGCAACAGGGGAGAGGAGAAGTTTATACCCGTTTGACATTTCACGGGGACTTGTGGGACTATTTATCCACCGTTATTTATCGTTTTTATTTATTTATTTAGGAATAAATTTTTTATCCTTTCCTCGGGGAGAAAATTGTCTCGGCCCATGCTAGGGGGGCAGCAGGGCTAGCATGGGCCGGAGATAAAAAATTTATCCCCCGATTTTATCCACTGACAACTGACAAGAGATAAAATTAACTTATCCACTTCTCAGAGTATGGCAACAGGGGAGAGGAGAAGTTTATCCCCGTTTGACATTTCACGGGGACTCGGGGGACTATTTATCCACCGTTATTTAGCGTTTTTATGTATTTATTTAGGAATAAATTTTTTATCCTTTCCTCGGGGAGAAAATTGTCTCGGCCCATGCTAGGGGGGCAGCAGGGCTAGCATGGGCCGGAGATAAAAAAATTATCCCCCGATTTTATCCACTGACAACTGACAAGAGATAAAATTAACTTATCCACTTCTCACAGCACGGCAACAGGGGAGAGGAGAAGTTTATCCCCGTTTGACATTTCACGGGGACTCGGGGGACTATTTATCCATTGTTATTTAGCATTTTTTTTAATTAATCAGGAATAAAAATTTTATACTTTCCTCGGGGAGAAAATTGTCTCGGCCCATGCTTGGGGGGCTAGGGTTGATTTTTAAAAAATCCCTGCTTATCGGATGTCTACGTCATAATACCTAGCTATTAAATTTTGACAGGTGAGAGTACAAGAGCTAACGAACATAACAAAAGAAGTGGTTATTTTTTGTTTATTTTATTTTATTTAATTGCGCAGCCAACAGTTTTTCAAAAATTCAAAATTCAAACGTTTTTTATTCAAATAAACTTTTACAAGTGCTTTCGAATCATCGTGTGTGTTAAACTGTATATTTTATTTTGTAAAACTTAACCACATGTAAAATCATTTGAGTCCTATCCCATTTTGTAATATAATAAAGACCCCTCTGACAACGATTTCTCAATTGTTTTATTTTTCTTAACTAGTGAGGAAACCATAATTTAATGAATCACTATTACATTGGTACAATAACTTACATTTCAGTTTTCACAGTCTGTGAGTTTAGAAAGGACAAGTTGGTTTCTAACTTATTACGAAATAAATATTGAAACTAATATCTAAGTTATTTGTAAGTCTAATGATAATGTAAAACTAATGATAAATGAATACCTAAATCAGTTAGGTATTCATTTATCTTTCAGTAAGAGTACCTACAAAGTGGTAAGTCTCTAAAACATAATCAAACGGGGCAAACTTCGTCATTCAGTTTTCAAGTCACAATAGAAGGATCCCCCAAGGCGACGCAGATTTTTACGATGAAAAATGACCGGCCCGCCTTCCGAAACATTGATTGTGGAGCAAAACATTTGTTCATTACCCGCTCCACTGACCCTCAATGTCGTTTGCAGGGGATGCTTTGCGATTGCTGGTACAGACAACTTGGTAAAGTACTGTCTATTATGTAAGGAAATACGTAACACATTTTCGGATATGGTGCTTTCATTTGAAGACTTCCCTGGCGCAGTGGTGAGCGCTTTTATTTTTTAAGCGGGAGGTCCTGGATTCGATCCACGGCAGGGTCAATTTTGGAATTTATAATTTCTGAATTTCCTCTGGTCTGGTCTGGTGGGAGGCTTCGGCCGTGACTAGTTACCACTCTACCGACAAACACCTACCGCCAAGCGATTCCGGTACAATGCCGTGTAGAAATTGGGAGGTATGGGGTAACTGCCGCACCCCTACCAGGTTAGCCCGCTACCATCTTAGACTACTATCATCATTTAAATACTATCCTGATACTTCATAATATGTAAAACAAATACATGGGTATATATCTTACTTTACCTACTTCTTGTATAATATTATAAATGTGAAAGTTTGGATGTTTGGATTTTTGTTACGCTTTCACGCCACAACGAATGAACCGATTTGGCTGTTGGAATAGTGATATCTTATACCCTGAAATAACATATAGGTACTTAAGTAGGCTACATTGTACCCCGAAACAGTTTTCGCGGAAATCAAAACACCTTAATCGCGATCTAAGATGTTCTAAAAGGTTGTAAGGTAAAGAGATAGGCATAGGCTACTTTTATCCCAGAAAATCAAAGAGGTCCCACGGGATCGAAAGCCTAAAATCTATACAGGGCATACTAACATCGCTAAAAGCAGTATTATTATAAAATTGACTTTTTATATGATGGACCTTGACATCCCTAAAATAAGGATTATAATTCTGAATCAGAAACTTAATGTAAAATTATTTAAGAATCACAACTTAGGACCGTAACAATACCTACTGTTCATTCTTGTCACTAGAACGTCAATAAATGCGAAAGTGTGTTTGTTTGTTGGTTTATTGGTTTGTTGGTTTGTTGGTTTGTCCTTCGATCACGCCGCAATGGAGCAACGGATCGACGTGATTTTTGGCATGGATATAGTTGAGAACCTGGAGACTTTTTATCCCGGAAAATTAGGGAGTTCCCGCGGGAATCAAAAAACTTAAACCAAGTGGACGAAGTTGCGGGCATCAACTAGTATTAAAATAATACCTATTGCTCTATGCGATGGTAGTATAACCCCTGTACTTACCATACTTACTTAAACACTCCATTATGCCAGTACAATATAGTGTTGTAGAGGTTTAATTTCACTTTGTTAAGCCGCCGGCTGGGTCTTAATAATTCTTTACGCGCTCTCATAATATTATGCTCGCTCCGGGCAGTTATGAAATTATTATGCTGCAAAATATAATGTGTCTTTTACGGCACAATATGTTACATTAAATGGCATTATTAAGTTTGAGTTGTGTGCTGTATAAAATACTTTTTCTCACCTCCGGGCGGAAAGCGTCAATTTTCCTCCCGCTGCGCTAAACGAAAATGCCGCTTTCCGCCTCCGTCGAGGAGAAAAATAGTATACACACCACGGGCAGTAAATAAGAAAGCCTCAGATCACATGTTTATTGACCTCGGCTTCGCCTCGGACAACAATTACATGTGATCTGAGACATTTCTTATTTTACTGCCCTAGATGTGTAATGTACTATTTCCGTGTTAGCTTTGAATAACTGTTTTATTCGGATGCTTCGGCCGTGGCCGGGGAAAAAGAGGCATGATAGGTATTACCTTCCCCGGAATGCAAATCTCTGTATCCGTCAAAATCGGTTATATACAGATGGGCTGTGTAAGCGTAGCGTGTGACAAGTCAGACAGATACACTTTAGTATTTATGAGGAAATAAATCGCATAAGATAATATTAAGAACGCCTAATCTTTTTGCGATCAAGCGGGTAGATCATCATCATCTAGTATTATTTTATTTTTGCTAGGCAATTACCAAGACACGACATTTTTAATTTGAATAAAGGTGTACTTAGAATAATTATGATAGTTACACACGAAGGACAAATAGAGAAAAACGTCCCTAGTGTGACGTTACGCTAATACGACGCAGCTGTCTGCGTACGCGACACACTTCATTTGGCGCTGCGCGTGCGCCCATAGAAAGTGACGCTTCGCGCTTTGTCATCGACCACGCTCGCCCAAAATCGAACAAAACTACGAGAGAAAGACGTACATATAGATTTGGAACGCGTAAAAGCGAGCAACAACATCGCATATTTGATCGGCAATAGTAAGTTTATTTGATCTAGCAAATCTAACAGCAAATAAAATAAAAGATAGTAATAGCAGTCGTGTCAGTTCTACCAATATTTCCATACAGTAGCCGTATCTATGATTTGTCTAGTTCCTTTTTAACTTAATCTGAATATTATAAAACTAGATGCAGATAGATAATAGATAGAGCTTGCATCTTGGAGACGGGCATAGGTAACTTTTCATCTCGTAAAATCAATGAGTTCACAGAGCGTTTTTGAAAGCTCACGGACGAAGTCGCGGGCATCACCTAGTACCTAACTATAGTACCTTGTATATCTGAGCATTTGATCAATTAATATTTACCCATGATATAATCAGGGCAAGTACTCGAATCAAATGCAATTTCCGGTCGCATAACCATTTGAATACCGCTATATCGGGAACTAAATGAATATTCCACTAATCAGGTATCCAGGAAATTGGAACCGGCGATGGCGAATATAAACGACCTTTGCTATCCTGTGTTGTTACTACTATTACCTATTCTGTGGTTGTGCCACTGAATACGAATAAGCCTGGGCGTGCTAAGTAAACAAATGTGTCAATACAACTGTTTACTGTATATCCCTTGAGTCAAAAAATACTGAAATAATATAGTCCCTCAAAATATAGTTCGCGCGCGAGTTGAATGCAGAGCTTTTGTATGGTGACACATACATAAGCTCTGCATTCAACTCGCGCGCGAACTGTATCTGACTCGGTGCTCCAGCTGTGTCTTTGGCCTGATATACCTACAGTAATGGTTCCACGAGAGTCCCACTCTTTTAAGGAGGACTTCAAAGGAAGACCTCATGCTTCACTGGGACTTGCTCCAGGAATTGTGTGGCCGAGACTAGTAAAAGTAGTAAAGTTTATGTATTATGAAACTCCAATACTTACACTAACTATGTTTGTGTATTCTGTAGACCATTAGCTTAGCTGGCGTCAGGCGGGCGTCGTCACCGGGGACGCTTTTTTGTCGTCAAAGCCAACGAGGCGTCTTCCTAGCCGGCCTTCTTTGATTCACGCGTGTAAAACGATATGGTGAGGTTCGTCACATGTGAACGAATTAATTTTGATACAATTAACGCTTCACGGTATATAGCTCTAAATGGGTGAATTTAATATGACGCCGTGTCTGGACTCTGGAGCATCGATGCGTGTACTCGTCTCACGGTTCCATCTCTCTCCTTACTCGCCGTTTTACTCTTTGCTGTGGATCGTTTCGATTTGGTGAACCTTTCCTTGATGTTTCAGGTGAGCTCCAACATCGTTAGAATTGTATTTACAATAATAATTGTATAATTGATAGGTGATTGGCCAAAGAATTGAAATCCGAACTCGTGTATATTTCTTGGTAAGGAATAAGGATGCACTCACTCTAACTACGAGGCCCTTACGGCTATCTACAAACATTAATTCTATGAAGGCTATCCAAGGGTAATGAACCTCACATCAAAGAATAAATCACACAATTCATTCTTCTAAGAAGGCATACCTATGCAAATATCGTATTACTTAGTCATCTGGAAAAAAGTCCAAAAAAAACTAACATCACCTCACAAAACCACCTATGAGTAAGCATAAGTTGAGAAATGTGATACTTTATAGATGGATCACTATGGGCCGGGATAGGTATGCAAAATGGACATTGCAAAACCCACAAGACATTATAGCTCATATGATCTGAGAAATATTGATGGTGATTACTGGTGATGAGTTAAATAGAGTGGATTAGTTAATTATCTCAGTGATGATTGGAATAAGAGTCTCGTTCGAATGACAGAAAAATATTAATTACTTAATGTATATCTAAAGATTTTAATGACGAAGGATAGGAGAGGAAGGTGGAGGAGAAGGAGGAGGACTTAATTATTTTGCCAATCACCGGAACGAAAACTAAAACCGATGTAACGAAAACCCTAAATAAATAAACAAAGAATGCAGATACTATTAAAGTAAGTGCAGATTGATCGAAGATGAGTTAACATCCACACAATAATCGGTCAAATCCGATGTTGATTACATCATCTGACATGGAGTATTTTTTGTGCCATAACATATCGTAATTTTAATCTAAACAAAGAACATGAGGGATCGACACATCGCTACTTGACAGACATTTATTGACAACAAGATGCAAAAAAGTGTAGCACAATATGGGCATGTTGGTATATTTTTTGCCGCTACAAGTTTTCAATACGAAGCTGTATTAGCTTATTGTAAATAGCTAGCTTGCTATGTTCGTCCAAGAACAATAGCCGTAGAGAAAGGCCAAAATAAAGGTCATGGTTGTGGACGCCCATTAATATTCATAGCCGTATTTGCGTATTGTTCAATAAAGACTGTACTTTTATTGTGTTTAGTAAAAAAAATTAAGCATGAGCTTCCTTGTAATTACTTATGCTATAAATCTATATGATAAATGAATAATTATTCTTTAGGTAGGTCTGATAAAGCGTAATTAAAAACAATAATTGGTACTAACGATACCCGAAAAACCAGAGAACAGAATTTGCGATGCATTAAAATCATAAAGAAGATTTCATTTAGGTAGGACCTCTACGCAGACTTCTTAAAAAGTTACATTCACAAAATTAAAGTCCTTATAACAGCACGCATCATTAAACAGCATCATTATACGGGCGTAGGAGTTTATAAAACGCGGAAAAAGGAAAAGCAAAGATAAAAAGGAAAATATTTGCATAAAAATTAAAATTTATTCAACGAGATGAGTAAAAAATAATCACGATAACGCGCTGAGTGTAAACACATTAGTGAGACATCAGAAGTTGGTTGCAGCAAAAAAAAACATTTTTTTTGCACATAAAAGCTTTTTCAAGTTGTGTACTTTGTTCATAACTTACAAACAACAGATTTAAAAGTTTTCAGAAGGGCTTTCACGAAGCGTTTTGCCCAGCTGTTCTAAAATTTTTGCATTTAACCGTTATTTTAAATACAAACTCTGCTGAACCGTTGAGAATAAATCCCGGCTGCCAAGCGATTTAGTGTTCCGGTTTGATGGCGCGTAAAAACCGATAAAGGGCTAAATAAAAAATGCGGGCTAACTAAAATAGACCCTTCCTAGTTCCATTTGAGACTGCACCCTGCAACTAGCTAACTTTTCACCGATAAAAATTAACAGTCTTACAGAAAACGATACTTAGTTCGAGAGCTCCTGGTTTTTGAGTTATTTATTGACTAGCTTATGCCCGCGACTTCGTCAGCGTAGACTACACAAATTTTTAACACCTATTTCACTTGAATTTTCAAAACTTAGCGGATGTCTAAGTGTTAAAATCTATCTGCATGCCAACTTTTAGCCCGATTCGTCCAGTGGTTTGTGCTGTGCGTTGATAGATCAGTCAGTCAGACACCTTTTCCTTTTATATATTTAAATTTTCTTTTAGTAGTTATAAAAAAATTCCTCACAATATCCTATTCCTATTACTCACAATAGTCTCATGGACTAGTCAGAAGAGTATGCTGGTTTGATTTCCTCCTTTCTACCTTATACCACAGTTCGCCGTGGGCGGAGCAGGGCTCAAGTGCAATTGTGCATAGCGTATGCTAATGTATTGTTGCTACAGATGACCATCCCCCGCCTGCGGCCCAACCGCTTGTGTTTATAAACCCATGCAAATACTGAATTACATTGTATAAATTTAATATTTTCTCGACCTAGCATCGATATAATCGTTAATTTTCCTTGTATATTGTCGATATATAACTATGGTACCTACTTAATTATTTTCTGATTAAACTGACACTTAAAGAAAAGAATGAAGAAACTTACTTTTTTTAAGTAATTAAATCACAAGTAGTTCATATATCCCTCAAAAAGTACCTACTGTAAAAAACAAGTTACGAAATCAGACCTAAAAATAAAAATATAATAAAAAAATTGTAAATTACTCAGAGAATTGCAATGCCCATGGAAATGATCAGAAGTGGGTACAGTCAGCTGGTTGATAAGCAACTACATGTAAATAGTTAAAATATCTAAATATTGCCATAACAAAAGATAAAGAACACACTCAACAATAATCTGAATATAGTAATAATGATATCGTGGCATGTTCTCTAACATCGGAATGTTGGGGCGATCCCAGTTTAGCATCGATGTCTGGTAATGTCATAAATTAACATAATCCCAACGAAGCGTCCAACCATGCGTCCTATCCATTCCACTTAGCCAAATCCCGGCTCTATTTCAACTGGTAATCCTTTGCTGATTGTAACGTATGAAGTACAAGGTTTCATGCTAGTAATGGGATACTATGGAGAATATTTTTCTCTCTCATTTGTTTCACCTGTTTGTCTAGATTTTGCCTCTAGATTTATTCTCTATGCCTTGTAGAGTCACGCCAGCTATCAGTAAACGATTAATACCGCGAAGCGAACCTATTATTATTATCGATATATACCTTAATCTCATCTCTCATTAACCTAAATCTAAAAGTCATCATTATACGGGACGGATCCAGTTAAGGTAAGCAAGCCCCCACAGGCCAAAACGGATAAAAGTAGAACTATACTTGTCTTGAACTTCATACTATTCTCTTCATATGATCTACACTTCCAATGAAATGCATTATTATTCATTAAGCAAGTAGATACTAAAAATTGAATTTGCTTTTAATTAGTCACCCAACAACAACACCTAAAAAAGAAACGATCCGAAACAGGAACATCCTCATGAAGACATCTAAAGGTGACTCAATATCAATAAGTCAGAAAATGTCCCAACTTCTACGTCATTCCACAACGGAAATCCGCACGAGTTCGCAAAATCTGCCTCTATTTCTCCTTCAGATTGAGCCATCCGGAGGCTCGGCAGATTTACAGCGGCGGTAGAGTGCGCCCTTCCGCTCGCTGATAAATAGCCCCTGTAATAATTATATTTACGCAGCGCCGGCAGTTGCTATAAATGTTCCCCACGGAATGCTAGAACAATAAGCGGGTTCCATGCGAGATAGTCATAAGCAAACGACCCTTTATTAAAATTCTAGGAAAACATTTAAGTAGCGACGATTAATTATTGAAGAGGGCTTTTATAGTAGAAAGGCAAAATTGACCCAGATTATTTCATTCGGATAAGTATAAAATAAATTGTGAATGGATTCAATTGTGAGTGGATGAAATTGTGAATTTGTATAATATTTGAAAACCTTCTTTTATGCATAAAGCCTGAAAATTCTACTTCTCGTTAAAAACTGAAGCGTTATGACATATTTCACCACATCAAAGATGCTGGTTAAATATATTAAATGAGAAAGGTGATTGAACCGTTAAACAATACAAGAAATCTAGTTTCGGACAGTCTGTGTGTTTACACCAATCCGTCACCACGTGTGTACGTCAAGGCGGGGGGCGCCACAAATACATGAACGGGTTAAATATAGACGGGAGTGTAAACATTCAGGATGCACGTGCCGCGATGTCCTAGGTCCTGGCGGAGGATGGAAATACACCGGAAACGCTCAATTAGAGACCAGCGAGATGGTTGCGAAGTCACTGAACTCTACTCAAGGTTAGTGAAGGGAATCCGCATAAAACGGAGCGACCGCTAGAGGTACCAGATACTAGTAACTTTTCTGGACTATACTAGAACCCCTTGACCCTGTACAAATAGTTACTGCAGAATGCTTGAATGGAGAAGACGTGTGAAAAGAGCTTGGTAACTATAATTTTGCTGTAACTGACAGAAAATTTACAATTGCACGAATTTTGTACTAAGTACAACGGAAAAGTAGTAGCAATACAACGTTACCAAGTTTTTTTTAAAAATATGTACACTTTTACAAACATTCATCGAAAGATTAAATGGAACATGAGGGTAAAACCGGGACATTCCCGTAAATCAAGAACCCTTGGCAAGCTCACGAACATCGAACCGCATCCATCAAGTGATCAAACAATGAAACCGAGACACGTCAATATTGGCTCAGCGCGAAGCCCCTTGCGAGGCATACCAGAGTACCTATATTGGATCTGAGATTGCAGATAATAACGTTGGCACTCGTCACAAGGGATGTTTACAGCAATGCAATTTTTACATTTGCTGGTTGCATAATTGATAAATAATTATTATAGCGATTTTATCAAAACATTCCTTTAGAAGGAAGTGTCTAGGATAATAATTATTAGGTTTTCTGCATTATTCAGAAAACCTAAAAGAGTACACAACAGACACGACAGAATATCAATTAAAAGTAAAAACCATACGACCACTGGGTCAACAAAAGTAGGTGACCGAATTTCTTCGATTTATTGGAAATCCCCAGCCTTGTGAGCTGTGTTACATAATATTTTATGACGTTGGGAAGCCGAACATGATTCACGGAATAAAATCCATCGATGCGGATACGGTACTGAATCAAATCAGAAACATTTTTTCTTAATTTACTTAGTATTCTTCGTTTCTAACTGTTTATTGAATTACAAGTACTTCAATAGTTAAATGAAATGGTTACTTTCATTTGCTGAATGTCATGGGCCATAACAATGACTGTCTAATACAGAACAAAAGGAAGTAAGGAAGTATTCATAACTTTGAAGGCAGTTGAGTTTTTCCATCGTTCTGTTTATCGTCAGTTCTGTTGAACTACTGGGATTAATAAGCGTTCGGATGATGGTATGGTATGATATCTCGATTATATAAAGTGGTAAGTATATTATTCGCAAAATTACTGACCAATTGCGACGAAAGGAATTTGGCTGCCAATAGTTTATGATTAATTAAAAAAGTAAATTCTTTAAAAACAAAGATGACGACAAAAACGTTAAAAAACTAGTTACGAAACCTGTTAACACTTGTAAATATAATGTGACACATGAAAGAAAAACAGTTAAACATAACTGACGAAACAAAAATATTAAGTACTAGCTGACCCGGCGAACTTCGTACCGCCTAACAGTCAATGAATGCCGTGTTACAGATTAGCTGAACTTATTTTATGAAAGTAATACAATGAATACAAAATAAATATTAAGTTCAGCTCTTTATTATGATAATAACACAAAAAGAAATAAAAATGTACAAAAATTAAGTATATCAATCGCGTGTGTCAGCAAGACATGATTGAATTAAACTACCTATGTAGGTACATATTGCGCAGCATGGGATGCACTCGGTTTAATTCTCTTCATTGAAGCACCTTGTGATATACGACTTTTCACATCTTTTTTCTGAGCCGCCAAAATTGCTCGCTCGCTTGACCATTTGTTATTTTTGTGGTTAGCAATGATGTTCGGAAATACTTTGCTGATGAGCTCGTCTTTCGATGAGAAGAAATTGCAAAAATTCGGTGGAAATGAAATTAATCCGCTCGATCGTCGACAGGAACACGGCCATTACCGATAGTCAGCAATTACTTGGAGAAATCTTCAGCAGATGGGTCGTTCAACAATGCAACTCTCCTGTTTGCTGCCAGTTGAAGTTTCTTCACATAGCACCACAGATTTGATGATTTGAGGCAAGCGTTTATTTCATCGGCAGCAGTCGATCTTGGAATGACTGGCAGTGTTTGACGGAAATCGCCAGATAGTAAAATCATTGCGCCACCAAAAATTCTACAGTCATTGCGCAGATCTTTTAAGGTTCGATCAAGAGCTTCCAATGCGCGTTTGTGCGCCATTGTGCATTCGTCCCAGATGATGATTTTTGCGGCTACTAAAACTTTTGCCATTGCAGAGTGTTTTGCAATGTTACATGTCGGTTGTTCAGTAGTTTGAAGATTTAATGGCAATTTTAACGCTGAATGAGCCGTACGGCATCCTTCTATCAACGTGGCCGCTATTCCAGAAGAAGCAACTGCTCTAGTACCGCAATTTCGGATCTCGCACGAACAGTGGCCAAAATCAATGACATGAGGAATGTCTTTCCAGTTCCACCAGGGGCATCCAGGAAAAATAATACACCATTTCCATCATCAATTGCATTCATTAATGTATCATGGACTTCCTTCTGTTTTGGGTTTAACAGGGTACATTCGTTTGAACTGATTGGTCTAATTCATATCGATCATATTCACTTTCATTAAATTCTCTATTAAATGCGTCATTTACTCCGCGATCTGGCGCTGGCATTCCTAACTTGACTAACAAACTGCTGCACATGAGGTAACACATATCTTCGATCAAGACCTAAGCCTGGTTATGCATCTCCTCATTCGCCTCAAGATCAGGATGTCTTGAACTGACACGAATTTGATGTAAAATGTCTTCTGCCATGTTATCTTTGTATTTGTTCCACAGGTCACGTGGATTAGAGGGGAAACATGTAGAAATGATGATCGCAAATAATGTGCGTATCTGACTTGGAGATGCAGAAATAATTGCTTCAGCGATTGTCGTGTCCCAATGAGTATCGTTTTCAAGCTAATTGAGCTCTTGACATGCTGCACGAAATGTTAGGCACACTCATGGACCTATGGCACACTATACCATTAACAGTTCGTAGTGATTTAAATGATGTTGGGCACGAACATTTACCAGCAACAGCCGCAAATAGAAACATCCATCATTCTTTGGATGAACTGTGTAAATACGACCAAGAGCATCAGTAGAACGCATATCCGAATGATCAAGGAACCGCATCGCCTTGCCTCCGACGTAGAAATTTCTTCGATGAAGCGTTCCAAGTGTAATAACGTGGCATCTCCGAGTAAAGCAACGTTCGTGCGAACGGATTGCTTCGGCAAGTCGTAAAGAAACTGGAGGGAATTTGCTCGAGCACATAGTCGATCGCTTGTTGGATGTGCTCGAAAAGTCGATCCGTTTCGGTGTTACCGCTACCATGAAATATAAACATTCGACAACCAACTGACAATCAGATTTTTTTTTTGCATTCCAACAAAACAGATGTTGTGAGGGTGAAATAGCACAATAAAGACTTATTTATTTGCATTCCAAACAATGACAACCATCAAATTATGTCAATACAATAACAATCATCAAAATATTAAAATTTAAATAGGCGATAATCCGGATAATCCGAGTAATGTGGATATATGTTGTCGATTCAAAACCCTTAATTTAATACGTGCTTCAATTCAAGTGGTGGTGGACCCAAGTCTACCGTACCGACGAAGGGACGAACGTCAAATGTTTGACAGGAAAGTAGGTAGAACAGTTTATATGGGAAAATGAAATTGTTGTTTTTTTACTATCTTTCTCGCAAGTTTTCCATAATTTCTCAACGTTTAAACCTTCCCTGGACCACGACAAACATTTCAAAACCAAAATCAGCTAAATCGGCCCAGCCGTTCTCGAGTTTTAGCCAGACAAACGAACAGCAATTCATTTTTATATATAAGATTTACACGTGATAACATCGTAGATCATAACTCAACACGGGTAGAAACTTTAAAACAAGAGATTAAAATCTTGCGCAGACGCACTTTGACTACATACTTACCGACAAAATAAAAGAAAGATGTAAGAAATAAGATAATCGGTATATTTATGCAAATGATGGATATCGGCATATCTACCATTTGCATATTTTTTATGGTATTTTAGACGTGTTTAGCATAAATCGTGATAGTTTAAAGAAATACTTAATCAGAGATTCCCAACCTTTTTAGGACACTGATTTCATTATGACCAAAAAATTCGATTATTTAGAAGATCAAACATTTAATAATTGGGCTAGTGAGTTACTGGCAGAAATATTAAGTTCTCGAGGAAACTACAGAGTACCGACCAATGAAGCTAGAACGCCTGCTTTCAAAAAATACGAGAATTAACTATGAAGCCAATAGCCATCGCCCCTTTATTATTCGATGATAAATGATACGTTAGCGCTTGACTGCGAGTGTGATATCACCTGGTATCACCATCTTAAATTTTACTTTGTGCTTCCAAAGTAAAATTTAAGATGGTAATGGGCTCGCATTTTTACTCGGCTTTTTAGTAAGAGTAGGAAGAACTAATGACATCGTATTCAGCCAGTTCAAAGTAAAAGCCAAAGGGATATCTTTGATTTTTTCAAACCTGACCTTTGAAAGGGATTCAATTTGGACTCAATAAAGATGTTACGCTGTGCGTTTATGATATGAAAATAATTAGTTAATAAGCTACATTGCTAAATCTCAAGAATTGCTTATTCAATATATATACTCAATTATAGAGGTATAATAAGAACATCCGTCGTTGCCTCACTCGTCGAGGGTGTTAGGGCGTTCCGCTTCACGATCATACCGGAATGGGCAACGGTCGCGCCCTTCGCCGTCAAGGCCAGCGTTGGGCGAATGTTCACCTGCGCTAGAACGCGGGCGACTTGTTGCTTGTCAGTTGTGCAACTGTCACTAAACAGCACGTGGGCGACAGCCTGATCGAGAACAATCGCTTCTCCCGAGTTTCGAATAACTAAACGTCGAGTTGGAATGCGGGCTTCTGTTATTATACTATGTTACACAAGATTGACTGGCTTGTTTGTCTAGTGATTACCTACCTTATTTGGCTGCGGATCGTGAAGTCCTGAGTTCGAGTCTCAGGTCGGAATAGAAAAAAAATTATAAAGTATTGAAACCCTGTGCACGACTATGCGTCAAAAAGCCCAATGGAGTAATATTTTTGCCGGTACACATTTTGTACTAGAACGCCGTAAGTAGTTTTTTTTAATGATAAATGACGATGATTAATTTTTATTTCACGTAGGACAACTTGTGTCACTTATGATACTTCAAGATTCTAAACTCAACCACCGGTTCGGAAAAATGATTTTACTGAGAAGAGCCGGCAAGAAAATCAACAGTTGTTCTTTTCTTAAAAGAAAAATGTTACAATAAATAAACAACACAACACATACGTTACGAGTACCTACGTTACAAGTATTACACTGAATTGTGGGCCTTTAAATGCTTTACCACAATCAAACCTGATTGGAATTGATGAGGTGGTCTAAGATGGGGCGCGTTTAATTTTGCTATAAAATAATGCCCACAAGATGTTTTGACTAAATACTCTCCAGTTACCGGCCACATCCCTGACCCGATAGGAATTTGAATAAATACTCTCATTCGAATCCGTAACGTCGGAATTTGGAATGCAGGCTTCTGGTTCTGTTACAAAATCGAATGTAACAGCGGGCCAATGTCAACATGGCTCCCGCGTGGACTTTTGATTGTCTCTATGGTAATGAGACCGACCTGCATCTCGTATTCGCGGTGCGTTCGCGTAGGCGACTAGGTTTCCGTTGGGTCACTAGCAAAGATATTACAACCTTTAAGTTACTGAGTTGAATGGAGTTTATGACTAGCGGGAGGTATACTCTCCGTGGTACGGGAGGATTGGTATAATCACTGACAAATTCCGAATTACGGGTTGCTGTTTTGTATGAATGATCTAGAGGCAATCCACTATTGAACAATAATTTACAGTCATTAGTGAACAAGCAATTTGAAGAGACCCAAAACTTGCCAATGTGTACGCATTACAGAGTCTGAAAGACAATTTCAATGTGTCAAGACATCACATTGAAAATGGACATCTTCGGATAAAACTACGCATTTGATTTTGTGTCAGAACAATGACCATAGTATTGCCGAAGAAAATATTGGAATATTTTTACTGACCTTTATGACTACATGAGAATATTTGTATGAAAATGTAACCAATAGCTTCTCTATAATTAGATAAATCTCTAGGGCATACTACACCTAGGTACAGATTTAGCGAAAGTCTAGCCGACCTTCAGAAGCCTAGATAGGGTTTATGGGCGGTGATATATTATATATTATATACTCGATTCGTGAGATAATTAAGATTCTAATTAGAAATTGCTTACATGATTTATTCTATTTATAAATGGGGCAATTGGTGAGGTAAAGAATCATACCAGCCATCGTATCGGAATCGTATCGTGGTTTGGCCAGCGTGGTGCAATATGGCCAAAACCCTTCTCATTCTGAGAAGAGACTCGAGAGCAATGGGTTGAAATGATGATGATGATGATGAAGCTAAAAGTGAAACTCAATACTGCTCGGGAAAATGCACCCCTGTGGCAGTCCCCACTTGCGCTGGAAGAGGACTGCACACACAATTACTATTACCTATTCTGTGACACAATGTTGATGTCACTGGACGGGATGGCGGGAATGGCGGGAAGTGGGCGGACGAGAAAAGCTGAGGATCGTGTGTGGTGGCGCGGTTTCTGGATGGTTTACATACATATACCTACTTATATCAGTGGAAGTTACCAGGCTGATTGATTTTTAATGATGAATTGAAATTTAATTATGATTGAATTTTAATAACTTCATAGTTCATGCAGTTCTATGTACTTATTACAAGTTTTACAACTTCTACCAGCTGCATAAGACAACGTTATACTGACACGTCACGCTGTACCTAGTATCTACCTACGCTGGTAGGTACTAGGTACTTACCAAAACTATAATGCTATAAATAGATCAATAGAATCAAAGATTAGTTAACTAATTATTAACAATTTTGTAGTTATGTAATTTAGATAATTTAGTTTTATGTTTTCAATAAAGATGATAAGAATAGAATCAAAAGAAACAAGTATTCCTTGAAAATGTAAACGTTGTAAATAGTAATAGACCAATATAGGTCAATAAAGTATAAAAAGTGATTCATAGGTAAACAGTAAACACTAAAAACGTATTAGTAAAAGAACTGTTGTGCGGACGCGTTGGCCTCGCCCGTGTCGCTACGAACGTATCGGGTTACGTTCCGCAAAGTCTAGATAACTGCAGTCCTAGCCCAGACCCTCTGCACAGTCGTACGCCACGGTATAGCGAACATACAGTTCAGTAACGGCCATGCAATGCAGACAATTCCCGCTGATTACTAAATTAAGTTTGACAGAAGAAGGTACAGTACAGTGAGTAGTGAAGTATATAGTGAAAATTATAAAAAAAAATTATAAAAAAGTATATAGTGCGTAGATACTAGATAGCCAAAAACGTAGTCTTGTATAAGTACGCGTCAAGCTGTTGAACATAAAAGAGCATGTTACTACCCTATTCTTTCCTACATACTAAGATGAAAAGTGGCATACTGTGGCCGTCGCCGTTGTTCGTTCAACTACATACGTCCATTTCTAATAAAAACTACTGAAGTATGGAAAGTGGAATACGTTGTGACCGTGTCGCGTTACTGGAGGTTCAAGTAACTATTTCTGAACTGTACACTTACTAGTTAGCTATGTTCATATGCTGACTTTGAAACTCAGCTAGCCTTATAGTGCCCTATTTTAGCCGTCGGTATATTTAAATAGGAAACACGAGGTCGGATACAGGACCTAAACTGACGTGCACATTTCCTCATGCCGACTCGATTAGTCACTCTCGTGCGGATAGATCTGGCTGGGCGGCACGACTTGGCTAAATGTGGAGTTCTAATAATCGACATTATCTAAAATAGATGCGTGACAAACGAAACCGAAAGTGCTCTTTGATTAGGGTTACCAGCTTTGGGTGAAAAGTCAAAACTTCAAATTACTTGACCAGCACATTACCTATGATTTGGTTCAATCGTTCAATTTAAATACTGCGATCAATGCAATCATTAGACATTGCTGAGTTGTTCAAGGGATGGCTGTTAAAATAGAAAATGCCATTGAAATTCCGGCGCTAATGTTGTAACTACATATTATTAGGTATATGTATAGGTATATACACGACACAAACTTAAAGATGAATTAGTTACGCAAGTACTACTTACCACGTAGTTAAAGATACGAACTTTTTTTTGTATAATGAGAAAAATAAAGAGAACTATGGGCTATGCAGTAACCAAGTTGTAGTTGCTGGTTAACATTTATGAAGGAACTAGGTAAATAGTCGAAAAGATTTGCAGACTTGAATGCTAAGCGAAATTATAAAGTAACTCCTTAATAAGAAGAACTACTTAAAAGTCAGTTTAGTCACCGTCTTTCACAACATGGTGGTCGGACACTGGATTTTTTTTTAATCCGTTCTTTCTTCTATTTTTTTTATCGACATCCCTATAAATGATGCAACGGTCCCGAATTTAGCTTCGATCCGGCGCGGGACAGCGGTGCATCGGCCGCGCGGCACGCGGGGGCCGGCGCGGCGCCGCGGCTGCCAAACCGCTGACATTTCGCACCAATGACACCAATAACATATTAGCGAGGATCGCTGTCGAGGCGTCCAACTCGGGTATTCGGGGCATGTCGAATCAATATTGCAAATCGACCCACCTATACTTAATAATTAGAGCCGCCAAATGTGTCACGCGTAACAAAATAAGCCGAAAGGTCGGTCGTGGCGAGTCAATTAAACGCTGCTCGAGTGCTTGCGGGTTACGAAAATTCTTCTCTATGTATTGTATTGCTTTATGTCACCCACAAGAGTTCTAGAGAACATGCAGCAATCCAAAGCAAAGCACCGATTGGTTGTCTACCCATCTGGTCATGCTCCAAACTTCTATGCCTATTCTAATTTCTGCAGTCAACGGGTAACTGCTAGGCTTATTATATTAACTATATTATGTTAACTGTAAGTAATTATGTCGCGCAAGGCAGCCACCGATGCGTTATTTAGCCTCTCAATACTCGTTGAGGGTTGCTACGGTTATTTTACTAAGTAAAAATTATACATAGCCACACATCTACCCCAGGAAAACCAGAAGATTTAATTATTTTATTATATTAATATGGAATATTATATTTATATTATATGGAAAATACTCTTCTTTGAATGACCGAATGTCAAGGACCAAGGTAGATAAAGGGTCGTGCACACGTCATGTCAATGCCGACACGGGTCGGAGGTCCGAACTCCGGCCGCATTCCGTCGACGTTCGAAAGTGAAACCGTCCGGCCAGCTGTAGAAAGTGACTGATTGCATCTGATCTGACCAGCGGCGTAAATACTGGGTACTATTCAGCCCCGGGAAATGTGCCCTTATCCCTTAGTGTCTAGACTGACAGACTGCATTAGAACTGCACGTCGACTGCAAAAGTGCAGTTTGGAAGCACTGAGCAGTTTATGTGCGGTTAGGACAGCTCACTTAAAAGGTTATTAATTACCTATTAAGTGGGACAGCTGCATGGTAATTGCAAACCGACTGCGCAGTCCGCTTGCAGTCAGCGTTCCAGTTCTAATGGAAATGAACAAGCTGCTGTGCAGTTCTATTGCAGTTGAAATGCAGTTACGCCAACTGCAGGAAAACTGCTACAAAACTGTAATTTTGCAGCGCAGCGTGCAGTTCTAATACACTCCGTCTGTCTAGACACTAGTAACCTACCTAAACTTGCCTCATGAAAAGAGCAGTCGTTCTGCTGTTGTAAATTGTACCTAATGCATAAATAACTAATCAATAAACTAGTTATTCAGATAATTCATTCAACTCGATGCTCTATTTTATAACAAGAACAGACACGAAAATAAAGCATTTTAACAATTTTTACACCAGGCACTTAACGAGGATTTATTTGTATGAATAGATAAATTATTTTACCAAATTCACAACAAAGATATCTAGGTTTTGCGTCATTCACAAAGGAAGCGATAAAATTAGCCAACAAAAAAAAACAATCGCCTTAAATAGCAATTAAGCAGCTATACCTACCACAGTGACACAGATAAGAGTCGTCCAGCGCTTTAAGTACGACTTAACTTAAATGTATTAAGAAACAATTACCGAGCTCGACATAAAGTGGGACTGCCTAATTGCCTACTTGTCGATTGTCACGCTTGGCTTCCTGAAATGTTGTAATGATTACCTTCGCGAGGTTAACTTTTATTCTATTTTAAGTTATGATCAACATCATCATTATGACGACCTCCGTGGCGCAGTGTGCAGGCAGCGCTGTTGTCTTAACGTGCGGAGGTCCCGGGTTCGATCACCGGCAGGGTCAAATTCGGGTTCCGGTACGATGCCGTGTAGAAATCGAATAGGGGTATGGGTTTAATATAACTGCCATGCCCCTAACAGGTTAGCCCGCTACCATCTTAGACTGCATCATCACTTACCATCAGGTGAGATCGCAGTCAAGGGCTAACTTGTAGTAGATTAAAAAAAAAATTCAACCCATCGCCGCGCCGGCTCATTACTGAGCACGAGTCTCCTCTCAGATTGAGAATGGTTTGGCTAAAGTCCACCACGCTAGCCAAGTCCGGATTACACAGTTCACGCACCTTCATGAACATTATGAAGAACTCTCGGGTATGACTATGCAGGACGTATCCTCACGTTGTTTTCCTTTACCGTTAAGTAGGTACTTAATAACACAGAATAGGTAATAGTATGGTAATATAAAGCATTAAGCAAGTGATATCAAATTACACGCACGTAAGAGGAGCGTGACTGGGAACCGAACACCCGAACAAGAACGCGGGCGTTTATATATACCACTAGGCTATCACCGCTTTACGAATTTAAAGTTAATAGATAAAGGTGTACCTAATTAATTAACTATGTGCGTTTAATTAGTAGATACATTTATTAGGTACATGTAGTTAAATAGTTATCTAAGATACTATGTATTAAGTAAGTACCTAAATTAATAAGTAAATAACTATATCACATCAACTATTAAAGCTCTCTTCTCAGACCAGGGCGCGTTAAGAACCCTCGTAGTTTTAGTTTTTAAGGTACCGGAAATGATTATCACCATCATGTTTTATAGGTTTCACAGGTCATTAAATGTACAGGGTACCTTAATTGAATAAATAAATATTGATTGATTGAAAGTTGGTATTGGTGGCGATTCTAGAATGCAACTCTCTAAACTAAACTAAAAATAAGAATCGCCAATATTAGCTTTTCTATATCTATTTGCTATTCTGTGTATGCCTCCATCTAAATTTAGGATGTGTAAAATCCTCGCTAAGCTGATGTCTAAATTGAATTGCGAGTGTTACCATATACAGAAACAAAAATTGCACAATTTGTCTTTGTTTTTTGCACAATAATCATAATAATACTTTTTGCGACTAAAATCGAATTAAATGGCATTTCATACGAAAAAAAATTATTTTATTTTAATAAAATTGATGTTCCTTGCACCAACTACGTAATAAACTGCCAAAAAGAGACATTTTGTCAATGCTACTTAGGCAGATTCCTAGTTCCATGATGCTACCACATACTACCTCTATGTTTATTCGTCTGTGGTGCGGTCAGTTGTCACTTGCTATTCCCTTATAGGACTTGTATCCAGGGCCGTAAAATAGATTTAAAAAATTTGCTATTCCGTTGTCTTTGGTACATAACTTGTTTGTTTTCACTTTTCATTTAGATTTTCGAGTTTTCACAAGAATCTGTGAATGAAGCGAGTAAAAGAGCAAATTAAAAGCAAATGTATCTTCTAGTAGAGAAATTCCATCCTAAAAATTAAGTTATAACCTATGCACCAAGAGCGTAGAACGTCAAGTCTCCATGGACATCCTCGGTCACCCTGGTGAATAACTTGGTGGCAAGCCTATGAAAGTAAAAGGCTACAAAAGGAAGCAATTGGTACTGCATCGGAAATTATCGCTGCTGCAACGACAGACATGTAGGGAGTTCGATCACCGGCGTTCGCCTATCTTTCGTTCCGATTCCGAAATAAAACGAAGTCCAGTGTTTGTGAACCACGTACCGTATAATATCCTAACTGATGCCTGAATCTCTTCAAGTCTAGGCCAGTCGGATTAATTGTCGCGAACATTAAAGTAGATTTCCTTACCGAAAGGAACCTAACCTACAATCTGCGCGAATCTGTCTCGTTTAGCATCTAGCGTCTCAAATACAGTTTAAGAACCTTTTATCAGTGTAAGACTTATTAACAATAAACCAACTGTGTGGCTTATAATCATATTAGTTTTATTTGAAACCCCCCCTGCATAGACTAGGACCCGTGAAATAGGTAAATCCTGTGTGACCTATCTGATCAGGTTGCACAGGGAATGTACAACAAGATGCTTGAAGTCTAGTCTACCTAGACCCAGGCACTCTGTTACAATAAGTATAAATAAGTTGATTTTACATGTAATAGCTATTTATAGTTGATGTTTAGGTTAGAGGGGATGTGTTTGTATGATTGGACCATCGAATTAACCAATTTTGATAAATTTTAGTACATAGCTAGGTAGGCTTACATCCGAAATATACCTACTATTTCTATTTTTTATCTTGGAGAATCCAAGGGTTCACAAGCATCATCTTATTATACCAATATGTTGAAAAAGAATGTATATTGAAGAAATATGTATACATAACATTGTTATGTATCTAATGTTAATTATATTATATTGATACTTATTCAATTTTATTTAGGTACCTAGTAGATTGTTATAAAAGAATAACACAAAAATAAAAAGATTTAATTAATTTTCTTTTTATTAATTAAAGTATATTAATAAATCCTTGTCTAATTATTCTTGCTTATGCAGGGAAATCCACATCTTATTCTCTTCTTCTTGGAGAGACAGCTATGCAAGGCCTTTGATCCACAACCACTTGCAGCCAAGAATATTAGCAGCGTCTTTGCTGGGATATCCTTAATTATTAGCCTTATCCGGGTAGAAAAGGCTATGTTAGTGCATTAGCGCAGGGCAGTAGTAACAGATGATGTGTAAATGTGTTTCTGTCGCCTCAGCAGAGCCTCTGCAGCTGTGTTCTGGAGCTTGAGATTGGATACATGATGTCGGTTCAACCAATATTTGCCCCGTTACACTTGGATCAATTTGTTCTGTGAATTACTTGGTTTTCATCAGCACTATCTGCAAAATACACAGAATTTTTGTATTTGGTATTTTATGGAAGGTATAAGGGTTACTTGAAAAAGCTTGAACTTGTATATTTTGTCAGTTCAGTGATAACATGCATATTACTGAAAGAAGCTAAGTCTTCCAAGTCTACTTGAGTTAATCTGCACTTGTTCTTTAGATATAACTGAAATACTATGTGTTGCCTACTGACTGCATACTTAAATATACCTACTTAAGTAATTTATACATAATATTATGATGCAGTGGATGTGGTCTTGATAAATCAAGGCAATCTAAATAATTTTTAAAATTACTCTTCTGCCTAACCCATACTACAGTGGTAGATGTCCCTAAACATATACTAAAAAATTTCAAAATTCAAATGTTTTTTATTCAACTAAACTTTTACAAGTACCTACTATTGAATCGTCAAGTGAATCTACCACTGGTTCGGAATGATATTTCTACCAAGAAGAACTAACAAGAAACTCGGTGGTTGCTCTTTTTAAATAATTCATTAGGTTATTTCAAACTAGTTAGGTACACTTAGGTATAGGTTTGGGTAGATATAAGTATGTATAGCTAAGTACCTAATACAAAACAGAATCAGCTAATGATTGAATTCTTTTATTGTATGGGTTCCAGCTACTACTAGGTACTAGATATACCACAGAAGAAGCAAAAAGCATGAGCTGATTCCCTGTATGGTGTATTCACTAGTTATTACTACGGAGCTATGACCATTGGGTTTGCGTACCTAAACAGTAGGAAAGCAACTCTTATGGTATAGCTGTCTGTCTGGTCACAATTTGCATTATGTTATTTACCTAAGATTATGAATATTACAAAATTAGCTTTCTTTTGGAACAACCAGAGGTATATTTTGTCAGTTTAGAGAAAACATGCATATTTGACCGAGCGAAGCAGTCTCCAAGTCTACTTAAGTGAATTTGCACGTCTTGCTCTTTAGATATAACTGAAATACTATGTGCTACCTACTTAATTAACATATCTATACTTACTAATATTATAAAGAGGTAAATCTGGATCTACTGACTCATATTTGAAAATTCTGGTACCAATAGAAAGCCACAATTATTTGTGAGTGTCATAGGCTTTAAATTAACCCGAAAAATTAGGGAGTTGCCGTGGGAATTTAAAAACCTTATTTCACGCGGACGAAGTCGCGGGCATTTGCTAGTTTTACAATATTCTGAGTAATTTATACTACATAATATTATGTTGCAGTGGGTAGGGTCCTGATTTATAGGTTCTTGATAGGTTTGGGTAGATATAGGTATAGCTAAGTAACTAGGTACCTAATACAAAAGGAATTAGCTTGTGAATTTTATTCTTTTCTATTCTGAGTTCTAACTACCTAGTACCTACCATAGAAGAGGCAAACAGCATGAGGTGATTCCCTGTATGGCGTCTTCCCTAGTTTATTTTGGTTTTCTTAGGAAACTCCAGAGCTACAGACCATTGGGTGTGCGTACCTAAATGGTACGAAAGCAACCCTTGAAGTGCAACTAAGTATGTCCGTCCAGTCACAATTTGCATATGTTATTTGCCCTATGAATATTAACTAAGATTTGACCCTAAAATTACCTTTCTCTCGAAACAACCAGAGCTGCAACAACGTTTTCTTCCACCGACCAGAAAAAGAAGCTTTTCTTCCATTTTAACTGTTAATTTTAGCTGTTATCATTTTAAACACTAAGTTCAATCCCAAATGCACCTAATAATGCATAGAAATTACACTTGAACTATTTAACTTTTTGTGAAAATTCGTGTTTATTTTGCTTTAAATCCGCTTCTCTAGACTTAGCGGCCACCTTCCGAGGTCCTGTCTAAAATTGGAGAAAAATATCCAATTTTAGTTTGACGTTTCTTAATTTTGGCGTTCAAAACGTCGACTAGAATAGCATTTCGCTATATCATCGCTAAATTGAGTAGTTAGAGCTGTCAGATTTAATTTTAGGTTAGACCTGTCAATTAAGTGTGTTTTCAGAATAGCAGACGTCGCTAAGTGTTAAATAAGCGATCCTAATTTAGAGAAACTAACAGAGAATTGGCACCATTACCTACATAAAATCAAAAAGGCTACAATTTCACTCGTAAGTTTTACTCACATAAGTGGCGTATATGAGTAACATGAAATGTATAATTAAAACAGCCTTGTAATTATCGTAACTATCTTATGTAAATGTTATTAATGTAAGTTAGGTACTTACGTGCTCTACTTACATAAAAACTAACAGATGTAAACGTGGCCTAAGGGCCGGCACTATCTCTGCAACTTGCACTCACCTAATTAGATACCGCCTAATGACCAACAAACAAAATTATGTCAATCATACATTCGATTATAATTCTATTTACCTAAAGTTCGTCTAACGACCCCTTACTATTTTAGTGTAAATTAGCTTAATTATTTTCACGAAGGAGTATGTTACCGTTAGTATACTCGCGCAAAAAATGCAATTACGGTAGCTTTACATTCGCGGGGAGTTCAACTAGTGGTATGATGGCCAATGTCAAATGACGTCATGTTGTTTTGTATTGAAACCATAGTCGACGGTGACGACCTCCCTGGCGCAGCGTTGAGCCCTGTTGTCTTAATGTGGGAGGCCCTGGGTTCGATCCCCGGCAGAGTCAATTTGGGAATTTATAATTTCTGAATTTTCTCTGGTCTGGCCTGGTGGAAGGCTTCGGCCGTGGCTAGTTACCACCCTACCGGCAAAGACGTGCCACCAAGCGATTCCGTTACGATGGCGCGTAGAAACCGATTAGGGGCATGGGTTTAATATAACTGCCATACCCCTAACAGGTTAGCCATCATCTTAGATCATAACTTACCTAGTCAAGGGCTAGCTTGTAGTTGATTAAAAAAAAAATAACGAGTGTCTGGAAATAATCCAGGTGTTCTGACTACCAGGGTAACATGTCAGCCATGGTGTTTACGCCACGAGCAAAACATTCAACAACACGAGGTCAGGTTTACAATTTGTTTTATAAACACAGCTAAAAAACTTCCGTTGTATGAAATGTGTTCTCGCTATTCCCAATAGTTAAACGGAAAACCAACTGTTACCCTAATTATTTTGTTTAACATAGGTTTGAAAATAGGTTGGCTTCAATTATGAGCATAATATGTGCGGGATCACATCGTTAAAACACACAAACCCAGTTGGTTTTTTTTTCGCACTCACATATCCTCTGACAAGACGTCAGAGACCTTTTTAATGCGAATTTTGCTCTGAATAGGTGCCAGCTCACGATAGTCGTGAAATGGCGATAGACATTAATTGTGTGTACTGTGTCTGTGTGTAATGTTTTTTTTTAAAACAATCCATACTTAATAATTTATACATGCGAAAGAGTGGGTCTGTCTGTCTGCTATACGCTTTTACGGACATCTTTTCAACCGATTTTGATGAAATTTGGTATCGGTGGTTTACATCCCGGGGAAGTATACGCTTTAAATTTTACCCCGGAAAATTAACGAGTTCCCGCGGGAAAATCAACACTTTAGTTAAGTAATTGAGTAAATCCGTAATTTTGTTTCCTTGCTAATTTTTTTTAGACGAAAACGATTTAGAACGATATTGTACTTTCGAATCTCGAGTTAGGAGTACGAAGCTCGTTCGCTTAAGACTACAATCTACATCATAGATCAGAATTTACATAGATATATCTACAATTACATCGTATCATCGTATACGGCAGGTTCACGTGACGATTCAAAAGCCCTTGTAAGAGTTTATTTGAGCACTAACCATTCGTATTTTCATACATTTATTTTATATTGTGTTGTGCGCAACTACGACCTAATTTTCACTGTTTAATTAGGATAATGCACGTGATAATTCAACACAAGCCATCGCTCTATGACGCGGTTAATTAAAGTTTGCAATAGATCGCCAGCGCGGCCAGGGTTACCAATTACCATATCTCAGGTTTTGTCCTGAGAAAGATTTTGATTTTTGGAGCTTTTGACAGGACTGCGGCCGGATTTTAGAAATCTCAGGAGTTTTCAGGTTTTCAATGAAGTAAGTACAGTAGATTATTCAGATTTGTTTATTAAAAAGTTACAATTAACATTTAAAACCATAATCTCTTAAGTAGATCATTTTACAAATCAAAGTATACCTACATAATTAAGTACTAACACCTTTGCACCCTTCTGTTTTATCTTTTAACCTTTTTATTTATTGTCTTTGTCATAAGTGTGTGCAATAAAGAGTTTTATCGATCTATCTACCCACTGAAGTAAAAAATAAAAAAAACATAAGTACCTATCGGTAATTTATCGCGTTCGCGTAGGGATGACTTGATGAGTCAGCGTGACTCGTGGCAAAACCTCAAGAGTCAAGACTGTTCAGTCAGGTTTTTTCTCAGGACATTTAAATTTTCCACCTGGTAACCCTAAGCACGACCCAGTTTGCGCGCGAGCATGATTTTCGCGCTGTTAGATAATATTTCGCCTGGAATGTTTATTATGTAAACATGATAAATCGCAAACGACCCGATTCTAACTAGATAGGTATTATGTGAATCAGGTCTGGCGCCCACTGCAAGATTAATGAGATGAGGTGATTATTTTGACGAACGTGTCTTGCGCAGCGAAAGTTTGTGTAAATAATTATCGTGAGGAAACTGCATGCCTGAGAGTACTCCGAAACGTTTTCAAATGTGTGTAAAGTCTAACGAGCTGCTGTTAGCCAACGTGATGGACTTTGACATAAACAATTTTCATTCAAAAAGGAGACAAGTGCGTAGAGAGCCAGCGACGGTTTCAGAAAATGCAAAACAATCTAGGGATCTTTCGCATTTTTATAATCTCAAGAATACTTACAAAAGAATGTGATTAATGTAAAGGGTCACGACCGTCAATAATGAGAATACGGCACCAAGAGCTATTACAATTTGTAACGTACCGACTACCGAGTAAGTACCTAGTACCTACCTATGCAAATGCATTTCGTCTTTTCGACGCAGTGTGAAACTTAAGTTTATAGTATTCAAACGAAGTGAAAATAAAAACCGTCGCTTGGTCTCAAGCGACTCTGTCAACAGTTTTTATTATGAAAGCCGTTACGGTACTCTTTTGTGTGAAACTGGTTCTTTTCAGGTATTGACTTACCTACCTGCAGGCTGCAGCTAGTGTAAAAATAAGTCATAACTCGTAAGTTGTGATTCAACTTAAAGTCTACTACAAATCTGGTCTAATGTACTTATTTGACTAACTACATACTTTCATACAGCATCTTAATGGTTGTCCGTCTATAATAGATAAGTATAGTCTGTTCCCGGTGGAAATTTGTTCATTAATACTACTTAAAGTTACGTTCCATTTATTAATTCGAAAATATCATACGCGAAAAGCATTGACGATGGCGTTTGTAAGTTTGCTCGACTTGGTCGCGGCTCCGCCGTGCCTCCCGTCTGTAAGACTTGCGATTGTTGCTAGGAGGTTGAGAGACTACTTGTTTAATAAGTTATATCTTCGAATGAAGCGACTCATATAACTATGATAGAACTTCACTTACAGGTAAGGTTCTTCACAACAACCCAACTTTTCAACAAAGGACATGAACCAAGATGATTTTAATACACGTGAATAGAGATCCTAAAATATGGCTTTTAGAATTATTTACACATTTTTAAAGGACCCTAATTTGGAGAAAAATATATTTTTATTTTGTGGCTTTTTTAGATCTTTGTCTGAATTTTATCAACAGTTAAAAAAAAACTTGTTTTTTTTTGTCACATATGTCATTGGGTGACTGCCAAATGTCACTGTCAGTTTTGTTTATCTTATTTTAGTGGTGATTTATTGTTGTCTAATAATTATTTTACGAATGTCTCAAATACTCAATTATTATTTATTATTCTTATAATGTTGTATGTACTACCTATGTAGTGGAAAATGGGTAGTTTATCGAAATGGAATATTAATAATCACAATAAACCCAAGTTTTAGTGTTGCCATCCATCGAAAAATATTTTCTACAAACGATATTTTTCATAATTAATTTTTTAAAAAACGGGGTTTTCTTAAATTATTATTTAAATGGCGTTTAATGTTATATTTTTTTCTTTTTCACGTGATGGCAGTTTGGTTCTGGTTCATTGACACTCAGAATAAAAAACCACCCTCCATACTGAACTGGGACATGTCCTTTGTAAGAAGTAAGTACATAAGTACCTACAAGTAATAAATTATCTGGGTTGGCATTTGAAATACGCATCTGGAATTTGGACTTGATAAGGGTTGATTTTTATAGGGGTAGGTTACCCCTTTCAATCGACACCCCCCCCATCCCGCGGAGATGCGTGGTTTTTTTTTTACACGTGTTTGAAGTTACGTGTAACGGAACGTTATTCTGTTTGAAGTTACCAACAACCAACCAACAAGGTGCACCTATAGGTAATTAGGTTAAGGTTATTTTCCTTTTTTGACCACCCAGAAATAGGAGCCCCGCGAAGCGGGGCTCCGTCGACATGCTCTTAGAGGGGAAGAGGGTGACGGCTAAGGAGTTTTCCTAGGTCCCCCACTTTTTCTTAGGCTATAGTCGTAAATTCTTATATAAAGTTAACACAACATCAAAAAATCCAACCAACAAGGTGCACCTATAGGTAATTAGGTTAAGGTTATTTTCCTTTTTTGACCACCCAGAAATAGGAGCCCCGCGAAGCGGGGCTCCGTCGACATGCTCTTAGAGGGGAAGAGGGTGACGGCTAAGGAGTTTTCCTAGGTCCCCCACTTTTTCTTAGGTTAAGTTAACACAACATCAAAAAATCCAACCAACAAGGTGCACCTATAGGTAATTAGGTTAAGGTTATTTTCCTTTTTTGACCACCCAGAAATAGGAGCCCCGCGAAGCGGGGCTCCGTCGACATGCTCTTAGAGGGGAAGAGGGTGACGGCTAAGGAGTTTTCCTAGGTCCCCCACTTTTTCTTAGGCTATAGTCGTAAATTCTTATAGAAAGTTAACACAACATCAAAAAATCCAACCAACAAGGTGCACCTATAGGTAATTAGGTTAAGGTTATTTTCCTTTTTTGACCACCCAGAAACAGGAGCCCCGCGAAGCGGGGCTCCGTCGACATGCTCTTAGAGGGGAAGAGGGTGACGGCTAAGGAGTTTTCCTAGGTCCCCCACTTTTTCTTAGGTTAAGTTAACACAACATCAAAAAATCCAACCAACAAGGTGCACCTATAGGTAATTAGGTTAAGGTTATTTTCCTTTTTTGACCACCCAGAAATAGGAGCCCCGCGAAGCGGGGCTCCGTCGACATGCTCTTAGAGGGGAAGAGGGTGACGGCTAAGGAGTTTTCCTAGGTCCCCCACTTTTTCTTAGGCTATAGTCGTAAATTCTTATATAAAGTTAACACAACATCAAAAAATAAAAAAAAATAATAAAAAAAAAATTATAGGTTTCCGCGCCGCGGGTGATGGTGGGGAGGGTTCCTACCCTCCCCCCTCACCCCCCCTCCACCCCCACCCCATACATCCAGATGCGTATTTCAAATGCAACCCCAATTATCTTTTAAAACTTTTTTTATTTATTTATTTATTTATTTTTATCCGCTACTAGTTAGCCCTTGACTGCAATATCACCTGATGGTGGTGAATATATAATGCAATCTAAGATGGTAGCGGGCTAACCTGTTAGGGGCACGGCAGTTAATTTTTTAAAAGTTTTTTGAAATACGTAAGAAGAACGTAACGTAAGAAGTAGGTAACTACATTATATTTAGTAAGAGTACGATGCGTATCAGCATCACGATATATTTCTCTAGATCAAATCTAGCCATTATAACACCCGTACACATGTAGACTGTGGGGACGGCGCAGGCGCAGAAAGTGCAATAGATCTATCTATGAACCGGCTCTGAGAAATGGCGGAGCTGATAAGCGCGGGGCCATCGACAGACCCCGCGACCTTGCGCCTCAAGGCCCTGGAAACGATCCGTAGGTACCTACCCTACCTACCCCCGATCTGTCATGTCGCATAACTACTTGGTTACCTAGTTGATACTTCTCTACCTATAGAGACTTTGACGACATTTTGTCTCGAAAGGTTTCACTCACGGTTCGATGGAATTAGCGCAATAGTTATTTGTGTTACATGGGGCCAAAGAAAATTTTTGTTCCCCGAGGGCGCTATTTTGAATTCAGAGCGAAGTGAAGGATTCTATAGTAGAATCCCGAGCGTAGCGAGGGGTTCTAAAGTAGAATCCTGAACGTAGCGAGGAATTCAATATACGCCGCCCGAGAACAAAAAATTTGGCCCCGAGTGACACACACTATTTTTCATCATTACGTATGAGAAAAAGCTAGGAGTATCAACCTACTATGTATGGACATTACCTATACGTTTAAGCACCAATCAGAAGATACTCCTATCAACCTTCTATGTAATTGTATAGACATTATTTAGACGTATATTTAAAGTTTAAATAAAATGTAAAGACGTATATCCGATCAACAAATTGATCACGTGACTTCGGACCAATCAGAACAGAGAAATGCAAAGTCGTATATTCGATCAACAAATTGATGACGTGACTTCGGACCAATCAGAAGAGAGAAATGAAAAGTCCCATGGGCCTACAAGTGACACTTTGCTCCCGCTATCCTCTGAAGGCAATATGCGTTTTTCGAATAGGTATGATGAAAAGACTTTTTTCGATTCAAAGTCAACAAAATCTGTATTTATATATTATATCGATATATTTAACAGATATATACTTAATTACTTAAGTAATATACTTACTTACCTAGTTAATTGTACCTACTCAGCGACATCGCATTTATCAAAATTTTTAGCTTGCTGGACATAGTTTGCTTGCTGCACTTTTGTGTGATGAATAGCAACTTCTGCAATTTTTTTATTTCGAATTATCTACGAAATACACATAATATGACGTCACGCGACTCCTTAATTATGAAGTGGCAATTTTGGGTTACGTACCTAGTATCAAAGTTGCACAAAATGGTTGCCAAAATACCAAGCTAAGAGAAGCTTCTTGGCTTGTCATATTTCTAAAGGGAACCATGTGTTTTTTTATCAACTCTAAGTTAGCCCTTGACTGCGATCTATGTGTGAACTTACATATTATAAGTAGGTAGTATTTATCAGTACAAAAAACCGGTACTTATTGGTTGTTTTTAAATAAGTAAGCTGAGAAACGAAAAAGAATCAATCGTTACTAAAGTATCTCAATGCCAAATTTAATAAAAAAAAAGCTGTTTGGCGAGTTATGTAAAGCTAGAAAATTAATTCAAAAAGGCAATAGGTAAGTACTAGGTATTTGTAAATAATCGTTAATCAAATGAAGAATGTTTATTTTGTATTAAGTAACAATGTTAAGTAAGTAAGTAAGTAATAAGTATATATAGATACATACCAATTTCTTTATAAATTTAAAATTAAAACCTGACTGTTAGAGACGTGATCCTCAAACTTCTAAACAAAACTGCCGGTGTTCCAACAAGTGTTTTTCGGTTATGATCCCCTTTTAAATCTGAGAGAGCGATGACCATGCAGAAGCGTTATTTTTTCAGTCGTTAAAAGGTGGTTTGAAATATACTAGTTACGACAACAATAATATTTGTGAAATTCCAGACACTCGGAGCTTTTTGTAATTAAAAAAACAGTTTAAGTAAAAACAAATTACTTACTTTGCTTTATTAAATTTTGCAATAAGGATTTATTTTAAACTACCTAGCTAATGCCCGCGACTTCGTCCGCGTGGTTTTAGTTTTTTTGATTCCCGCGGGAACTCCTTAATTTTCCGAGATAAAAAGTAGCCTATGTCACTCTCCAGGTCCTCTACTTATAACCATGCCAAAAATCACGTCCATCCGTTGCTCCATTGCGGCGTGATTGAAGGACAAACCAACAAACAAACACACTTTCGCATTTATAATATTACTTACTTACTTAGTTTGTATGATTTACTTAAGTAAGTACTTATTTTATTTTTAGTTTAATATTTAGATTTTAGTAAGTAGGTACTTATTGCTTCTTTGTTAAATAGATCATACTTAAGTAATTTGATAGAAACAAAGAAATGAATGATCGAGTCAGTGTATTTAAAAGCGCAATGAAACCTAAGTACCTACTTAGGTATATATATACCTATTAGTATTACCTATCTGATTCTAGATTCTACCTATCACACACAAGTACTTAAGTAATAAGTAGGTATCTTATCGGCGTATCAATATAAAATACGACGCAATGAGGCTTTATCTAAAATGTTATGATAATAATTGTAATCAGCAATTCCTATAAGCACGGTTAAAGTAACACGGAAAATACACGATACATTTGACACATCGGCGTCTGACACTGGCGCTAAGGTTAAAAAAATATTTTAATAAGCAAAGTAGTTTAAGTAAGTAATTACTTAGAATTAAGTAAGTAGAATCGTGACCGTTATAGGTATGCCTATACTAGGCAGAAATAGGTAGGTACGTAAAAAAAACTAAGTAAGTAAGTAGGTAAGTAATTCTTTAATTTTTAAACTTTACTTATTAAGTAATAAGTACTTAATTTTATTAAAATTCTTACTCAAGTGCCTATTTTAAATGAATTCCTGACTTACTTAAATTGGTTGGTTATTTCAGAAAAACTGATTTATGAAGTATGAAAATCTATCACTAGAAAATTATTACTATAGCAAAGCGATCAAACCATGGCATGCAACATTAGAAACATAACCAGATTATTGTTTTGAACCGGATAAATTTACAATCGATTATTCGATACGATCGAGTAACAACTCTATTTCTAGATTTATCACTGTGTTTCACTTTCCATCTCTGATTTCTGAATGCAACGCGGCCGGCGCGGCGCCCTATAATTAAGTTATCGAATGAAAAATAAGACAAACTACTTTAATTATTACGAGTAAGACGTTAATTTATATCTATAATTAATATTAAAGACTAGTACATAATAATAAAAGTAGCAATAAGTTTTGATAATCGTAGCTCGATGGCACAACGATGGGAAAAGTTGTTGGGCATGTCCTAGCATCGAGTTAGCGACGCGACGCCGCGCCGCTCATGAATGCCAGCAAACGTTCAGCTTTCGCGTACAATGTGCCCCATGCTTTATAATAAAAATACGTGTGACAATATAGAACAGAAATATACCAAAAAAATATCAGTCAATCCTAAATTTCCCTCCACCAGTCTTTACAATAAAATTAAGCATGAATCTGACCAAAAAAAATAAGAATTAAGTAAGTAAGTACCTACTTACTTAAGTAGTTTAAGTATTATTAAAAAAGAAGTAAGTAATTATTGTATTAAGTATTTACAATTTCTGACATGCAATATATATATATCAATTATTACAAGTGTACAAAGCATTTTGTTAGAATTAGTCAATAACTTTGTGAATTTAGTAAGTACTTTCTTAATTAATATTGAAATTGAATTATCTACATAAGTAAGTAATTATTACTCAAGTATTGTATTTAAATAATTGCCTATTGATTTTTATCTTTATTTAAGTAGTTTACTTAAGTAATTAAGCAAGTACTTACTATTGTATAAGTGGTCATAATTACTTACATATTATGTAATTTACTGTATTCAAAAATTAAATGCTATACCTACTGAAAAATGTTTTCTTACCATTTATTTAATGAAGAATGTGGAATTCATTACTATTATGTGTGTGTATGGAGTGTAGAAGTCCCTGCAAGAGTCCTATGATCAGCAGTGACATTTTACATCTAACCTCTAAGTTAGACTCTACAAATCTACATATGATTAGATTTAATATTATGTGCAATTATTGTGAATAAGACAATTTTTAAATTTTATCACCCTGTACCCAGAATAAACATCCACTTTTGAAAACAGGCTTCATGAGCCCCGCACTCACTTCCTCATGCAGCTTCTATTACTCGTAAAGTTCTTTTAAATTATATATAAAAGGAAAAGGTGACTGACTGACTGATCTATCAATGCACAGCTCAAACCACTGGACGGATCGGGCTGAAATTTGGCATACATATATGATATAGGCATCTGCTAAGAAAGGATTTTTAAAAATTCAACCTTTATAGGTGTAAAAATATAGGGGTTTGAAATTTCTATGAAAATTTAACTTAACGTAAACAAAACTGCAGGCAAAAGCAATTTTTGTTATATTATATACTTAATCACACCTGGTAAATATTGAAGCGACCTACAGTGAAGCTCAACATAATGTGTATTGCCAAACTATGTTTCTATATAAGTAGGTCAGTAATCGTAAGTAAAGTAATTTAACAGCTCGATTTTGATACTTGACATTTAGCACATAAGTTTTCGTTACTTGCATAGCAGATCCACACTTACAATGGATTTTCAAAAGTTCTGCCTAACTAAGTAAGTAGTTAGTAGTTACTAAGTAAAAGACGTCCGAACAGGTTGGCTAGTTTGAACTAAAAGTTGAAATAACTTTGTTTATAAATAATTTAAGAAGTAAAAAAATATTGAATAAGTTTGTCACATATATAATTATATCGTCTGAATTAATGAAATAGAACTACAGAAGTAAGTACTGAAATTGTTTATAATCCATCAAAATGTAAGAAATTTGATTATAAATGATCATGTACAATTTTCAAGTCTTAATACAGGTGAATAAAACAATCTTATCTTCCACTATCAACACACTCAGCTATCATCAGTCATCTTTATCAGGAATGCTGAGATAAACATTATAATATTATGCCCAGCCATTTCACAAGGCAACTGTAAATTATATGTTACATTCACACTCAAGCACTTGTCTATGTATTTGTATAATAAAGCTGTAAGGAGTGCTATGACACACACATAGAGCAGATAATATGGCCATGAAGTTGTATAGTTTATTAATTTATCAAATCAAATAATATTATGCACAAGTACTTACTTAAGTAATTAGTACAAACCAATACTTAAAATATTAAAACCTATGCAGATTTCTGCTGGTTGATGATTTCATTAGAGGTCAATTTCAATATGACAAACAAGCTGGGACTTACAAACCTGTTGATTGAGGCGAGTTTATTATCAATAGGTGACATTGAAAACAATTTTATAGGCTCAAATGGAAACACTTTGCGAGATATCCAGCTATTTATATCCCAGTTTTTTAAGACTTACCAGAGTTATCATTAAGTTTTAGAATGAAAACACGTGACATAGTTCAGATGTCTAAACAAACTGACCTTGCAAAGGGTGTCTGTTCGACGTGGTACACGTCTGTGATCGGCTCCGTTCGCATGATGCTGCGGAGTCGCTCCTCAGAGAGCTCCAGCAGCCCATCACTCGCCGTTTTGAAGTCAGCCTTGCTCAAACCACTCAAAACACTCATTTTAAATGCGTCGCGACTAACGACCGACTCGGAAAGAACTCCAAATTGTCACAAAACGAAACACAGTAGTTCTTATATTCAATGAATTCACTTATACGTTATAAATATAACGATTTAAACCATTTTAAATGCCTCTGTTTTCTCAAAAGGTAACTGAATGCTCTCCCTTGTCATTGCGAGAAGCGGTTAAGGTTTCGAAGGCTCGAACTATCGAAGCTCCACTTTGTAAGATTATGCACGATTAATAAACAAACATTTGTTTCACTTCATTTTCTTGACGAAAAGTAATATGACAATTTGTTTATTTACACACGCGTTTCGAGAAAAACTTTAAAATTGACAAACGCGGTTGGACAGCTGCGAATCGACGAGTCGACCGCACTTCGCCGTACACGTTTCTGTCGCCACTCGCCACGCTCGTCGCGGACTCGGCTCCCGACGGCCGATACAATTCAAATTCCGCTTCTGGCGAATGTCACTATTCCGTTGTTTCAAGTTCGAAAGTTGCATGGCCGTACGTCACTTGGGGTCACTATGTTACCAAGTGTGAAACTAGATGGCGCTGACAGCATACTTCTATGTTACTAGTAACAAAAATAATGTGGTGTATGTTCGACGATAATAACAGACTGTTCTATTTATAACTTATTAAATAATTAAAATTATCGTTTTTCGTAGTAGAGATAATACGGAACAAAAGAAAATGTTAATATTTTTTTCTACGCTTGAAAACCAGTAGCGTCATCTATGTATGAATTTATGCGTATCTTACCAAAAACATGAAGACACCTATGTACCTATGCAGTTATTTCATATTCAAACAGATGGCAGTGAATGGATATTTTTGCTGAAATAATTTAGGGTTCCATTCCATACTTTGGTAAACTTTTGGTAGGTAAGTAACAAACCGGTAAAGTGCGAACTTCACACTCGCGCACAAAGGGTTCCGTACACAGATAACGGAAACAAGGTTCCGTACCACCATACAGTATAAATTCTTTCAGTAAACAACAAGAAAGATGTGAAATAAATGGCTTACCTACATAATATAATATCGCTAAACTGTCTGGCAAACAGTCCGAAATTAAATTATTATTTGCATCATTATGTACGGTCATTATCTATTCTGTGGTACAGTGAAGGAAAACATCGTGAGAAAACCTGCATGCCCAACAGTTGCCAATCCGCTGTCCGCATTTGGCCGAAGAGGATATTCAGATCATGAGATTTAAAAAAAAAAATAGGGAATTTCTGCATTTTATATGCGATACAATTATATACAATTTTTTTTTATAATTTTTTTTATATTTTTTATAATTTTTTTTATAATAAAAATTTTATATACAATACAAATACGTTATATTTTTAGGTTTTGTTTCGAGTAAACAGGGATTCCTCGTGCGCCCACTGGTGGGTGAAGCCGGTGGGTGCAGGGTGCTCATCATCATTGTGCACTCATCCATATCTAAGGCCCGTATTAGGTAATAAGATGGATAATAAACCGCCATCAGCTAAGAACATGGTCTCAAGTAGGTACCTATCGGTCAATCTATGTTTAAGACCGAGAACAATTTATTTACAAAGTGTAACATTTTTCTGTTTATGAAAAGAGGCTAAGAGCAACTGCCGAGTTTCTTACTCTTCTCAGTAAAGTTAACTTTCCGAACCGGTGGTAGATTCTTACGACCTATCTTAAGTGGCACAAGTTGTCCTACGTGAAATAAATAAATCATTTCATTTCATTTCGAACCTGCTCTTAGTTGACGTCGCGTCGGGAGCCTAAGAATCCAAATCATATTTATAGGTACATATAATAGAAAAATAGGTAAGTAATGAACCAAAAAAAAATACATCTCAATTTTTATTTTTTTGCCAAAACATATGCAAAAGTTTTGAAAACAGTGCTGCACCAGGGTTGTTAATTTTCTCGAAACAATCTTCTTTTTGCAATCTTGCCAACCACTCGACGGTACGTGGAAATCTTGAACAATATAGAAAAAAAATATTAGGGTATCAAACAGTTAATATTAGGGTACCAAACAGAACATATTCGGGTACCAAAGAGTTTTAGAAATTACAGGAAAAATCGGTTTTAGATACCACATATCCACTGAGATTGAAATAAGATAGAACCCGTTGGTGTCGGGATGCAATGAAGAGACTATGTTCGTACGGTTGAAGTATAGCTACACATCGTTTGAAGATTATAGCGGGCGCTAATCAAATAGTCGCATCTGAAGTTAAACGCAAGTCGCGTCGCAATAAGTTCCTTTCCCACAAGTCTTCTTGTTGGCTTCGATAGTTCTATAGTTGTGGTAACTAGCCGCGGCCTAAGACCAGACCAAACCAGAGAAAATTTAGAAATTATGAATTCCCAAATGGACCCTGCTGGGGAGCGAACCCGGGACCTCAAGACAACAGCGCTCAACACTGCGCCAGGGAGGTCGTCAAAAGCAGCTAATTAAGGATTTTTAAGCATCGATGACACGGGGCGAGTTTACAAGCTACAAGCCAGCGAGTTCGCTAGTAGCTTGTAATCTCGCCCCGTGTCATTGAGCTTTTTTACAATCTGCTTTTGACTATCTGATTGTAAAAAAGCTGCTTGTAAAATAGAAAGCCGGGCTAATTTACTCGCCACTCGCTGGCGTGCTGGCCTGTAGCTATAGTTAACTAGCCATGTGTCATCATCGCTGCTAGTGAACTAGTTGCGAGCATCTGCGTTTTAGCAGTTAAAGCTAAAATGTCAAGAGACTTATTTTTGCCTTCAATTGCTTCATATCCATACCCACAGTTAGCTGTTTTTCGTTAAGTTTAACTAAGAGAATTTTGAAAATTTCATCCTTTACTTTTGTGTTAGAATACTCTTTGTCTTTGATATTCCATAAAATAGGGCACTGCTCATAGATGTTGAGAAACTCTATTATATCATGCGTGTTCCACTTAATTTTACAGCTTAAAAAAATAAACGATAAACGCAGACAGCACGACACGCTAAACAACACGTGGTTCCAACTTCCAACTCGCTAGCTAGTTGGCTACTGAGCGAGTGGACCGTTTTGTGTGTCATCGACACTCGCTTACTCGCTCACTCGCTAGCTTTTAAACTCGCCGACTAGCAGCTCGTAAACTCGCCCCGTGTCATCGAGGCTTAAGATATGTACTCTCAATCTCTCTCAGAAGGATCGTGTTTATTCAACCGAATAGGGATGATGCCTGTGTCAAAAATAAATTATTTCTAATATTGGATAGAAGCAGGCGTTACTTTGCGGAAGTCCATGATTATGAAGGAACTAGAAATTTAATTTGCTATAATCCGCAACAGTAGGCAAATATATGTGGTACAGTGCACTTGCAGCTTGCAATATTCACCACACCACATAAGTCTTTCAAATTATTACCAACGTACGTTTCACTCCGACACCGGAGCATCTTCAGGAGATGTTGACTCGACAATTGTCTCGACTCGAAAGGCTTATAGCAAATTAAATTTCTAGTTCCTTCATAAATTATATCTTACTGATTATAAAATAGGTCTTCTAAAAATTCACATCCTCGGTTAGTTTTGAGTTTGATAACCGTTTTAAATAAAAATGAGTTGAAATTTAATGACGTCACAAGAAACTATGTATTTTATATACAAACTTCCATACTAGAAGTGCGTTTTTAAGTTTGATAAAGAGTTGCTGATTTGATTGAGTTGTCATCATCCCTATTCTCTCGAATGAGTTTTGCCTGGTAGGAGGCTTCGGCCGTGGCTAGTTACCACCCTACCGGTAAAGACGTGCCGCCAAGCGATTAAGCGTTCCGGTACGATGCCGTGTAGAATCCGAATAGGGGTATGGGTTTAATATAACTGCCATGCCCCTAACAGGTTAGCCCGCTACCATCTTAGACTGCATCATCACTTACCATCAGCCCCCCTAGCATGGGCCGAGACAATTTTGTCCCCGAGGAAAGGATAAAATTTTTATTCCTAAATAATTGAATAAAAACGCTAAATAACGGTGGATAAATAGTCCTCAGAGTCCCCGTGAAATGTCAAACGGGGATAAACTTCTCCTCCCCCCTGTTGCCGTGCTCTGAGAAGTGGATAAGTTAATTTTATCTCTTGTCAGTGGATAAAATCGGGGGATAAAATTTTTATCTCCGGCCCATGCTAGCCCTGCTGGTGAGATCGCAGTCAAGGGCTAACTTGTAGTGGATTAAAAAAAAAAAAAAGAATGAATTTGGATCGTGATTTAATAATAAAAAAAAATCTTAGGTACTTGTTTTGATCAAGCTCCAGCACAGCCAGGCTAACGCTCATGGTGGTGCCGAGCGATAGGTCCGCGATGGTCATGCGGTCGCCGGCGATGTATGGGCCTTGTTGCGAGTATGCCTCTACCACTGAATACGCTTCTTCTATGTCCGCTAATTGCTGGGGCGTTGGGCCCGCGAGCCCGTGCAGAAATGAGGGTAGCTGGGAACACATAATCAAATAAATATTATAAATGCGAAAGTTTGGATGGATGGATGTATGTATGTATGGATGTATGTTTGTTACTCAATCACGCCCCAACGGCTGAACCGATCTGGATGAAATTTGGCACAGAGATACATTATAGTCTGGAATAACACATAGGCTACTTTTTATCCCGGAAAATTAAGGAGTTCCCGCGGGAACCGAAAAACCTCGATCCACGCGGACGAAGTCGCGGGCATCAGCTAGTAATAAATAAATATTATAAATGCGAAAGTTTGGATGGATGGATGTATGTTTGTTACTCAATCACGCTCCAACGGATGAACGGATCTGGATGAAATTTGGCACAGAGATAGATTATAGTCTGGAATAGCACATAGGCTACTTTTTATCCCGGAAAATTAAAGAGTTCCCGCGGGAACCGAAAAACCTCAATCCACGCGGACGAAGTCGCGGGCATCAGCTAGTAAATAAATAAATGTCTTTATTGGGGCAACCAAAAGGCCTATTTGTTAGTACGTACATAAACTTAAAACTATGTCAGTAAGGAATGTTTTTTTCCCGTGTAAGATCTGCGACAGACTATAAGCAGATTTGGTTAAGGACTATGATTTTTCCAGAAAAGAGGACCTGTTTCCTCACATCTGTACACCGTCGAGCACATTGGCCCGCTTCAGACGCTTTATAATTTACACTGTTAGTAGGTTATTTACTCACTATTTACTGAGTCTTCTCTCATAATGAGAAGGGTTATGACGTAGTAGCACATGAGCACAGACATGACCATGCACAGTGCTGATCAAAGAGTATGTAATTAATACGTTGATACATACTTTACACACCTTTGACAACACTACGAATAACTCTCGGGCATAGCGGGTTTCTTCGCAATGTTTACCGTCACAGTTAAGGGACCGGCGACCGCCGCTCGCAACTTCTACTCGAACCGCAAATATAAATTTGCCGGTATATTGCTATCCCTATTTGGCTGAACACACATGATCGCGTGCAAGCGCGATAGCAATATGAGCGTACAGAATTTGTTATACATTTAGTCTTGTTCCGTGAATACCAAAAATGATGAATGAAAAATTGTTGTGTTTTTAACTTCGTGTTGTTATTCTGTAACTCGACAATATAGGCTATGTTCCTGATCAATTAGTACGTGAGATATCGTTGGTTTTAATATAAAACAAATAAGGAGAAAACATGTCGTTTATGTCGCAAAAACATGCAAACCGCAATGTGCTTACATTTAATTTTGGGAAAGTATTTTGGAAAAATAATTATCCAGGGACCTAGATAAATACAAGTTCAATCTTAATAATCGCATAATATGGAGGAAATATGCTCGAATTACTAATTATTTTGGTATTACGTTTGTATGAGCAATTAGCCCTCCGCTGGCGCCTTAAAGCAAGTGATATTTAATTTCTAAAAAACTTACACTGATAGATGATTTTTGAAACACAGACATAAGTACTCGATGTAACAATAAAACTTCCTAGTTGTATCCGGAACCCAAAAGAGCTCCACTGAAATAAATATTTCTCACCGCAATAACTTTGAGCCTGGGGAACAGTACTCCCGCGTCGAAGAAAAGGCACTGGTCTACAACCGCCTGCCGGCGCGGCTCGCTGGGATACAACTTGTCCTGCAGGGCTCCTCCGTACTTGTTCAGGAGGTACTTCATTATTGCGTGACTGAAAATAAATCCATATTTCCATACTAATATTATGGAACTAGATCATGCCCGCGACTTGTCTGCGTGGACAAAGTTTGATTCCCGCGGAAACTTTTTAATTTTCCTGGATAAAAAGCGGGAAGTCTAAAATTTTCCGGGATAAAAAGTAGCCTATGTCCTTCCCCGGGATCCAACCTATCCCTGTGCTAAATTTCAGCAAAATCGGTTGAACAGATGGGCCGTGAAAGCGTAGCAGACAGACAGACAGACACACTTTCGCATTAATAATATTAGTATGGATATGGATAGTATGGATATGGATGCTAAAGTTTGTCCGTCTGCTACGCTTTCACGGCCTAACTGTTCAACCGATTTTGATGAAATTAGGTACAGGCATACCTACGTTGTATCCCGGGGAAGAACATAGGCTACTTTTTATCCCGAAAAATATAAGACTTCCCGCGGGAATCAAAAAAATTATCTGTTCAACCGATTTTGATGAAATATGGTACAGGGATAGGTTGTATCCCGGGGAAGGACATAGACCTCTTTTTATCCCGGAAAATTAGAGTTCCCGCGGGAATCAAAAAACCTTAATACACGCGGACGAAGTCGCGGGCATCATCTAGTAAATAAATAATACTTTATTCAGCCAAAAAATTAGTAAAACGAAATGAAACATACATAGAGTACCTACCACAGCTCTCATCTCAGGTCTCAGGTCAGGAACCAAGGAGCCAACCAAAATTTAAGTATATTTTTTTAAAAGGTGATAATAAAAAATAAAAAAACCCGGCTGAGTTTGTTGTGGGCTCTTCTCAGACCAGGGCGCGTTTGGAACCCTCGTAGCTTTAGTCTTAACATACCGTTGTTAATTATCACCATCAATTCCTATTCTTTATAAACATGACGTTCAGAAGGTGTACTTAGTAGGTACCAATTTTGAATAAAGATGATTTGATTTGAAAAAGCAATTTACCATTTTTTTGTGTGGTGTTCTCCAGATTTTAGTGGATTAACTATTAGTGGAACACACACAAAAAAAGACCACAAAAGTCAGTGATTTTTATAGCTTTTGTATGTAGGGTATATTACTTTACTCTATGATGTAGGTATACGTCGAAACATTTAATTGTACTTACTAACCTTTCTGAAATAATAAAATCGCCATCTTGCAGCACCGGAATAGTTCCCATTGGATTTATCTGAAATTGAAAAGTAAAGAAAAATGATTGATTGACTTTTTGAATCCATACTATACTACTTAGTAATACCTTTCTCCACTTATTTTATGTTAGTTACAAGACATATTTTGTACAAAAAGAACAAAAATAAAATAAAATATCCAAATTTATACTAGTAGGTAAATATCTAAGAAGATAGGACGTTCTATCCTACAAATCGTTCGACGGGGGGTCTAGACCCAGAACTTTTTATTGGTCTGACTCTAGATAGAGCAACGCTGCGAGGTGAACGGGATGTGACGGAAGAAACGAGCGAAATTTTCAATGTCCCAGAGCCTTTTTTTTCCCACTAGAAGTTAGCTTAGCCCTTGACTGCGATCTCACCTGATGGTAAGTGATGATGTAGTCTAAGATGGTAGCGGGCTAACTTGTTAGAGGCATGGCAGTTATTTTCAACCCATACCCCTAATCGGTTTCTACACGGCATCGTAGCGGAACGCTAAATCGCTTGGCGGCACGTCTTTGCCGGTAGGGTGGTAATTAGCCACGGCCGAAGCCTCCACCAGGCCAGACCAGGAAAAATTCAGAAATTTATAAATTCCCAAATTAACCCTGCCGGGTATCGAACCCGGGACCTCCGCACGTTAAGACAATATCGCTCAACACTGCGCCACGGAGGTTGGCAAAAGCCTCTTCAGCTCTTCGAGGTATGAGTAGGTATGTCGTTTACTTCATCAGGTACTTCATAGTAGTAGTTATCTATTTTCAGGCAGGGCATGATGAAAGATATGCACTGAGCTTTTTCAACTAGGGTAAGTAATGCTTTTATGCCTCTATGCATGCGCCTGTCGTGCACGACTGCGAGATACTCTTAAGAACTTAGGTACGGAATACGTAGGGAAACTTACATATTACTTAATTATTTACGATTGCTTATTCTTTTTTTTTTTTATCTTTGACGTAAGTTACCTACGCTGTAGTTATTAGGTTTCACTGTTAATACCACAGTGAATTTTGTTAAATTTTTGAAGGTTGATTTTATAATAGGTACTTAAATGCAGTCGGTTTTGTAGACTAATATAAAAAAAATACTTACCTTTTTAAACTCGGAGCTCTTATGCTCCAACTTGAGCAGTTCTGGCTCTTTATATTCGAACTTCAGTCCCAGCAAGTGGCCCAACATCATGACGGCGCACGACGGCGGGCTCGCGTCCATCTTGTATAGCAGCAATCGCGACAAACCTGACAACCAGCCCATATTATGATCACCTACTTAACTACTTATATTATTATCATCTATCTATACCGTTTTTAGGGTTCCGTACCCAAAGGGTAAAAACGGGACCCTATTACTAAGACTCCGCTGTCTGTCTGTCTGTCTGTCTCCAGGCTGTATCTCATAAACCGTGATAGCTAGAAAGCTGAAATTTTCACAAATGATGTATTTCCGTTGCCGCTATAACAACAAATACTAAAAATTAAAAAAATATATATATTAAGGGGGGTCCCCATACAATAAACGTGTTTTTTTCGTATTTTTTTGCTCAATATTAAAAACGGTAACAGGTAGACGGTTCAAATTTTCACAGAATATTACTAACTTGTATATTACCTTTCAAAATAAATAATTAAATATCAATAAAGTAAATATTAAAGGGGGGCTCCCATACAACAAACGTAATTTTTTGATATTAACAATAAACCTCTACAAACAAAGTTAGTTTTGCGGTTCATTTCGTCTTGTTTTTAATACGTCATAAATCGTAAAACTTACCTACTACAGGTTTGTACGGAACCCTCGGTGCGCGAGTCCGACTCGCACTTGGCCGGTTTTTTTTCATCCACTACAAATTAGCCCTTGACTGCAATCTCACCTGATGGTATGTGGTGATGCAGTCTAAGATGGTAGCGGGCTAACCTGTTAGGGGCATGGCAGTTAGGTATACCTATTAAACCCATACCCCTACACGGTTTCTACACGGCATTGTACCGGAACGCTAAATCGCTTGGCGGTACGTCTTTGCCGGTAGGGTGGTAACTAGCCACGGTGGAAGCCTCCCACCAGGCCAGACCCGGGAAAATTCAGAAATTATAAATTCCCAAATTGACCCTGCCGGGGATCGAACCCTGGACCTCCATGGATGGATGCATAGATGTTTGTTACTCGTCACGCCAGAACGGATCTGGAATCTGGATGTTTGGCACAGAGATAGATTATAGTCTGACATAACATATAGGCTACTTTATGTCCCGAAAAATTAAAGAGTTCCCGCGGAAATAAAAAAAACTTTAATCCACGCGGACGAAGTCGCGGGCATCATCTAGTAGGTAGTAATATATACGTACTTATGGTATGTCCTTCCCCGGGATACCACCTATCCCTGAACCAAATTTCATGAAAATCGGTTGAACAGATGGGCCGTGAAAGCGTAGCAGACAGACAGACGGACAGACACACTTTCGCATAATATAATATTAGTATGGATTATAATATATTTTGTGCCATAAGTACCTATATGCCTTGTAGGAAAGCATAAATAGCATTTTGATCCCAATTTTTCCAATATTTGAATTTGCCAAATTGAAAGTATTTATAGGTTATAGAAATTTAAACTCTGAGCACGAAACTAAAATAACAATAATATCATTTTTATAAAGATAAGATATGAAAGTGATTATTATTTACCTTGTTTAGCCATATGTATTTAGTTACAGATCAGTAAACCAAAGACACCACTCAGCGGCCTCAACTAAAAGAAACAAAGAAAAATTAACATAAGTAATGACCGTAAAATATATACCTAAGTAGGTACATTAATAAAAAAGCAGTTATACCTGTCAGTCCACTATACTACTTTAGATGTAAAACAATAATAATACATACAGTCGAAAGTCAAACTTCAACACTCGGGCTTTGTTGATGGTACTGATAATACCATCAGAAATTATCGCCTTAGACATAAGATTCAAAATAGTATAAACTGTTGAGCAACGTTATCATTATACAGGTTAGTGTAGGATCTATATTTTATTACTAGGTACTAGATGATGCCCGCGACTTAGCTTCGTCCGCGTGTATTAAGGTTCTTAAATTCACGCGCGAACTCTTATCCTATGTCCTTCCCCGGGATTCAAACTATCCCTATACCAAATTTCATCAAAATCGGTTGAACAGATGGGCCGTGAAAGTGTAGCACACAGACAGACAGACACACTTTCACATTTATAATATTAGTATGGATAATTATGATTTATGATAATATAAAAGATTAAGTACATAAGTCATAAAACATCAAAACATTATCATAAAAAAGATTTAGTCAGGGGACAAATTGTACCTACTTAAATAGAAATGCACTATTGTGTAAACTAAACTGTATTATAATAAATTCAGAGACCTTCACTTTTTTTAAAGTAAAATCTGGTGGAATAATATAAATACGAACATAATAATATATACACACACTTAAACATACTCATCATAACCCTTCCTTTTAGCTTTGCCATAGTCGGGTATAGTATTAATCTAATCTTTCTTATCACAGTTATATGAATAAATGAGGTTAAACTCACCTTGTTTATCTTATTCGATAAATATCAGTAAGTCCTCGGTATATATTTAAACCAACTTCCAAAAAAGGAGGAGGTCCTCAATTTGTCGCGCATCTTTTTTTAGGGTTCCGTACCCAAAGGGTAAAAACGGGACCCTATTACTAAGACTTCGCTGTCTGTCTGTCTGTCTGTCTGTCTGTCTGTCTGTCTGTCTGTCTGTCTGTCTGTCTGTCTGTCTCCAGGCTGTATCTCATAAACCGTGATAGCTAGAAAGCTGAAATTTTCACAAATGATGTAGTTCCGTTGCCGCTATAACAACAAATACTAAAAATTAAATTTTTACCAAAGAGAATTACCAAATTGTAACTGTATTTTATTATTTAAATTGGTAATTTCACTAAATATATTGAAACATTTACATAATATTATGAAATAAAAACAAACACTAAAATATAAAATAGATTTTATTTTAAATAATATGTAAGTGCCATACATAATGCATCACAATTACTTACAAACTACAGAGAAGCTCAAAAATAGGCGAATCCAACTTTTAGTGATAAGACCGCCTTTGCACACTTATTGTTTCTTTTTGCTTGTTAACTTTTTTATTTCTTTTTAATGGTTTGTGTGGCAATAAAGCATTTATCTATCTATCTATCTATCCAACATACGATACGGGCACACTGGTCGATTAAGCAGAAGCTTCAACAATATTTGTTATGATTGGCCGAATTTCTGGTATTCAATCTGCAACAATGCATTTTAGCCAATAGCAAGTGAATGACGGCCAATGAGATCACTATAGTTGTCAAACTACGGCGGTATACCATGTACGTAATGCAGTAGACCCTTGGACTGCAAAGCCTCAAGTGCGGAGTAACATATTATTATCGTCGCTCAGATATCAAGCGAGATTCAAAAGGTTCCAAGGTTTCGAATCAATTTTGAACTTTATGCTATGCGCTTGCTGGAAGAAATTCATTCGCTAGAGCTATAATTTTCTTCACATCTTCTTCTGATAACCTCTCTTCACTTTCTTGTACTATCTGGAATGAAATAAAGAAATTATATTATCATCAGTAATAATGATATTATCACCGAGTTTCCTGCTGGTTCTTCTTGGTAGAAACGGCATTCCGGACCAGTGGTAGATTCACTTGACTATTCAAAAGCACTTGTTTAAGTCTACTTGAATAAAAAACATTTGATTTGATTTGATAAGAAAAGCTGAAAATTTGAGTGTATTTCACTTAATTTATCACACTTGAAAAAATAACTTTTTAGTAAGTGTCAGTTATGGAGGGTTTCTTTGATATACATATTACGTGGACGAAGTCGATACGACTACGTCGCGTGAATTGAGATTTTTTGGTTCCCGCGGGAACTCTTTAATTTTCCAGGATAAAAAGTAGCCTATGTGTTATTCCAGACTATAATCTATCCGTTCCGTTCAGTCGTTGGGGCGAGATTGAGTAACAAACATCCATCCATCCATCCAAACTTTCGCATTTATAATATTAGTAAAGAGTATAGATAAGTTGCTAAAAACTTTTATTGAATTCTTTCGTAAAAGTTTTGTAATTATTACCTACCTAAGAAATTTCTAAATTACATGAATATACTTACACCTTACAACTTAATTGATTTATAATATGATCTGTTACACACAGGTTTAACAATTATGTTACTCTTTCTTGCAAAAACTACCAAAATTTGGACTGGAGATAGATTATACCCTGAATTAACACATTAGCTACATTTTATCCCAGAAAATTAAAGAGCTCCCGCAAATCCAAAAAACCTCAACCACGGGGACGAAGTCGTGGGCATCGTCTAGTACAAACATAAAAAGGATAATTTAGAAACTTCCATAAAAAATTAATCATGTAATTTTTCTTTTTTGGCATTTTCAAAAAGCCACATAGATAAAGTTGCAGAGTGCAGACATCATCTCGTATTCTATACAGTTTAACACAAAATAATGTTTATTGTTTACCAATTGTATCTCCAGTTCTGTTCTAGGGGGTGTGTTGACCATCATCAACTTCTCCGACTTGGTCAATTTGAATCCTTTCATTGCTTCAAGAAACTTCTGGATCGATTCTGCACTTTGATTCTTACACTCTGTGTCTTGCAAGTAGTGAACCGTCTGTAAAATATAATAAACCAAGAAGTTCAAAAACCTAAAAGTGTTTTTTTAAAATAATTAATTAGTCTCCCTAGTCCCTAGGAATATGCAAAGATCGATGACAGTGCAGCCACAAATCCATAATAATATTATAAATGTGAACGTATGTCTGTCTACCTGCAACATTTTCACAATCCATCTTTTCAACTGATTTTGACCAAACATTCATACTGAAAAAGTTTTTATCTCATGGAAGGACAGTTGGGCTGATTCTGTAGTGCACAATTTCGTAACTAAACTAAAATGACAGCATTAAAAATATTGCTAACCCTTTCATAATTTTCCCTACAGAAAGGGACAGAACTAAAAAGCTGTCAGTTTAGTTTAGTTTAGTTTACACTATTTTATTACTAGCTGATGCCTGCAACTTCGTCCACATGGAATAAGTTAGCCTATGTCACTCTCCCAAGTCCTCAGCTATACCCATGCAAAAAATCACATCGATCCATAGCTCTGTTGTGACGTGATTGAAGGACAAACCAACAAACAAACACACTTTTGCATTTATAATATTAGTTTGATTCTAAACCTCACAGATTTCCCATACAATAAATCAGAAAAAAGTCACTTGAGACTAAGTACCTCATATGTCACAGTAGCTAACGATCCCTCCCGTTTATGCTTCTTCTGAGTATTATCTTTCAATTTCTGTAGAATCTGCATAACTTCATAGTTGCACAAAAATGCTGCGTTCGCTTTGGTTCTGAAATCATAAAATGCAACATACTTAATATTAATTTTATATTTTATTACAGCGCTTCTCACACTAGGATAGTTTCTAAACTTACTTAAATACATATCAAAGAGACACAGGTTCCTTAATATTAATTTATGAAAAATAAAATCTATCTAACTGGACCTAAACTGTACGGGTTAAAATTAACTAAACTGAGATAGCCCACAACTTCATATGCATGCATTCAGGTTTTTTGATTCTCGCGGGAATTCTTTAATTTTCCGGGATAGCCTACATGTGTTATTCCAGACTATAATCTATCTATGTGCTAAATTTTATTCAGATCCGCTGAGCCTGAGTTCTGGCGTGATTGAGTAACAAACATCCATCCAAACTTTCGCATTTGTAATTTTAGTATAGATGTGCATGTCTGCACTCTGTTTTACCTGTCCCAGCCAATAATCTTATCCTATTTTGATGAAATTGGAGATAGAGGTATTTGAAACATTGCATTCCATAATCCATGTCGGAAATAGGTAGGTAGGAACAGCTGTTTAACATAAAACCAATAAGGCTAAGTTAGTTTCATTATATTAGGAATAATTATTTACTTACGTTTCCATCTAGAATGCTACAAATAGTTTCCTTTTAGCAAAACAATATTATTGTTCACAAGGTAGTGAAAAAAAGATGCGATTAAATTATTAGCATTCGTATTTGAACACGAACGAAAATCATTATCATACCTATCGCGACTTAATAATATAATAGCCAAGGTACCAATTATTCTAGAAAAAATAATCAACAAAATCTTAAAATAATCAGACACGAGTATTCATTAATCAGATTATTCAGATAGAGTACCTACTGGTACTGGTATACTATTATACTATTATATATTAGTATTTTACTCACAGATTTTACTTGTCTCTGGGGGCCACAGAATACATATACTGAATCTGTGTACTGAATACTCCTAGCGGAGACTGTGGCGAGTTTACCCCTGTGGTTTACCCCACCCCAGCCTGCAAAATAATGATATTTGTAATAAAAAAAATACTAATCGATAGATTTCCAATTGCTCAATTCAACTACGTTGTCCTATAAAACTGCTCACCATTAATTATTTAATGAAAAATCAATAAAATCGTTGAAAAAAAATTCATTTATCCATACTTTCATACTTACTCATATTTTGATATAATGATATTTTAAATTACTCAAAGTGTTAAAAAACTGCTCAAGTTGCATATTTTATAAATGCTCAAGTACATACAAGTTACTTAACAAAATATATTACGCCAGAAGACTAGGTCGAATAGTGTGACAGTACCGAATTGGCCAAATTCGACTCCACGTAGTCTTGTCTGCCCTACCCCTAGAGTGTTTTTATGAAGCGCGAAGCCAGGAGCTAGTCTTCTGGCGTAGCCTATTTGATAAGTAACTTGTATGTACTTGAGCAACTTAAATGCAACTTGAGCAGTTTTTTATCAGTTTGAGTAATTTAAAATATTGTATGACATAAAAAGATATAGGAGTTTGAAAGTATGGATAAATGAATTTTTTTCAACGACTTTATTGATTTTTAATTAAATAATTTAAGGTGAGCAATTATAAAGGACAACGTAGTTGAATTGAGCTATTGAAAATCTATCGATTAGTATTTTTTTTATTACAAATATCAATATTTTGCAGGCTGGGGTGGGGTAGGTACTGTGGCGGCCGCCGACCAGAATCACCGACCAGAAACAAAAGGCCAGAATGTGCCAGAATCTGCTATAGAGATTACCATGGAGGTAACAAATACTGTATTTGTTACTCTCTCAGTTTACTATTTACTATGACCTTTGACTATATAAAATCAAAGACTATGACTATCTATTTAAAATATTTTTAATTCTCTTTCTTTAGATTAAAAAAACAAAATTGTTCCTCCTCCAATAAAACTTGAAATCCGTCTCGAAAAAAATATGATCGATTCTACAGACCATTCTATGAGTAACGAGTTGGTGTCCCTCTCGCACACATGGCTACATATTCTGATGTAGACTAATCCTAGTAATCTTTAGAGCAGAACAAACACCTGTCCTTTCCGATTAGGTATATCTAAGGTCCTTTCTGACTGGTGGAAGCATAATTGACCGAGCGAAGCGAAGGTCTCCGACTACTTGAGTGAATTGGCACTTGTCTGTCCGTCTGTCCGTCCGTCTGTCAGAGCCTTATAACTTCTGAATTATGTACTGAACGTAATTACTTCAAATTTAAATTTATTATGTAAACCGATGGCCTCCCGCCGATGGCTTAGAAAGTTATAATAATCTTTATTTCAAGGGGGCTCTCATAGAAGCATATCATTTTAAAGATAATTCAGAATAGAGTCCAAAATATATTTTTTTTAATTTTTCCCCAAAAATTGACGAAATTGGGGGCTTTCAAAGTGGCGGTTTTCTAACGTCCAAAGTTAACCTCAGAACTCTCAATTTTCTGAAAGGCTGAGCCTGAAACTTATCATTTATTTGAATTATATCCTGTACTTGAACAACAAATACTAAAATTAGATAAATATTCTAAGGAAACGAAATTATTTAATTTTTAATGAGCTTCATTATTTTAAACAGAACTTCACAATAGATGGCGCTCTGTGATACCGCGAGGTCTCAGTTCGGGGCGAACCACTAGTAGTAGGTAGTAATTCCTAATTCCATGGGTGGGAGGCTTCGGCCGTGGCTAGTTATCTTCCTGCCGGCAAAAACGTGCCTTTTTGGAGTTTACCTCCTTTAGAATCGATTTGCATATAATAAGCCTGGGGTATGAAAATTTATGGGGAATAAAATCAAACTTCCTCCAGATCATTCGCCACCAGCTTGCCACCTACGAGCATATTTAGCTCATCACACAGGCCCTGGGTCTTTCTACGGCAAATGAATTTGCTCCTGCAGACTATAGAGTGACCGGTTTTTGTATAGTCCGAATATGTAATCATATTTTTTAGTTAGAGCTTCATCTCGTCTTAGACTGCATCATCACTTACCATCAGGTGAGATCGCAGTCAAGGGCAAACTTTTATTTTTTATGCACTACAGTGCTATATACATAATCAAAGCTACAGTGCATAAAAAATAAATAACTAAGTACTAGATTTTTTGAAAACTTAGCCATCCTGATATTACTACGGCCATTTTTATACTCAATAACGAACGTTTTTAAATATATTTTGTTAAAGTGATGTCTTTTACGAAATTATTTTTGTATAGACGAATAAATATCTTTAAAACTTACACTAACATTCGAATGCGTAACTTGGCTCAAGAACATTTTACTTCTGGCATTACAAAGGTGAATACGCCAATCAATGCTTATTATAACCACTATATCAATTTAGCATTGCCGAAAGACAAAATATTGGCAACGTATGTTTGGATTGATGGAAGTGGGCTCAATTTACGTTCTAAGGATCGTATTTTAGAGAGAGTCCCCTGTGACCTTTGCATGGTACCTAAATGGTCATTTGATGGAAGTTCAACAGGTCAAGCTACAACACAAGACTCGGATACAATGTTAATTCCTTGTGCAATTTATAGAGATCCATTCCGTAAAAGTCCACATGTCATAGTACTTTGTGAAACATTTTATAGTGATGGAAAACCTACAGCTACTAATCACAGAGCACATTGTGCAAACGTACTCAGTAAAATATCAGACCAAGAACCAATGTTTGGCATTGAACAAGAATATACTATGTTCGATACAGATATGTGGCCACTAGGGTGGCCAAAATGCCGTGGTTTTCCCGTAACTAAATCAAAATTTTCATATTGTGGTAACGGTGAGCATATTGCTGGAAGAGAGATTGTGGAATGCCATGCAAGAGCTTGCATTTACTCCGGCATGGACTATGGAGGGTCTAACGCTGAGGTTATGAAAGGATCTTGGGAATATCAAGTTGGAACCACTTTAGGAATAAAAGCTGCAGACGACTTATGGATTGGGCGGTATATTTTAAACAGGATAGCCGAACATTTTAGTACTATTATCAGTTACCACCCAAAGCCAATGGGAAAACATCAACCAGGAATAGGCTGTCATCATAATTTTAGCGTTAAAAAAATGAGAGAAGATGGAGGAATAACTGAAATAGAAAGGGTGAGTAAAATTATTTGTGATAAGCATAAGGAGTATATGAAAAGCTATGGACTTGGGGATGGAAATGAAAACAAGAAAAGGCTCACAGGGAAGTTTGAGACAGCCTCTTTCGACACATGCAAATGGGCGGTGGCAGACAGAGGAGCTTCTGTGAGGATTCAAAGGGGAGTTATGTTAAAAGGAAAAGGTTTTCTCGAAGATAGGAGACCTGCTGGAGATTGCGATCCGTATCAAGTTTGTGCTCTGTTAGCAAAGACTTGCCTGACTGGCTGATAGAGGTTGTTTTTCTGGAAACAGTTTTAAGAAAATTGTATTCAACAAAAACGTCATTCAATTTTAAATTAAGTGTACGTCAAGGAAAAAAATTACAGAGCGCAAATGATCGCAAAATTTTTATGGTAATTTTTTCCGTTTATTTCAAATTTAAAATTCCAATGTTGATGAAACAAGAATGAAATTTTAAAATGGAGGGCTTCGTGAAGTGCTTTTGTAAACTGCGGAACAATGTGGGCATATTTTCCATATCGAAGAGATATATGCTCAAACAGTCTATTAATCATATAATGAGCAAAAAAGTAATGGACAGATATATAAGACTCCCAATGCCTTGCAATAAGGTTTTGGCAACGTACTGTTGGATCGACGGATCAGGCATCAACTTGAGATGTAAGGATAGAATTTTAAACTGTACTCCTTATAGTGCGGACGTAGCACCTGGTTGGGGTTTTGATGGAAGTTCCTGTGGTCAAGCCTCCACTGATAATTCTGACGTGAGCTTGAAGCCATGTGCAGTATTCAGAGACCCTTTCAGACTAGAGCCTCATGTAATTGTGCTCAATGAAGTGTATATGGCAGATGGTTCACCAGCCCCTACTAATCATAGAAAATTCTGCAATGACCTTTGCGAAGCGCATAGATCTGAGGAACCGTGGTTTGGTCTAGAGCAGGAGTATACAATGTTGGATGTTGACGGCTGGGGATTGGGCTGGCCTAAGGGAGGCGGCTTTCCTGCAGTTAATTATGAATTTTCTTACTGTGGAGTCGGAGCTAAGTATATAGCCGGAAGAGATGTAAGTGAAGCTCATTCTAAGTGCTGCTTGTACGCTGGATGTGATTTTGAGGGCACTAATGCCGAAGTCATGTTCGCTTGTTGGGAGTGGCAAATAGGGACAACTATAGGTATAAAAGCTCCAGACGACTTGTGGATGTCGAGATTTCTTATGTCTCGAGTAGCTGAAGACTATGGCGTATGTATAACTTACCATCCAAAGCCCATGGGCCCGAAGCATCCAGGCGTTGGTATGCATCACAATTTCAGTACGAAAAGAATGCGTTCAGATGGCGGTTACAAGTTCATTGAAGAATGTATTAAAAAATTGGAACAGAATCATATGAAACACATGAAACGATACGGTGCTGATGAACAAACGAATCGCATGCGATTGTCCGGCAAGTTCGAGACGGCACCCTTTGATAAGTTCTCTTGGGGAATAGCGAACAGAAAAGCCTCTATTCGTCTACAAAGAAACATTAAAGAGAAAGGCAAAGGTTTCATGGAGGACCGAAGACCGGCTGGGGACTGCGACCCCTATCTTGTGTGTGGGTTGCTGATGGATACGTGCCTAGGATCAGGAGGTGGAGGTGGTGGCCGAGGCAAGAAATGTTAACGATAATAACATTTGGTATTTTCCCGTTCGTATGAAAAACTAGTTTTGAATTTTTGAAGTCTTTTTTGCAACCGATTTTTTATCATTTATAAAATGTTTGTTTATATTCACTAGCTGTGATTTATATAATAAATATAGTAAAAATGTTTTACGTATTTTACTATGAAAAGTTTTAAGATGAAACAAAGATATTAAAAGCAAAGAGAAATCTTTGATTTTCTGGGATATAAAAATCTGTAGATCGCCTGTAGATTGCTAGATTTGCATTTTTAGATGGAGATTTTATTTATATTCCTATAAAAGACAGTGGAAGTTTATTTCTTTTCATCTTGTTCGATAAAAATTGATTTGGTAAGTACCTATAGAAAACTTGTCATTTTGTTCAGAATCTGATTTCGAAGAGTCCAATTAGGCACTTACTATGATAAATTATCAGATAGTACTCAACAACATATACCTACGGCGCCCGCGAAAATTTAAAAAGCCCTACCGCCCTACCCCCGCTTTAGATGTTTTCCATATGGAACGTAAAGCAAAAACATTGTTAATAATATACACAAAAAACGTCAAAAGTGTGTAGGCGAACGATATTTTATGTATAATATGTTTTTGTACAAGAATTTTGGGCCCAGATGTTTTATAAGAAGACAGTGAACACGTGAGTGAAAAAGAAAACTACCGAGACGAGAATAATAATAATATTTTATGAGCTCTAATAACTAGTTAGTTTTATGGGAAAACCTAATGTGAATTATTTGAAACAATATGATTTATTTGAAAGTTTATTTTAAGGAAGCTAAACTGTCTATAGATACGACATTAATTACGCTAAGTAAGTAGGTACGGTCTACAAACACATGAGTAGATACACCTAACTCATGTTACCACATGAGTAGATAAACCTAACGGAACAGAGACAAAGCTTCTAAGGAGCGAGCAAAATTTATACCTATTTTGGTAGGGTTGGCACAGGAGGATACAATTTAATAAACAATAGTTATTTGTTCAACAAGATGGCAAGGTTTGTTTTTGTTGTGATTGCCTAGTTTGAATCCCGAGCTAGTGAAGAATTCGAGCTAGGAAGAATTAGGTAAATCAGTCTACTTGAGTGAATTTGCACTTGTCCGACCGTCCGTCCGTTCGTCCGTCCGTCCGTCCGTCCGTCTGTCAGAGCCTTATAACTTCTGAATTACTGAACATAATTACTTCAAATTTAAATATAATATGTAAACCGATGGCTTCCCGTCGAATATGGCTTAAAAAGTTATAAACATCTTTATTTCAGGGGGGCTCTCATAGAAGCGAATGCGAAGTAAAATATTTTTTATAGCGTTACATTGGGTTGCGGTATATCATTTTAAAGATAATTAGAAATAGAGTCCAAAAATATATTTTTTTTAATTTTTCCCCTAAAATTGACGAAATGGGGGGCTTTCAAAGTGGCGATTTTCTAACGTCCAAAGTTGACCTCAGAACTCTTAATTTTCTGAAAGGCTGACCCTAAAACTTATCAATTATTTGAATTATATCCTGTACATGAACAACAAATACTAAATAGTTAAATATTATAAGGAAACGAAATTATTTAATTTTTAATGTGCTTCAGTATTATTAACCGAACTTCACAATTATGTCAATAGATGGCGCTCTGTACAATTTATGGATACCGCGAGGCCTTAGTTCGGGGTGAACCACTAGTAATAATAAATTTTGTTTAACATATTTTCGGCTTACTAAGTCAACGCGTCGTACCAAGTTGATTTTATTCGTATAATTGTTAACTATCGATTTACATATTATTTCAAATCCGCGATGACAGGACTTTCAGTGTCACCGGCTTCTAGCCTATTTGGTTAACAAAATGAGGGAATTCCCCGACCGTCACTAGCTCGTCCGCGTCACCAATGTACCGCGACAAAAAATGAAGCAACCAATGGATCCGTTCTGAAAATCGACATCTTTTTGTTTCGAATGTGTTGAAATTTTAATGATTAGTTTGAATTTGTATATGGTCTTTAGTTGTGCCCCACTTTGATTGATTTTAAGTACTTAAAAAAATTATAATTTTTAAGTAAGTATGTACTTGGGTGGGGGGTGGCCGTCGCCCGCGTCCGTAGGAGTTACCACCTAATTCTATTAGGCCTGCCCTACACGTGCCCCCTGGTTGGTGCGAAACGGGTGACAACGCCGAACAACAGGCGGCGGTAAATTATCCTGTACCTGGGTTCCCACAAGCCCTGAGGGACTAAATCCCCTCAAAACAGTAGTGGCAGTAGTACCTTGGGAAAGTACTACGAGAGCCCCTCCCAACCCGCACACTGCACAGACACTTCTTTACACTTACACCATACACAACCATTCATACAGACAGGCACATATAACACGTAACATACAGTGACACCTCAACACCGAACAATGGGCGGTGGACACTATCCCAACAACGTAAGCTTGCTTGCGTCGGCTAGCAGGAGCCGGGAGGAATCAAATACCCTCCAAAAGTCTGCGGGTAACACCTTGGGGAAGTGTTACCACGAGTTTCCCCACCCAATCCAAGGTGTAACACGTACCGTGCCGATGGATGCATGGCTGGGGGGGTGCCCAGTCGCCAACGGTGTCTCCTCGATACCAGGGCGCCTCGAGGATGTATTTTTGCCCTTCGGGCGGCAAGCGGGGCTCTGCCGTCCGTGACCGTTTATTTCCCTTGCTACTCGTGGGACTTGCATGGATAACGATTTAAGCCAACAACTCTCCTCCACCTCGCGTGGACCCTCTCCAGGAGAGCAGAGACCAGAAGTGGACTCTGTTGTACCTGGAACCTCTCCCAGGTTGCAGAGGCCTTCACAGGACTCTGAGGTACCTGGAACCAGCTCACACGATATGGAATGTGAACTTGTGGAAGGCGGAGGCGACCTTACCTCCGTCACGCCCCTGGGATCTTCCTCTTCGAGTGGGAATCAACCACCCAAAGCTAAAAAGCTCTGTGGTGCGGCGCGTAAGCGCATGTGGCGCATGGTGGCTGCTGGCCTGGACGTGAAGGAGGCCAAGGCTCTATGTCGCCAACCGAGGTCGCAAACCTCCACGGAGAGACCCATACCTCCGAGTGAAACGCGGAAGCGTGAACGCTCAGAGGAAGTGTCTCCCAGGGGGAATCCGGCCAAAACACCCAAAACGTCAACGACGCCTGGAGGACACACAAATCCGCCTCCCAGCTTCAGAGATGTCGTGGGTGCCGCTCGGGTGGGTATCCGCAACGCGGAACCCATGACGACGGAACAAATGGACATACTCCATCACGCCTTCCTGGACATAATGGACAGCAAACGGAGTTGCACAGACAACAAAGGGAGCGGCCCAGCATATCTAGGATTGACAAAGAAGGCCGGGTGGATACTGATCACCTGTAAAAATCAGGCAGGACAGGACTGGCTGAAAAGGGAGGTCCCAAGGCTGAAACCGTGGCCTGAGGCGAAGCTCTCCATTATGCTGGAGAGTGAACTGCCGAAGCCATGGACAGCGGTGACCTTCATCCCGCCAGTGGAGGCGGCTTCCATCCCTCGGGTCCTGAACATGATCTGGTATCAGAACCCCGGTCTCAACCCAGAGTTCTGGAAGGTTCTCCACGTGAAGGAGGAGGGGAATGGCAGCTATGTCACGTTCTCTCTGGACGAGCCTTCCGTGGAGACCCTCCGGGCGAACAATTTCCAAGTGAGCATTGGCTTCCGCAACCTGTACCTTAAGCTGAAAGGGGAATCAAACCCTCCGACGGCTGGTGGCGCAGAGGCGAGTGCCAGCACCGGCACCAGGCCCAACGCCCCGGGCCCGGGCGGTCTTGGTGGCGGAGACGCTCGTCCATCGACGAGCTCCTCTGCCCCTCGACCTGCTGGACCGGGGAGAACGCCTGCTGGTACGGGAAGCAGGCAGGCTGGAGGTTCTTCCACCAGCCGTGCCGGCATACCCGGACCCAGCGGGCGTGGGCATGGTTCGTCTGGTCAGGCGCACGCCACGCGGGGCCAAAGACCTCGCGGGAAAAAGAAAAAGGGCCGGCAAGCGAAGGAGTCCCACCCCGCCCAAGGTAGCTTAGCGTCTAGCTCAGCGCCTAGGCCGGCGATGGGCAAGCCTTCGCCCCAGTCCTTCGCCAAAAGGGCGAAGTAATGGCTACCCAGGGCACTTCGGTGAGGTTCCTCCAAGCTAACCTCCACCATGCGGCAGCTGCAGCCGCGGTGGTGGAGTGCTGCCTTGTTGAAGGAAAAAGTAACCTCGCCCTAATACAAGAGCCTTGGGTGTCTAACTCAACCATTCGGGGCCTGAACGCCGGGGGTAAGTTACTATATCACACCGGTAGCATCAGACCCAGAGCCTGTATTGTCTTTGACAAGCATATTAATTTTTTGCCTGTTCCAGAGCTCTGCACAGACGACCTGGTGACGGCATTTATTAACCTCAAAGGGTGGGACGGGTCGAGGATACTTGTATGCTCGGCCTACCTGCCTGGCGACGTTAAGAATCCCGCTGTGGACCTCTATTCAGTGGTCGACTTCGCCCGGAGACACAACGCGGAACTGCTGGTGGGTTGCGACGCAAACGCCCACCATGATGCTTGGGGCAGCAGCGACATCAATGAAAGAGGTGAGTACCTTTATGACTTCCTCCTAGCAAACTGCCTCCAAATACTGAACAAAGGCTGTACTCCGACCTTCGTGACGAGTGCAAGACAAGAAGTTCTGGACATCACTTTCGCCTCTATCAAACTGGCAAGATATATCGAGAGCTGGCGGGTAAGTAGCGAAAGCTCAATGTCGGATCACAGGCACATTTGCTTCAATCTGACAACCACTTCGATCAGCGAAACAGTCACTTTTAGGGATCCTAAGTGCACCTCTTGGGGGGATTTCCAATGTAACCTGGAGAGAAACTTGGAGCAAATCCCAAAAAGTATAAGGACGCCAGTAAGCCTGGACTTGGCGGTGGAGGCTCTATCAGGCGGCACGGTGCAAGCCTTTGAAGAGAGCTGCGCCCCCAAGACCAGGACTTCGAAGCACAGAGTACCGTGGTGGAGCTCTAAGCTTAAACGCTTGAGAGACAAGACACGGAAACTATTCAATAGGGCCAAAAAGACCAAAGAATGGGAAGAGTATAGGAGGGCCCTTACTGAATACAGCAAAGAAATTAGGAAGGCTAAAAGGGCATCGTGGAGGAGGTTCTGCGAGGAAATAAATAACCTTCCTCAAAGTGCGAGACTCCACAAGGTTCTCGCAAAAGCCAAACCTAACCAACTCGGGCTTCTCAAAAGGCCAGATGGTTCCTCTACAGCTAATGAGAGGGAAACGTTGGAGCTGTTAGCGCTAACTCACTTTCCCGGTGGGGTCGTTTGCGACGCGAACGAAACCCCGGTGTGCACACCTCGTAAACCTCATTCAGAGGACTGGAGGAGAGCCGCCATAATCTTTAGACCCGGGACAGTGAGCTGGGCAATAAGCTCCTTCAAGCAAAATAAGGCGTGTGGAGTTGACGGAGTTGGGCCTCTTCTATTGCAGAAAGGCGCAGCGCTGTTAATTCCGCATCTGGTGAAAATCTTCAGGGCGAGCTATGCCTGGGGATACATTCCAGAACTTTGGACTAAAGTAAAAGTCATATTTATACCTAAAGCAGGGAAGAAGGATTATGCTCTGCCAAAAGCCTTCAGACCCATCAGCCTTTCCTCGTTCTTGCTAAAGACAATGGAAAAAGTGCTGGATAGGTATATCAGGGATGTGCTTCTCATTCAGAGACCCATCCACAGCACCCAGCACGCCTACTGCAGAGGTCGTTCTACGGAAACCGCCCTGCTAAACCTGGTAGATAAGGTTGAAAAGGCACTGGAAGATAAGGAAATTGCCCTCTCGGCATTCCTTGACATTGAGGGCGCCTTCGATAATACCCCCATCCGCACAATAGTGGAAGGCCTAGCCAGGAAAATGGCGGACCCTACCACTATAAGATGGGTAGAGGCGATGCTCTCTAACCGAATAGCCAAAATTGAGCTAAACGACTCCTCGTCAGAAGTGCTAACGACCAGAGGCTGTCCTCAGGGAGGAGTTCTTTCGCCCCTCTTGTGGACCCTCGCAGTCGATGAACTGCTGTATAGGCTAGCTGACCTTCACTTTGACGCCCAGGGCTACGCTGATGACCTGGTAGTCACTGTGAGAGGTGGCTGCCAAGGCACCATCTCGTACCTTATGCAGAAGGCACTCTGCACCATTGAAAAATGGTGCAATGAAAACGAGCTGAATGTTAATGCGGATAAGACCGTGTTGATTCCATTCACCAAAAGACGCAAACTTGACAAGCTTGTGCCGCCCCGGTTGAATGGTAAAGAAATACCCTTCTCATCTGAGGTAAGGTATCTAGGGGTAACCCTGGACCAAAAACTTACATGGAACCCTCATGTGAAAGGTATTACCAGTAAGGCAAAACAAGCCCTTGGTATCTGCAGTCGGCTAGCGGGGGCTAGATGGGGAATCAAACCCAAAATAGCCCTCTGGCTCTACACCGCCATTGTGAGGCCGACATTATCGTACGCCTCCGTGGTCTGGAGTAGAAAAACGACTCAGAAGACTACACAAAGCAAGCTAAGCAGCATTCAAAGAACTGCTGGTCTGCTTATTACAGGAGCCATGAGCACCTCTCCAGGAGCTGCCCTGGACGCTTTACTGAACCTGCCGCCCCTTCACATTTATCTGGAAAAGGAGGCGAAGGTCAGCATGTACAGGATCGTCAGCCGGAGTGAGGTTAACTGGCTATCACAGGCAATGAGATCTCTCCTTGACTCAGTGCGTGAGATACCTATTTTGGGGATGCCGTCAGACAGCATGATCCCAAAATATCACTTCCAGAGGTACTACTCCGTGGAAATTCCCGAAAGGGATAAATGGTTGAAAAACCAAATGACTTGGAGACCGGGCAGCCAAAAGTGGTTTACCGATGGATCCAAGTCAGGCAGTGACGTGGGCTGTGGAGTTTATGGAGAGCGCCCCAAGGTGCGACTACATCGGAACCTTGGGAACTATGCCTCTATATTCCAGGCGGAGGTGTATGCCATAATTGTATGTGTGGAAACCCTTCTGCAAAGCAACACCGTCAATAAAACAATTTATATCCATTCGGATAGCCAAGCAGCTCTTTCAGCCTTGTCCTCGGTGGTCTTCAACTCGAGGCTGGTTGAAAACTGCTGGCAATTATTGAACACCTTAGCCAACGGAAATAAGGTGATCCTCCGTTGGGTCCCAGGGCACGCGGGTATTGACGGCAATGAAAAGGCCGACGAACTCGCAAGGCTAGGAGCTAGGGAGCGGCAAACTGGACCGGAGCCTGTGTGCGGCATACCTAGGAGCCTAGCCAACCTTACCCTGTTGACCTATTGCTATTACGATACATTGATTCGCTGGCGATCACTACCAGGAATGAATCACTCTAAAGCGCTAGTAAAATCCTTCAACAAGAAGGCTGCCTCAGCGGCACTGGCGCTTAGTAGGGAAAACTTATGCATATTAGCGCGGGCACTGACGGGGCACTGTGGGCTGAACAGACATATGTTCAACCTTAGGCTCTGTGACACAGATGTGTGCAGGCTCTGCCGTGAGGCTGTAGAAACGCCTTTGCACATTATCTGCAACTGCCCCGCTCTAATGCATAAACGGAGCCTCCTCCTTGGGAAGCACCTAGTGGAACCAGAGGAGGCAAAGAATATCCCGGCCAAGAAGTTGCTGCTGTTCCTAGCAGCAAGTAGTATTGATCGGGAACTTTAGATAGTGGCGATCACAATAGATCGGCAACGGTCAAAGTGATACCGGGTCTCGACACAGAGCCCTGCAAAGCCGCATCAACGAGAAAGAAGAAAAGATGTACTTGGGTACAAACTACAAAATTTTGTTTAAAATGTTAGGTTATTTCTGAGCTCGTGGCCTCTTAGGCCGGGGCCCTCTTGGGTCGGGGGCCCGTGGCATTTTGCCAGCCCTGCCACCCTATATAGAGCGAGATCCCAGAGCCGCCAGACCTTACTTATTTTCTGAGAAACAAAATGTGTGTAATATAGTAGCTTTGGTACGTAGATTTAACGTACGCATACTCGCAAATTTGGGGCGACGGCCAATTTATAGTTATAAGGTGCTAAAGGTACGTAAAAACGTTGCTAACTTTACTTATTTTCTGAGTGCTGATTTTTATGTATGTTGTACAGAATATTGTTAATAATTAATAATCAATACTCCCAGACTCATGTCGGGGGCCGTTATTTCTGCCAGACACTTTAAAGGTCGCAAAAAAAAAACTTAACTTTACTTATTTTCTGAGTCTTCATTTTTATACACGATACTCGGGAAACTGTTTCAATACTATTTGCAAGCAGCCAGACTAATCTGATGGGCCAAACATCCGCCAGACTCAATTTGAAGTTTCGCTGTGATAAAATGTTGGCCTTATTTACAAGGTTTTAGGGACCTTTTTCATTGTGTGGAGTAAAGAAAACCATCAATTATTGCAATATCTAAGCCTGTGTACGAAACGCTTACGAAAATCCACAAAAAAGAGGGTGAAATGAGGGTTGGAACCTTACATGCAGTTTCTAAGTTTTTGAAGTTAGGGACTTGAAAATCGGCATTAAGGTTATTAGTTTTAAATAATAATAACCTGTATAAGCAATTTTCTGAAAATCCACCCCAAAAGGGGTGAAATAGGGGTTGGAAGTTTGTATGAAAATCCTTTGTTACGCCACTGATTAGAATCCTGAGTCTAGTGAGAAATTCCAAAGCACAAGAATAAAAAAACTTTGCTATCGCGTGATACATACAACTTTTCACTTCAATAGCGAGAAAATACAAGTTGTAAGAGAAATATTTATTGAAACATTAAGGTATTTTTACATTTAGGTAGGTATATACTTACTCATTTAATATTACCTATTAATTTAAATTTAGAGGTTTTATATGCGTAGGTACACTATATTAATAAATATTTACAGTTGATTTATAATAAGTCTAAATAAAGTGCAGATCATTGATTCAAAATTCAAGTAAGTAATAAAAATCCAGCGCCATTTTGAAATTCTTTGTAATTGACCGATTTCGTTCAAAATCGATATTTGGGGCTCTCTGGGATCACAAAATAGGAAACTGTTATAATACCAAAATTTAAAAAAGTTGGCGCCACTTTGAATTTCTTTGTCATTGTTGTTTGGTTTTCGTTCCGGGCTCTCAACAGATTCTGCAGTCTTCAGTCTGAAATCAACAGTTAGCTACTATACTAAAAGACATACTTCTGTTTATGCTTGCTTTTTAGACCTGAGCCGTGCCTTTGATTTAGTTAACTATCAGCGACTATGGCACAAGTTAATAGCATCTAATGTTCCTAGTAAGACTGTAGATATGTTGAGATACTGGTACGAGAACCAGACAAACTTTGTGAAATGGGGCGACGCCGTCTCTAATGACTATATATTAGATTGCGGCGTACGTCAAGGTGGGCTGACCTCTCCGGACCTCTTTAGCATTTATGTGAACGATCTGATTGAGGAACTTAGAAGTACAAGGATCGGTTGCCACTTAGGTACAACAAGCGTGAATAATCTCAGCTACGCTGATGACATGGTGCTTCTAAGTCCCTCAATCAGGGGACTCAGAAAATTGTTGGCTATCTGCGAGCGCTATGCGAGAGAACATGGTCTAAAATATAACGTGAAAAAGACGAAAATGATGGTGTTTCGCTCGGGCAAAGGTCCGGAGAGGGTTCCGTTGGTTTGTCTAGAGGGTGTACCTATTGAAAGAGTGGATCAGTTTCGGTACCTGGGGCATATCCTGACTGAGAATTTACGAGATAACCTCGATATAGAACGTGAACGGAGGGCTCTGGCTGTTCGGTGTAATATGCTCGCACGCCGATTTGCACGGTGCAGTTCTGAGGCGAAGCTGACGCTGTTCAGAGCATATTGTCAATGCTTTTACACGTGTCAGCTTTGGTTCAGCTGCACCAAAAGCGCACGTAGCAGCATCAGAGTGCAGTATAATAATGCATACCGCATTCTGATGAAACTGCCTAAATACTGCAGTGCGTCGGGCATGTTTGCCGACGCCAGAGTGCCCGATTACTTCGCGGTCATTAGATCTCGGGTTGCGGCAGTTTGGTCCCGCATCCGCGATTCTGAGAACGAGGTCCTCAGGGTATGCTCCGAGTGCCCAGACAATCCAATAGTAAAGTACTGGCTTACCGTGCATCGTGGCAGTAATAGTAAATAGTACGAACCCCCGTTTGGGCGAAATCTTAATTGTAATGTCTCATTTTATTTGTTTTATATAATTATTTGTCTTATTTTAACTATTTTTTACTATTTACTATTTTATTTTTAATTTTTAAATGTACTTGTAAGTAATTTAAATTTGTAATGGGTGACAATCATGCCTGAAATAAATGACTATTTATTTATTTATTTATTTATTTTATGTACCGATTTCGTTCAAAATCGATATCTGAGGATTTCTAGGATCACAAAACAATATATTTTGTAAACGTTCATAAGGAGAAAACTCCATTTGTGCCTCGTAGCTGACATACACACTTTTAGGGTTCCGTAGCCAAATTTGGCAAAAACGGAACCCTTATAGATTCGTCATGTCTGTCTGTCTGTCTGTCTGTCTGTGTCCGTCCGTATGTCACAGCCACTTTTTTCCGAAACTATAAGAACTATACTGTTGAAACTTGGTAAGTAGATGTATTCTGTGAACCGCATTAAGATTTTCACACAAAACTAGAAAAAAAACAATAAATTTTGGGGGTCCCCATACTTAGAACTGAAACTCAAAAATTTTTTTTTCATCAAACCCATACGTGTGGGGTGTCTATGGATAGGTCTTCAAAAATGATATTGAGGTTTCTAATATCATTTTTTTCTAAACTGAACAGTTTGCCCGAGAGACACTTCCAAAGTGGTAAAATGTGTGCCCCCCCCCCCCCCCCCCCCCCTGTAACTTCTAAAATAAGAGAATGATAAAACTAAAAAAAATATATGCTTACATTATCATGCAAACTTCCACCGAAAATTAGTTTGAACGAGATCGAGTAAGTAGTTTTTTTTAATAATTTAAAACTTACTACAGGTTTGTACGGAACCCTCGGTGCGCGAGTCCGACTCGCACTTGGCCGGTTTTTTTATGATCTTGCGATTCAAAAAAGAAAAAAATGATTCTAATATTTAGGAAACTTCTCCATTGATATTTTTAATTTTGATTGAAAAAAAAAGCAAATTTGTTATTACTAAAGTGAGATGTCAAAATATGTCACATCATATGCGACTACTGTTTAAGGCTTGCTCGTTTTTTTTTACAAATTACTTATTCTAATGTTATGTTTTTTAATTTTTTACTTTTTAATAATTTGTTGTGCCTTTAAATTGAATGGTAAATACTTAATCTTACATAAAGTTTTTTTTAATAATAATTATCATTAACATTAAATTAAATGAACACACGACGCACGACGTGTACTGCAGCCCCTGAGCTTGAGCCTGTATATTATTATACTCTTTGGCTTGAGCACAGGCCGAGCCGGTATTATACATTTCTCTCCGTACGCGACGTAGCGCCACAGAATAGGTAATAGTAGTAAGTAGCGCCTGTGCTCACGCACACACGCGCCTCAAGCTTGTAGTAGTGTAGGTACCTATCGTAGCGCGCTTGTATGAAGCTTTCTTTGTCTCTGGTCCTTATATACTCATGTCTCATGTGCTACGGCGGACACAGACATTACATTATGTAAAATAATTATTAATTGATAGTTTATGTTTTGTGCAGTATTCTATATTATGTATAATTTTATAGAATTAAGTAACTTATGAGAAAAAAAGTAATTGATATTGAGTGAAGCCGGATGCAAATTAATGAATCGAAGCAGGCGTTACTTTGCAGAAGTCCATGATACTGAATGAACGAAAAGTTTAATTCGCTATAATCCGCCATAGTAATCTAATCTCAGTAGTCTCTAATAGTTGTAAGTAATCAGTAAAGTAATCTGTGGCGGAATAAAGCGAATTAAACTTCTCGTTCATTCATTATGATGCAAATTAACGATTTCGCTGTTTTGGAACTCTCCGGAGCACACTACACTACTTAAGAGCTTATTACACCTTCCTAAATTTAGTCGTCTAAATGATTCAGTTACTAAATTCAGATAAGTGTAATCGCATTTAGCAAGTTAGGATACTAAATTTAGGAAAAAGTATGGTTGCTAACTTACTAAATCATTCAGTATCCTAAATTTAGGAAGGTGTAATAGCATTTAGTCGCCTAATTGGTTCAGTCACCGCCAAAGAGCAAGTAATACCGATCACCGCGCCTGCCTGATAGGAGGAGAAGATGGCGGCAAATTCAAATAACCATTAATTAATTTTTGATAAAACTTTGTAGATTCCAGTACGGTATCCCAGTATCAACTCTTCGGATTCTCCCCTTCATAACTAAATATCCCAACACCAAACAAAATCTGCGCATCTTACACCATCAGCCATCTACACAGCAACATATCAAATCTTCGGATTCTCCCCTTCATAACTACCTTACTATCCCAACACCGAATACAATCCACACATTCTTCACCATCTACATTGTATCATATCATTCATATCCCCTCTCCACAGTCATCAACGTCCGATCAGTACCAAACCGATGAGACTGTTGATTGAATTCAATGGGGAAATAATGTAAGTTTTTAAAAAATTTTGGTAAGAAAAAATAAAGGCATATCTATTAATTTTAATAGAGCCAATAGCCAGAGCTACGGCAAGGCCAATTTTTTGGTGTCTGGACAGTACTGGAGCCTCGTTGCACTATCTATAATGTACTCTGTGGTTGCACTCAACACTACCACGACACGTCCGCCGCCGTCGAACTTTATCTGTAAACTGATTCAGTGACTAAATTTAGGAAGGTGTGATCAGAAACATAAATTTGCTTTCCTTTCCTGAATCCTAATTAGGACGACTAAATTTAGGAAGGTGTAATAAGCTTTTTACTACTACATATTCTGCTGTGCTCCGGAGAATCCCGACCGAAAGCGAGTCGGAACCGGAAGTGACGGAACGGACATTTCCGAGGGTACATCTTGCAGGACTTCGCCAGTTATAAGTAATTATTGAAATTCCATTAGTGGAATTATTAGAATTCGAGGCATTTATTCCATGTTGTAGAAATAAATTCATGTACCAATCGGCATCAGTATATTTTAATGAAGATTGTAAAAATAGGACTTGAACTCGTTAAGGTTGCTATGGCCTTTGCTATGGCGATCAAAGAGAATATAATGATGGCGATGTGTCATTATCACGTCATTATCTTTGGTCAATAATGTGATAAGGACATAGTTGCAATCATAGGTAGCAAGGGTTGCAATCAATTTCAAGTCTATTGCGGCAACTGCGTGGCAGTGGCTGCAAGCAGGTCCTGCAAATTGGTTTTTGAGTAGGCCGCCTTTAGACGGAGACACTAGACTCTCAGAGATTACAAAAGTAAAAAAAAGGATTCTTATAATTTATCACAGTTCAATTTTATAGCCAATTAATGTAAAATTAAGGCTCCTTTATTTAGGTAGTCCGGCAATTTCGGCAAGCTGCGAATCTACAAAACAACCGCACTAACTATATTATACTAAAGTTACCCACTACAAAGCCCACTACAAATTTTTTCTCTGGAAATTAATGTAAGCCATAAACATAGAGTATAGATATTAAAAAGTTGATTGCGGCCATTTTCGTTCTCCGTCTCCGTTCTCTATTCTTGCCGTCATATGGCGTATTAGTGTGTTCGATAGGCCGCCATATTAAATAAATGAAATCAATAAAATAAGGCAAAATGTCGCCGTACTAAAATAATCCGTAAACATCTAGTTTTTGTGTAATTAAAACATCAAGAGGATCACAATGGAGAATTCCTACGGTGTGGGGATAGTGAATAGATATGCTCTTTTCTTGGACGACGAGTCGGATCCTCTTGATGCTATAAAAGCTCGAGAGCAAGCAAAAGAGCAAAAAAAAAAGACCAAAGATGCCGAGAAGGAGAACAAGGGTAAACCCGAGGCCAAACCTAAAAGCGGCAGTGTCGTCGTGAGGAAGGGAATTAAGGAAACCCAAAATGTGAAGTCTCAAGAAAATAAAAGTGGCGATCAACAGAAGAACAAAGGTCCGCCGCGAACGACCGATCGCAACACGGAGAGACCGCCTCCGCGCCGTCGCGAGGAGCGTCCACAGAACGGAGCCGTCGAGAGCAAGGAAGGAGCGAGGCCCCCCCGCCGTGATTTCGGTGACCGAAGGCCTAACTTCGAACGGCGCAACTTCAACGAGAACCCCGAACGGCGCAACTTCAACGAGAACCCCGAAGGAGGCGAGCGCAGGGGCCCTAGGCCGCCGCGTGAGCCGCGTGAAGGTCAGCGTGGACCGAGGCCCGGCTATGACGGCCGAGGAAAGAGAGAGTTTGACAGGCGGTCGGGCTCCGACAAGACGGGCGTGAAACCCGTCGACAAACGTGAAGGGGCAGGTCCCCACAACTGGGGCACGATCAAAGATGACTTGGAGGAGCTGAACAAGACGGGTTCCGAAGGCGAGGCGGCCGAGGAGAAGCCCGCGGACGCGGCGGCGGCCGGTGACGGCCAGCAGCCCGAGGCCGAGCGCGCGCCGCCCGCCGAGCCGGAGCCGCGCGAGCTCACGCTGGACGAGTACAAGGCGCTGAAGAACGCCGCGCGTGCACAGCCGCAGTACAACCTGCGCAAGGCGGGCGAGGGCGAGGACCTGAGCCAGTGGAAGAACCTCGTGCTGCTGGAGAAGAAGAAGGAGGGCGAGCACGACGACGACTCGGACGAGGAGTACGACATCGCGGACTATCCGCAGCGCGTGGGCCGCCAGAAGCGCGTGCTGGGCATCGAGTTCACGTTCAGCGACACGGCGCGGCGCGGCGGCACGGGCGGCCGCGGGGGCCGAGGCCGAGGCCGCGGGCGCGGCGGACGCGGCGGCGGCGTGCCGGGAGCGGCGCCGCGCGAGCCCGAGCCGCTGCCGGAGGAGCGACCGGCGCCGCGCAGCCAGGTCGCGCCGCCCAAGGTGGACGACAGCAAGGATTTCCCCTCTCTCAGTTAGACTCGCAGCGAGTCTCCGTTCTTCTCCCCTTTCGAAAGTACGATAGAGATACAGATTAAATTGTATGTACCGTTATTTTTGAAGTAAATATACAAAATATTTACAAAGATGTGTATTATATTGCATTCAGTTGAATCGTTGTCTCTACTTTGGTGGTCGAAATCCTGCCTGTGAAGTGCAATTCTTTAAATTTTTATCAGGGATGTGACGAAGGTGAGATCCGAGCGTGGGATCGGTGCAAGGGAGGGGAAGGACTCTGGGTTTACTTTGCGAACACATAGCCACAGTCATGCGTAAATGAATCTATCATAACAGTAGCTTCTAATGTAATCACATTGGCTTACATTTATTTTGATGAGTTTTAGTATTGAATAAGTTTTTGAAGTTGTGGACTGTGACACATAATAAATTAACTCTGTCACAACTTAGCTTAGAGTATTGTGAAATAACCTGTTGCATTTTGTATCACAGTTTGTGTTGACAGATGCAGACTTTACACTGTAAATAGTTTTATAAATGTTTAAAAGATAAGGTCTTTAATAACAAGGTTGGTTTTTGTTGTTACACAAACTTCTTGAAAAATAAACATTTTGTATGTGTGATTTTTTGCTTTATTGTTATTATTTTGTGATTCATTTGCAAATTTCACTTCCTCTAACAAGATCTTTCTGTCTATCACTATTCACTAATGACTTCCTCTCCCTTGCTGCAAGTTTATTCTGACATGTCTCGGGTAATTCTGCTGGTTTGTTATCATGTTAAAATTCTAGTTGGAGTTACAAAAATTGAAAAGCATTTAATGTGATACTTTTAATTACTTGTTTGATAAAACATTATTTTGATGCTGTCCAATATTTTAAAACATACAACTAACAGTATGGAAGAAATCAAACCACAGTTTTATGTAAGTAATATTGTATATTGACACATATGATCACTTTCACACCAAACAAGTTACTTAGAATTTACTCATAATAAAACAATATTCAATAGTAGTTAAATACCCAACATAATAGAGCTATATTACTTACAAAAATAAACATGAACTTACACTTGAGTGTAATTTACATAAACACAATAAATAATGTATTTACATAGTAGTACAAGCTATCCTTGGTAGACTTGCATTTGATAGTGACTTTCCATCGTTTTACAGAAATTTTTAACATGAAATATTTTCAAATTGAAAATTTTCTATAGGTACATTATTAACAGAGGAACATCAATATTTAAAGATTAGCAAAACAAATCACAACATCCACATGTCAATTATTATTATATTAATTACATAAATAAATAGATAAGTTTTTAACTACAGGGATGAACAAGCAATATTATGATTTCTGTTGCAGTTATTTTTATTATAAGCATATATTTATATTAGCTGACTAGGAAGTGCTGTTCGTAAATTTTAATAGCTTCTCTGTTATAGCCAATAAAGAGTGTTAAAGAGGTAATCACTTATGATGTGTTTAAATCGAAATAATTTATGAAACAATACTGATATTTGACAGAGTAACAAAACGCCCTTATACAATTCTCAAAATTTCAAGGATTCTTAATTAACTATTATAAATTAGTGACATAAAAGCGTAATAACTAAACGTGGGACTCGAGTCCCGATTCACAGCCACAATATACTTACAATGAAAGTTTTTATAAAGTACAAACCTCGAATAGATACGTGGCTAACTTTATTGTAAATGTTCTGGCACACCTACAACATACATACATACATGATACAGCGAATAACACTATCTTTGTTTGTCCCTCAGCTATACAATCAATTGACTATTATTTACATGAGAGTCATAATACTAATAATTTACAGCCGCTAATGGGTTTACAATCAACCTTAGTACATCAAACTCATTGTTTTACAAGCAGCTAGTATTCTTTTGGTAAGGATTTAAGTTTTAACCATAGACTAGATACCTATTGACATATTCCTCAAAACAACTGACATACAAAATAAAAAGTAGCTTTTTGAAGTAAAACTAGTCTAGATGCAACTGTATTCAGTATATTTTTTGGGACGCAAAGAACGTTTTACTTCCGCATTTTTATTGGCTGCCAGATAGAACAGCTGTTTTGAGGCCGCTATATTTTATAAAGGTGGGTATAGTTAGCGCCAATCAAATAGTCGTCTGAGCTGAGGTGTGAGTGCACAAACTGTCGAAGTCAACGTAAATGATACGCGAGAAAGCGACTTGCTGTCAACTTAATACGCGACTAAATAATTGGCGCTGCCTATACATAAGTTTATAGTCGGTTTTTACGTGACAGAAACCTTTTTAAAAATGGATTCCCGCGCGTATTAAGTTTTCAACCGCGCGTAAATTATAAACGCACATTAAATACTGTCTTATTATCTAGTCAGGGATTTATTCAATTCCGAATGTATTGGTTTCTTCGACAGCTAGGAGTAGCTTTTCATGCAGAAGCTGCAGCGTGGGGTAGGGCGGTAGGTCGAGCCGGTTGAAGCAGGTGTGTGCTCGAGGAAGGGACTCTATTCTCCCCCAGCGCTCTATGCAGAAGCGCCGCGGCCCGGTGGAGCCTCGCAACGCGGAGAAACCTTCGTAAGGGATCGAGGAGGTGCCTGTGACGAACTGGACGAGACGGAGGCGCTGTTCGTTCGTGAATCTGTAACAAGAAAAAGAAAATTAAGTAGGTATCACTTTGAACCATTGCCGGCTCACTACTGAGCTCACTCTTCTCAGAATGAGAAGGGTTTGGCCATAGTCCACCACGCTGGCCAAGTGTGGATTGGCAGGCTAGTAGGTATATTATTACTTTTAAAAAAATTAAATCACATATTTTGTCAATTTAATGTGAAGTGTCCATTGGTAAATTGCTCAAGTTAGATTTGACAAGTCACTTGCACTTGTCACTGTAAAATCGGCTACTAAAGTCCGGAGTAGGTACTCGGCGCTAATGGCATCCTAGAGTTTAGAAGAGTTCGATTTCTGGCTGATTATAGCTGCTACCTATTAACTTTCTACTAAATTGAATTGTATATTAACTAAACTATAGTAATTCTGTGCTGTGTAATGAGCAATCCGACCAGGAATTAATGATTTATGTAATCTGGCGTGGGTATTATTCCAAGTATTATACCAATATCTTATATCGTGTATTATCGATTATAGGTGCCTACTTATGAGGCATTTTATTGTGATTTTTATCCACCACGCAACATTGATGGCTCAGAGATTGTTAGTGCGTACTTTTGTTAGGTACCTAGGTAGGTACCGTTTTTGCGAAAAACTACTGAATTTGGCATAGGAGAAGATAGTATAAGTATATCACGGAGTGCCGCAGTTATAGGTGGGTTTTTTTTAATTTTACAAGAATATTTGTCTTAAATCAGAGTTGCGTGAGGTTTTATTATTATTATTATTAAAAACTTTATTGCATCAAGAAAAGGACATTATACAAAGGACATTATTACAAAATTACAAACAAAAGGCGACCTTTTTGAGGTTTGTTTATTTCTATGCTCTATCAAAGATGTGACGTTTCAATACCAATCAATAACTAAGTAGTGTGGGCTTACATTAATACATTTTCAAGGTAACTAGCGTTCACTTCGATCATTGCATCACTCAAGCGCTAAACATGTTAAAAATAATAACTGGGCCAGTGCGAGTCAGACACGCATCCGACAAGGTTCCGTAGCCATGATAAAAACTTTGGCTGACACACTAAAAAAAGAAAAAAGAAGACGGCTTGGTAGAAGGCTTCGGCCGTGGCTAGTTACCACCCTACCGGCGAAAATACGTGCCGCCAAGCTATTTAGCGTTCCGGTACGATGCCGTGTAGAAACCGAATAGGGGTATGGGTTTAGTATAACTGCCGTACCCCTAACAGGTTAGCCCGCTACCATCTTAGCCCGCTACCATCTTAGACTGCATTATCACTTACCATCAGGTGAGATCGCAGGCAAGGGCTAACTTGTAGTGGATAAAAAAACGGGTACCTAGGTATGCATCTAGGTAGGTTTTTTTTATCCACTACAAGTTAGCCCTTGACTGCGATTTCACCTGATGGTAAGAGGTTTTTACAACTGTGCTTAAATTCAACGTTACAGTGCTTATTTTTAAGTACCTAGGTATCTATATTTTGGATGTACCTACTCGTATTTCGGTTTATTTTTAAAATGCCTCACACGACTGGATGTAACAATATCTACAGTTCCTTCATCCCTGTTTTGCTACAGGCACGGAACCCTAAAAGTGTGGTTATTGATATAATATTACTCCCAATACAAATGTATTTCTCTTATCACTTTGTTCGATGACCACATCCTTTAGCGTTATCTTATCCTTGAGTGAAAAGGAGTCAAAATAACTATACGTTCACACAACAAAGTAGGTACCAGACAGTCATATTTTGCCTGATAAATAAGTAGGTAAGTACCTACTTGCCTGTAAATTTGTATACAATTATGTAGAACTAGGTGATGCCCGCGACTCGTCTCTCTCCCTTAAGAATAGATGGAGAGGGACAGAGTACCTATTTGTACTTAGGTAATTGTTTTTGTCAGTGTTGAACATCTCGAACTATCGGATAGGAGTCGAGTCGTGAGCAAGATATTCTCAAGAATATTGCAAGTTCGAGTTCCACAATTTATTTTTAACTAGCTGAAGCCCGTGACTTCGTCCGCGTGGTTTAAGTTTTTTTTTATTCCCGCGGGAACTCTTAATTTTAGAATAGAATAGAACAGAAAATCTTTATTGGCAGCAATAAACACTGATGCACAAAATAATTAAAAATGAGTTACAAGTACAATGCACATATCATAAAATATAAGTTTGTACAACAGTGTAACGCTACCAACAGGTGAGTCACTCAGCCTGTGTTGGGGCTCCTGGCCTCTCAGACTTAAAACTGGCGATGCCGCCAGGACTCGCGGCTGAGGTGCCAGGTGTCCCAACGCTGATTTTCAGTGACCGCCTTTCGGTGCGAACGTCAATGATATTTTTGGCAGAATATGATAATAACTTATAACAATAAATGTTGTGAATAGGAAAATCTTTAGAGAAAACTGAATCAAAGATAGGTTTCGTAGTTAAATACAAGTAAGTATTTCCGGGATAAAAATTACGAGTATGTCACTCTCCAGTCTTCGACTACACCCATGCCAAAAATTACGTCGATCCATTGCTCCGTTGCGCCGTGATTGAAGGACAAACCAATAAACCAACAAACAAACACACTTTCGCATTTATAATATTAGTATGATTTTAATTAATAGAATAGCGAAAACTCAAGCGAAAAGAACTACCTATCGTTCAAACTTAAACTTCTACTAATCTAGTATCTACCGTTAGATCATAAGGGGTGTTCAAATACACCACCACGCCACGTTAAATTACTCGTTAATTATATTTCGTGTAGGTATTTGTTTACATTAAATATAAGAAATGTAAACTAGGTAATCAATCAGGAACTTTTTAACTATACTAAGCGGAGCACAGGTCACAGTATAAATCACGCATAAATGTTGCTCTTTATCATATTATTCGAGTTAAGGTTATCAGTTCTCTCGATATTTTAAACAGTAGTAATATTTTGTTTTGAGCAAAAAACAATTTCATTGGCAAACGTAACATTATGTGCTACCGACTGAATTTCGATAGATTCTGATTCGATAGAGTGTAAATAACCGAATACCATAATAATAAGTAGGATATACCTACTTATAATATTTCGGTGAGTGTGCTCAGGAGATTTTCGGTCTTGTACCTTGTACCTATATTGAATACACACAATTAAGTGTACAGTGTACCTATATTGAATAAATGAATTGAATCTTGAATCTTGAATCTACCTCCTTCACCTTTCTACCATCGTACCGCAAGACGCGAGTTTCCACCCCTATGTCGTCGACGTTCCATCCACACGTACAAAGCGCTTTGCGTCTTCATTCCTCATTCGCATGGCTAGCGTCTGGAACGCTCTACCAAAAACTATGCTTCCCACCAATAATTACAATCTGGGTATCTTTAAATCAAGAGTGAATAGGCATCTTAGAAGATGACGACGGCTGACGGCTGAAGACGCTTGCCTAGAGCTATGCCTAGAGGCAAGCGTGTCCCATCTTAGGCCGCATCATCACTTCCCATCAGGTGTGATTGTGGTCAAGCGTAAACCTAAAATGAATTTAAAAAAAAAAAAGATTCGAGAGCTGTGGGTGTTCACAAACGATTCGAGAGCTGTCGGCGGGTCACAGCGCCGTAGGTATATATCTTGGTTCACGTGACCAAGTGAGCTGGTAATATATTGAGCTGTGGTTGTTCACATACGATTCGAGAGCTGTCGGCGGGTCACAGCGCCGTAGGTATATATCTTGGTACACGTGACCAAGTGAGCTGGTAATATATTGAGCTGTGGGTGTTCACATACGATTCGAGAGCTGTCGGCGGGTCACAGCGTCGTAGGTATATATCTTGGTTCACGTGACCAAGTGAGCTGGTAATATATTGAGCTGTGGTTGTTCACATACGATTCGAGAGCTGTCAGCGGGTCACAGCGCCGTAGGTATATATCTTGGTTCACGTGACCAAGTGAGCTGGTAATATATTGAGCTGTGGTTGTTCACATACGATTCGAGAGCTGTCGGCGGGTCACAGCGTCGTAGGTATATATCTTGGTTCACGTGACCAAGTGAGCTGGTAATATATTGAGCTGTGGTTGTTCACATACGATTCGAGAGCTGTCAGCCGGTCACAGCGCCGTAGGTATATATCTTGGTTCACGTGACCAAGTGAGCTGGTAATATATTGAGCTGTGGGTGTTCACATACGATTCGAGAGCTGTCGGCGGGTCACAGCGCCGTAGGTATATATCTTGGTACACGTGACCAAGTGAGCTGGTAATATATTGAGCTGTGGGTGTTCACATACGATTCGAGAGCTGTCGGCGGGTCACAGCGCCGTAGGTATATATCTTGGTTCACGTGACCAAGTGAGCTGGTAATATATTGAGCTGTGGTTGTTCACATACGATTCGAGAGCTGTCAGCCGGTCACAGCGCCGTAGGTATATATCTTGGTTCACGTGACCAAGTGAGCTGGTAATATATTGAGCTGTGGTTGTTCACATACGATTCGAGAGCTGTCAGCCGGTCACAGCGCCGTAGGTATATATCTTGGTTCACGTGACTAAGTGTGTGTGTGCTGTGGTGCTCACCTGTCAATAGCCTGCCAGAAGCACAGTATGACGGGATGCGCGTCGTGGTAGCCGGCGGGTCACAGCGTCGTAGGTATATATCTTGGTTCACGTGACCAAGTGAGCTGGTAATATATTGAGCTGTGGTTGTTCACATACGATTCGAGAGCTGTCAGCGGGTCACAGCGCCGTAGGTATATATCTTGGTTCACGTGACCAAGTGAGCTGGTAATATATTGAGCTGTGGTTGTTCACATACGATTCGAGAGCTGTCGGCGGGTCACAGCGTCGTAGGTATATATCTTGGTTCACGTGACCAAGTGAGCTGGTAATATATTGAGCTGTGGTTGTTCACATACGATTCGAGAGCTGTCAGCCGGTCACAGCGCCGTAGGTATATATCTTGGTTCACGTGACCAAGTGAGCTGGTAATATATTGAGCTGTGGGTGTTCACATACGATTCGAGAGCTGTCGGCGGGTCACAGCGCCGTAGGTATATATCTTGGTACACGTGACCAAGTGAGCTGGTAATATATTGAGCTGTGGGTGTTCACATACGATTCGAGAGCTGTCGGCGGGTCACAGCGCCGTAGGTATATATCTTGGTTCACGTGACCAAGTGAGCTGGTAATATATTGAGCTGTGGTTGTTCACATACGATTCGAGAGCTGTCAGCCGGTCACAGCGCCGTAGGTATATATCTTGGTTCACGTGACTAAGTGTGTGTGTGCTGTGGTGCTCACCTGTCAATAGCCTGCCAGAAGCACAGTATGACGGGATGCGCGTCGTGGTAGCCGCCGCGGTACTCCGTGTTGTTGCGCCAGTCCGCCACGTCCAGCTCGGGCGCGCCCGCTATCACCAGCTCCAACTCGCGGGCGTCGAATGCACCCACCAGCCGGGGGTCGACCACCTGACAAACGACCATAGATTATAAAATCAAACCATATAAAATCTATAGGTAAATACTTATGCCGGGTATTGAGTACAGATAAGTTGCTATTGCCTATAGATAAAAAATAGAAGATATTAATCATATAGCATCCGCACGTAAGCCGTAGGAGGGCCAGTCGATCGAGAATTTTGAGTGGCATTTGGACTGATATCGTTTTTTGGCTTAGGGTTTTGATTCATACAACATGACTTATCGTCAATGGCGATCTAAATGAAACTAATTATCTATTTTGAATTTTTTACCCTTGAATATCTCTACATGTTATAATCTCGCTCTAAGTACTCCTTCTTGTTACGCTCCGTGACCGGCACGTCTCGTCCGCCGCTTGCAGTGAGTTATGGTACTCGTACTATCGTACCCTATGGTACGCACCTCGTGGAACCCTCTCACAAGCCACTCGCTCTGCTCCGCGATGCCGCGCTCCACGCGCCAGCGCAAGAGCTTCTTTATGTAGGTACTCCTTCTTGTTACGCTCCGTGACCGGCACGTCTCGTCCGCCGCTTGCAGTGAGCTATGGTACTATACCCAATGGTACGCACCTCGTGGAACCCTCTCACAAGCCACTCGCTCTGCTCCGCGATGCCGCGCTCCACGCGCCAGCGCAAGAGCTTCTTTATGTAGGTACTCCTTCTTGTTACGCTCCGTGACCGGCACGTCTCGTCCGCCGCTTGCAGTGAGCTATGGTACTATACCCTATGGTACGCACCTCGTGGAACCCTCTCACAAGCCACTCGCTCTGCTCCGCGACGCCGCGCTCCACGCGCCAGCGCACGAGCTTCTCTAAGTACTCCTTCTTGTTACGCTCCGTGACCGGCACGTCGCGGCCGCCCGCCTTCAGTTCCCTCTCGAGCACGCGGCCGTCCGCGAGCCGCTCCGATACCGCGAACGTTAGCTCCAGCGATGATACACATCGCGCCGACTGTAACAAGACACGACACGTTGTTTTACAAGAGAGAAAAACAATTTTGTAAAACTTTGAAAGGTAGAATGTGCTAGATTTTGATATAGCAAAAGTGTAATATTATTATGATGCAATTTACCTAAGCTTTCGAATTGTGTGATTTCGAATACAATTTTCCCAAAATGTTTCTTCATAGTCTTAAAAGATATGTGAAACAACGTACATATGCATGTATTTGAGAAATTGAGAAATAAAAATATAAATTCTAAGATACAAAAATAGAAAAGTGATGAACCAAGATGAGATTGATATCTTGGTAGTTGGTACTCAAAGAGTACGGCACGTGCAAATGAAGGAAAAGTTTTCAATTAGGGCATTAGTTTTGTGTAACCGTGCAAACAACTGCTAAGACCGCAACCTACCTGTAGCCACCTCAACGACGCGGCGAACTGTGCATCCAAAGCGTCCACATCCTCCAGCGCGGGCGGCAAGCGCAACAGAGCGCGGTACAGAGCACGCGTAAACCACGCCTCTAGCAAGTAGCCGTGGACTAGAGCCAACCCTAGCACGCGTCCCGAAAACCTGAACCTGAGGAAGAGAGATACATTTTATGAGACGTGAAATAACGAGTAACAGCAAAATAAACTGCTAGATACAGTCGAGGAGAGCTTTCTCAATAGGTTCTCTATAGATGACGATACCCTCATTACCACAAGTAGGTAAGCACGGGTCTCCTTTTAAAAGTAGAAGGATTTGGAGCTTAGTCTACCAAGCGGATTGGCAGACTTTAACCCTCCCCCGTGTACGAAGACTTAAGAGCACAAACATTTTTAAGCAAAGACCGGGTCTTCTTTTAAAAGTAGAAAGATTTGGAGCTTAGTCTACCAAGCGGATTGGCAGACTTTAACCCTCCCCCGTGTACGAAGACTGAAGAGCACAAACATTTTTAAGCAAAGACCCCTGCCCAAAGTTCTCCCAAAGTTCAGTTCTCCGGCTCCCTGACTCCTTTCAGGACTCAGGAGGCCGATATTAATTTATAATGCCATATCCTTTTTACAACGCAAGTAAACTGCAGATATAAGTCCGTGTACGAAGACTGAAGAGCACAAACATTTTTAAGCAAAGACCCCCCCCTGCCCAAAGTTCTCCCAAAGTTCAGTTCTCCGGCTCCCTGACTCCTTTCAGGACTCAGGAGGCCGATATTAATTTATAATGCCATATCCTTTTTACAACGCAAGTAAACTGCAGATATAAGTCCGTGTACGAAGACTGAAGAGCACAAACATTTTTAAGCAAAGACCCCCCCCTGCCCAAAGTTCTCCCAAAGTTCAGTTCTCCGGCTCCCTGACTCCTTTCAGGACTCAGGAGGCCGATATTAATTTATAATGCCATATCCTTTTTACAACGCAAGTAAACTGCAGATATAAGTTGATATTTAGGTATTACTTAACGGATTAGGTTTAGAATTTTGGGTAAGTATGTGTACAAAAAATAGCTCTACCAACGTAATAATAGATACTTTAAGAAACATAGTAATTCAATAAGTACCTAAGTAGGTACTTATTGAACCTACTTAAGTAGGAACCAAAATTTGATGTGATTCTGACACAATAAGCTATTAAGCGATTGAGTTTCACGTGTTTTTACTTGTTTTTCTACCGTGGCAGTCGAGGTGTCCAATGGACGCAAAAACTAGAAGCACCTGTGATTGGACCAGTAGTAGGGTAGGGTGGTGTAAGACTGCGCGGCCGATAAGACTGCGCACACGTCCTAACTGGACAACGGAGGTAAATTCATAGCTAACTTCAGTTGTGTTTTACTTGTTATCGAAGACGGTGCGTGCTCCAGAAAAAATATTGGAATTCTTTGAGAAACTTAGGAAACAAGTGAGTTTAAAGTTTTAGTACACTTTTGATCAAATTTTTTAACAAATTGGATGTATTATTACTAAAAAAGTTGTTGAAATTTTGGTGTTTTAGTAACATTTTTGCACAACAGTGTCGGTCATGTTTCTGTTCCATACGAAATAGTTTAACAGTTTTCTAAGAGATGGCAGTAATATCGTAATGATCAAGCTGGCATTTAGGTGTGTAAAACTGCGCACCTTGAGTGCGTGTAATGTTGCGCGCGCAACTTTACACGCTATGATTGTTGTATTTTACATTCGTTTTTTTTCATATTATTTTATGCATAAAACCTATCTTTCAGGATGTCGTCTCCTTTGATTATGTATATGTCGTCTCGGAGAAAATCCAAAATCGACGCAAAAAAGGAGATATACCCCGAAGCATAAAAATCTGAGGTAATAAGTAGCTCACCCTATAAACATGAGCTAGAAAAAGAAAATGCACAGAAAAAGAAAAAGACAAATGAAGAAGAAACAAAGCCAAAAAAGATAAATAGAAATTGTAAGAAAACAAAGTTTAATACCAAAAAGAAAATTTGTGTATGTGGAGGATGTCATGAAATATATAAAGAGCCAATTCAAGAAGACTGGATAGAGTGTAGTTCATGTCAGCAGTGGTGGCATGAGGAATGTTCAGATTACGTCGGTTTAGGAGTTTTTATTTGTGATATGTGCAAATAATATGTGATTTCTGTGTTTATCAAAAGTGCGCAATCTTACCGATCTCAACGCGCAGTTTTACACACTAGGATGTGTAAAGCTGCGCAATTCTCGTTAGTCGCTTTAATTTAATTATTATAAATGTTATTATTTTTTTTTTAATTAGAAGTTTGTAGTATTGTTGTCAAATGATTAATGATTATGAGTAAATAATTTCATACTGATAACCCTTGTACTTTTCATTTTATGTACCGTTAATCGCAAACTGCGCAGTCTTACACCACCCTACCCTAGGTGCCTACTTATTCGGTTTGTAACTCGATAGCGGATGTAATGTGAGATTTTTGAGACATTTCATAAAAACCTCCACTGTGCTGGATAGGAACCGTGGATAAAATGTTTTAAGATCAAATGTGTAAGTACACCTAAGGACAAAAATGTGAGATTACTTTTTGTAAAACATTAATAAATCCAAACTGATATCTGAACGTTTCTCGGCCCATCGTCGGGTTTCCTTTTGGATTTTGACGAGATTTGGTACAGAGATACTCAGCTTAGGTAGGTACATTAAATCCCGCGGGGACGGAAACGGACTATTTTTTATGCCGGACACTGGACAGTCAAAGATTTCCACGGGATAACTTAATCGACGTGGACGAAGTCGCGGGCATCATCTAGTCAGCTATAAATTGTGAAAAGGACCGACTAACGTAATTCTCAAACCACTGGATCTAGAAGCATGAAATTTTCCTTACTCATACATAATTGTACATACTCAGTCTTATCCAGGGGAAAAAATCTCTACTCAACTAGTTAATGTATATTTCCCTGCATGCACCTGACGGTTACGCTATAGCGCGTCGCCGTCATTTGTTTGCATTGCCATATCACAGAACAGAGCTGGCTCAGCAGGCTCCATTGAGCCGTGCGCTCAACGATTTAGTCGCGAAAATTCGGGACTGGACATCTTCCACAACCCACCGCTTCAGGTCGCAAAAGGGATAAAAAAGTTATTGGAAAATCAATTACCTTATCATTATTTTTTTCGTTAATTTATTGTTTTATGTTTATTATGTTTATATCTACTTAGTGTAGTAAATTAAGTGTTTTTGTTAATTAATGTAAGCTAGTATATTAAGTTTTTATTTATTGTCACATCAATTCTGTAGCCCGGAGGGACGCATTGGGCAAAAAATAATAGGCTTCCTCTGTAACGTACCTAACTGACCATCCCTAAAGCTTTTTAGATATTCCACCAAGCGTATACTCGTACCTATTATATATGACTTACAGCTATACAGTGAGTTAGCTGATACTAACTAAGTAGACCTAAACTTATACTTTAAAATAAGGGGATTTATGTCCATTTTACTGTGGTGTTTATAGTCTTCCGGTTAAATACTCGAAATCCAATATCCATAAACGTTGTCGAGGTGACCAACTAAATAATATCGTTAAAAATAATTTCTTATAAAAATACTTGGCCTATGACTAAACAGCCGTGTACTCGTAAAACAATCAACGGAAGTCCATGCATTGTGAATGACAATTAAAACGCACCATAATTGATTAAAAAAAGTACAATGACCCGTTTGTTTGTGATTGAAAGCGTAAGCGCTTTTATAATGGCCGATGATGATACGATATCTAGATACATGATACGACCGAACGACAGGACACTATAAATAGGTACGATACATATTAATAGTAATCGATGCATCATCATCATATGATTAATTCGGATAATAGAAAGTAAAGGATGCACCATAATATTATGGTGCATCCTTTACTTTCTATTATCCGAATTAAGATGATATTTATTTATTTATTGATAGGACATACCCAATAAGATATTACAGTTTCCCAATACGTTTCATCGGGCAACAATATTACATTTAAATTGCACGTACATAACACACTATTAATTAAATTTAAATTAAATTACCAAAAAATAACAAAAATACACAATATAACTAAATTAAATTAAAACTATCTATTCTCTAATAACAATTTTATCAATTTCGTGAGCTATGGAAACTTTATTGGCATTTCTTTTATTACTGTCGTAACTTATATTTACTGTTCAATAATTATATTCTAATTATAACTGAACAGTAAATATTAATAGGTATACCATACCACAGGCTATTCTTATCACAACTAGGCAATAAGATATGAAGCCTAGAAAAAATTGGGACGTAGAGTCAAGGATAGCCTTGACTCTTGATTGACATTGACTTACTATTTAGTATAAACAGAGGGCCCTAAAAGGTGTTTTTATAATATGAAACAATTTAATTTGGAGAGGATATTATGTCCCTATTTTATAAATTTATTTATTTATTTATGCCTGTATTTAGTGTTATTTTATTTAGTACGTTTTTTTTATAAATTAGTCTTGGAGAAATATAAATATTTATTTATACGATTTTATATTTTACTGTATTGGTTTTCAAAACGATCAGTCGTGACTTATAAACGGACCATAAGTTGAAAACACTCGGGAGTGCGTAAATAAATATAAAAATACCTTTTATCAATAGGTCTAGTCACCCGGCACCGGTGACTTGTTTTTATATTGTTCTCTTTTATTATCACGCGCCGTGCTTAAATTGCTTTTTATGTGCACTTTATTATTGTATTATTGCTGAACCGTTAAACACTCATAACGTAACAATGTTTTGTGTTATCTATACTTTATGATAAAAGCGGACACCGCCATATTTAGAATTTCCCACATTTTCCTAGGAAATCCTTTGTCAATTTGTCTGAGTAACACACTAAAGTAAAAAGTCAATTTTAAGCCATGATTAAGCGTGTCTAAATTCTCACCTTTTCATATGAGACTACATATGAAAATATGTTACATAGAACGAATTCTGGTTAATTTTCTAGTCCTATCCTTGGAGGTATTTTATAAAACAAATCTAATAGCTCGACAAGGATATCCTGAATAATAAGAGGGTGTATGAGGCCAAGTCGAACGAAGGCGGCGAGCGAAGCGAGCCACAGTGATCAGTAGCGTAAAATAGGATTCGTTACACAAATTAAAATTACCATAGCTTCTAAAAATAGCGACATCTTTTATTTAGCGCTTGTAAGTTGAATGGTATAATATATGTGTGAACTAACTCATTCCGGATACAGGTACATATTATTATAATAAGCCCGCCCGGGATCTACGCCTTATCTTTTACCATTTACCTACCAAATCGGTCCTTTACGTGACAGGACCAAAAAGGTTACAGACGTATCTACATAATTTCGAATTATTAAATTGAGTGTAGATTTAGTTTTTTTCCGCCCTACGCCCGGAAGTTTACCAAGTTTACGCCCTAGTGCACTAAGATCTTTTTATAATGTATTTTGAGGTAAGTAGTTATTATAAATATTTATTGTATGGTAGCAAAAAATCGCACCACAATAGCGTAATCTGACTTATCTCAGTTCGTGACAGGAATCACGTGATAGCAAGATAATCACACTTGGTCTCCGGGACGATAAATACGCCTTGACTGATTAACATACATTGTATTATCTTTCGCAACTTTTAATCTACGACGATTAAGTCCGATATAAAAAAATATGGCTCATCATTAAGAGCAAGGGCACGCTGAGGACCGGTATAATGTCAATAGGGATGATGTCTATATCAAAAATAAATTATTTCTAACTGATTATTATTAAATAGAGGGTCTTCCAAAAGACCTAAAATTCACATTCTAGTTAAGATAGTTAGTTTTAAGATTGATAACCATATTAAAATATAGAATTAAAAAAAAAGTGCGTAGAAATTTTATGACAACCTTCTTACCTCAAACAGCGTTTCTCCTTCCTTGGCTCTAACAACGAACGACAACACCTGAGGTCATGTACGGATAATCGCTTGTACATTCCTAGCTGTTGCACAGAATATTATAATAATTCTTTCACCCGTAAATCCGTAATATTGTGGAACAGCCTTCCAGCAGATATACGACAGTCTAAGTCACTCTCTATCTTCAGAAGTCGTTTGTATTAACATTTCCTATCAAGTGGCAATTAATTAATTTTAGTCCTATGTATTACATTTGCCACATGATAGGAATTTTACTCAAATATCACACATTATAATTAGATCAGAATTATTTAGTATTTATGTATATATGTATTTATGTATGTATATATATACATATATATGTGTATGTAACTATGTATATATATATGTTTGTATCTTTGTATGTATATTTATTATATATTTTAAGGTTTAGACGTTGCACTATCCCGCGCTCTTGTTTGTTAATCTCCTCTCCCCAAAGGTTGTCTGGAAGAGATAATATATGCTTTAGCAATAAGACCGCCTTTGCACCCTTCTGTTGTATCTATTAATCTTTTTGTTTATTGTCCTTGTTCTAAGTGTGTGCAAAAAAGAGTTTATCTATCTATCTATCTATGTCCTATGACGTCATAACTGTGAATTTGATACAACTTCCATACTAGAAGTGCGTTTTTAAGTTTGATAAAGAGTTTCAGATTTGATTGAGTTGTCAGCATCCCTATTACTTATCGTTTTTATATCCTGGAGACAAACTCGAAACTAAACTGCGTAAGTACTTACTAAGTATGTACGCCTCCCGAAAATTGAAAATGATTAAATTAGGACTAGACCACGCCAATTATTTAAGTCAATAAATCTGTCCTTCGAGTACCTACTTATTGATTTACCTAAACGTATTGTTATTTAGGCCAAGTGTCCACTAGCAATGAAATTGGCAATTGCGGAAGTTTCCAAAGGATAAACTTGCAGAAATGAACTTGCTGCGAGTTTAAACACAGCAAGTGACACGCAATGTCTGCCTGCAAGTTTTATTGCTAGTGGACCCTATATGCATAATGATGTGATTAATAATGTAGCGTTAAGTCTTTGTCCGTGTTGCAATTGTTTACACTATCAATCGAATGATAATTGTGATTAAGAGTACATCGTTGATTCCCTATTATCGATAATGGACGTAATTAAGTCGCCACATAACAATCTAGGCCGGGTCATAAATATTGTTTTAAGTCACGGTATAAACTGTCGGGGTTTATAAGGATTATCATAAATCAGATTTTATTGAAATCGACAAATATTAGGTGATCGATATCTAATTAATGCAAAAATGTTATCGTCTCGTCAACCGCTTTTTTGGTTAGGGTTTACGTCGCATTTTTCTTGTAATATTTGACTTTCTTCCACTAGCCGCGGTCTTGCCTGAATCAAGCGATTCCCTGCGACACGATTAGTGTCGTCCCGCGTCCGTCCACCTATCGGGGGTCTGAACTCTGAAACTTATTTTTGTGTTCTGTGGTACCTACGCTTTACGGTGCTAGTTCACCATTCTTGACCCCAACGTCTAGTACCATGAACGAAAATAGACCATAAAAGTAGTCAAAATAGCTCTATTTTGCTTGCACCACTTACCACTCATGATGGTTGTCAACAAACGCAGACATCGGCGACACATGCACCGTGTAGGTGTCATTCGCGGAGTATTCGAACAGTCCATAGTACGGGTTGAACAGCTCTCGCGACAGGAGGAAGAAGAACTCTCTGCTGGGCCCGCCATAGTCCAAGCCCTCCTCGCCGTCCCACAGCACGCAGAGCTTTCCCTTCTGAAGCTCCTTTTTACTGCACGACATTATCCGTCTGAACGCGTCTTCTAGAAGATGGTCGCGGCGTATGTGCAATCTGGAAATGTTTTGAATATGAAGGTTAGGTTTGAAGATACTTTTTTTTTTTAAGCTTACTCAGATCTTCTATATTATGTGCTTATTGTCGACATCTTTATAACAGACATTAACTGCTGTACATATACCTCCCCTCATGAGAACCACCCCACTTGTTTCTTCATTACTTCCCGCACCCGCTTCCCACCACCTTCTTGCGTTTATTATAACTAAAAGAAGCACTCCAGCGCTTCACCCCTAAAGTGCCAGTCAGCAAACTACCAGTATACGCCTCAATCAACAATCTTGAGAGTTATCCAAAGTCCTGTTCACATAAAAATGTGTAAAGCAAATGCCTGGCTAAAGGATTTCCAGACTCTAGAGCAGAATGTTTTGTTTTAATTGTTGTTATGAACGTCAGTCAGGCTTTGTAATTAGTTAACCATCGATTCGGAAAGTTGGTTTCTACCAAAAAAATTAGCATTAATTTCTTGCTGTTCGTTTGATGCTTGGAACAGATGGTAGGTAGGTACATGTCGTTTGAGTTTGAAATGGAATCACGTTTATCAGTGAATATGGCCTTGATTTGCTGCGAGATATTCTGGCGCTACGGTTTTCTGGGTAACATGATACCATTAGTAAGTAACACAGAGCAAAATCATAATTGAGTACCAACGCATAACTTACTTTAATTTCCCTGGTCCTTGTCCATAGCCCTTGCTCTCGAGTTTCCGGTAGAAAGCCCTCAACTTGGCTTCAAAGTCCCTCCTCTGCGGTGCTGGAGCCCTAGTGCTCCTGGTCGCGGCCGGTGACGCCGCGGGCGAGGGCTCTGCTGTCGCGCATCCTGACGCTGGCACGTAGCTCATGATCTCCTGCTCGAACAGGCTGGAAAGAAGGAGAGATCATTGTAGAGACTTGAACGTGACAAATAGAGGCATTTTTTTGGCTTTGGAAGTAAAAATTGTGCCGTCAATATACCTATACGTATCTAATCTTTAAATAAATTACTGTCGAAGACCTTAAAGACATAAAGTTTGAGTAAAGTCGGACGCTTGTATCGTGCGTCGTTATATTGTGGAGCTTTATTTTTTTCCTACAATCTGTGCTAACTTGAATACCTATTAGTAAATGTTCAACAGAGTCCACTGTCTAGTTTGGTTTGGAGCCAATAACCACTAAAATGATACAAAAATATAAGTACCTAAGTACATAAAAATCATTTGATATGAAATACATTCAATGAAAACGGTTGACCGTATCTGACAATGAAAATTTAGCATTCAATGGTTATAAATTTAATAATCTTCGCTCTGGTAACCACGGCAGGTACATCTGACTGTACATCTAAAACTAACATCCGGTCTTCTATAATATAGTCCTTATGCTAAGGCCTTAAAGTGCTGATTACCATCTGGCATTGCGCGTTCACACCTGGAGGGGCATTTCGGTTAAGGTTATGTGAGAGGTGCATATGAGCGAAATGTATATAAAAGTGAAACAATACGTCTGCAGATTTACACTTTAGAACACTTCGGTTATGTGGCGAAAGTGAATTTTAATTCACTATCACTCGTCAAAGTTTCTACTTAAGTGTATGATTTAGTTTATACGCCTAAATATATATTTCAGATTGATGATGTTTTTGGTATTAAAAACTCTAATTGTCACAATATCGGATTTCTGTACATTAAAATAATACCTATACATAATGATTGGAAATTTTAATTAGAAGAAGCTTTACTATCGATACAGAGCCTACAATAATTTAATTTTCAATGGTTCACGCACGTGCGTCAACGTTGAAGGTTGAAACTACTGGACATAGGGAAACGCCCATTTTTGGCCAAGGAGATTCCGATCCGATCCGATTTGTCAATTTTTTTAAAAAATAATCCATACTTGTAACAGCTGTAGTACATAAAGCTCACACCCGTGCGAAGATGGATCCGGTCAAGTACCTAGTATTAATTTAATAGTAAGTAGGTATAGTACAAACTTGACCCGGTGGCCATAATTCGAACAAATTTTTATGCCTGTTTATTAATTTTTGTTTTTATTTTGTTTTTCATAGATACTAGCGACGCTGACACCGTGTCGGATAAGTTTGAAATGACTCAATATACGAGTACCTACTACAACCACCACCACCACCACTACAGCCCATTAACGTCCCACTGCTGGGCACAGGCCTCCACTCTCGTAGGATATAGGGAATTAGAGCTTAGACCCACCACGCTGCTCTAATGCAAGTTGGCGGGCTTTAACGACTATTATCATGTTAGTGATAATAACCGGACGGCTTAACGTGCTCTTCGAGGCACGGGGGTGAAACACCGCCAACTTCCTAACTCCGGGCTAGTACCTACTGAGAATTTTAGTCAGAAAAACCCAACACTTATTAGGGCCCGACCCGGGACTCGAACCAGGGACCTCGTCAGCCGCAGTCAAACATGCCAAACGAGGCAGTTAGGCATCAATAAATAAATAACAATAATCAGACACTTATTGGGTGACACATCGCCTTCGATGTTTGCATTGCACCACAGTTCAATTCGACTATTATATTGTCAATAGTAGTCAAACCAATTTTGGTGTAACAATGGGTAATATAAATTACTTAAACAGAATACGGAAGCAAAATATACTGCGTCGAAGTGTTCCTGGAATAATTCAGTTTGGAACTTTATTTGTCTGATTTTCATCATTGTTCATACGCTTATTATATAAATATAAAAGTATGTTTGTCTGCTACGCTTTCACGGCCCATCTTTTCATCCTATTTTGATGAAATCCGGCATAGAGATTTCCGAAGAAAAGTTTTTTATTCCGAAAAATCAAAAACCTTAAATCCACGCGGACGAAGTCGCAGGCATCGTCTAGTCACTCTAGTTTATAATATTATACTCTCTACTATAGTAGCTTTTGAGCAATATCGTTTGTCTATGAATAGAGAAAGGTACTTATTCCTATTTTGTGACTTGACTGATGCCTTCCTTTTCCGCTCATGAAACAAAACTAAATTAGAATGCCCGTTCAGTATGTTTGGTTTTGGAGTTATGAACAATCATCATATTGTTATTATTTTAAAAGCTCAGAATTTATTTATTTATATTACTCGTGTTCAAACATCTACAAATTAAAAAGGCACTTAGTAGGCACCTGGCACTCCAGGGAAATGCCGAATTCCGATCAATGGCGGAGCTTCTTCAAATTAGCTAAGCACGAAGATATTATAATAATATACTGATCGAGTCCTCAGTATATTATGAAATATTCACTGCAAATTTTATAAATGCAAAAGTGTGTTTGTTTGCTCGTTTGTCCTTCAATCATGCCACATCGTAGCTACGGATCGATGTGGATCGGAAAATTAAAGAGCTTTACGGCATTCTTACAAATCTTAATCCACGTGGATGAAGTCGTGGACATCATCTTTTATCGGACAGTTTGGACAAAATGAAAATTATTGATGTTAATTGATAAAAAATACCTTGAACATTATTTTCTTCCGAGCATACGAGCTATATTTTTCCATATAACTAGGTATCTGTATTCTGTATATTAATTGTTATTACATATTCCAAGAACATCGGCTTCTAAATCTCTTTTTATGGGTCCGCGCGATTGAAGCCGCGGGCAAAGCTAGTCCTAATGGCCCACAAGGTACAATGAACCGTTTAAAATTGTGCCCAAAAAAGAGAGGAAAGGTCGCCATTAGACAGAGACAAAACAAGGGCTCTAGGCTAGCGACTTGGAGCTACGAGCTCGTGTAATCGATTTGGAGGAGATTTAATGTCGCTCCGCCCTGCCAGTGCCGTGATCAACATGGCGTAATTAGAATAATGTGGACTCGGAAATAGGACTGGTCCCAAAATACCACCTATAGATATTCCAACGTGTAACCCCAATTTGCGTCGGCAGCCGACTTCTACGCACATCAGACGTAAATCTTCAGATCAAAATGAACAACGTGACATGCGCAAGCACATAAAGCAGTTTCAAGAAAATGTTGTTATTTCCATACTCTCCGATTTCAAGACTCTCAGCGTAGTTATAAAATTATTTTTGTCGTTGCTACTGGTAATTATGTATGTACCTATATATGTTCGAAAGCTTGTACTAGCCGTCTTATTGTACCTAGTGTCTGCACATAATATACTGTAAACAATGGACTAAACGCAATAATACTCAAAATGACAGTTTGATGTCACGTACCTTGACGTCCCTAAAATAAGGATTATAATTCTAAAACACGAAAGTTAACAACAATGATACAATGTTGCTTTAAGCGTTGGCATAACCAAATTATTAACATTAATTTTGTTTTTGGAACATGCCGGCGAAGGACTTTTTGTAAGATCTAACATCTTGCCACGTGCTTCTTATCACAGAGATCTTAAATATTTAAAGAACACTTCTTAAAGTGTATTCAATTATTCAGAATTTGAATAACAATGGTAATCATGGGATATTTTCTGCTGCCCGAGATAAAAGACAAACTATTGTAAGGTAATCGCTTATTTATACACATGAGTAGGTTCCCAAAATTGATGAATTGAATTGTGTAGATTTTTTAAAAACTAAACATTGTGGCAAATATTTGAATATCAAAATCTAAGTAGGTGAAAATGTTAATTGTTAATTGTTAATGAAATGTTAATTTGACATGATCCTGATCATCTCAAATGTTATGGTAACTTAGAAGAATTAACTTTATGAAGAGAAAAAGAGCTTGATTTAATTTAACGTTATATATTCGGAACAACTGCAGTAATTGGTGCTGTTTATGGAAACCTGGGTTTATCAGATATTTTGCATCTCGCTCCGGATCCAGTTGCGACTCACTTACCGAGTGCAACTGGCTCGCTGCCAGAGGATGTGTTTACGTGCTGAGCAAACGCAAGCGGTAAATACTCGTATTCCTGTTTGTGACCCCGTTAGGGTTTACAGCTTTACACAAAATGGCAGAACCAAAATAGTACCAAAATAGTACCAAAATAGCATAAAAGGCTGAAAAATATGAGGCAAAACAGACATTATAGAGAGAAAAGAAAAAGAGATTGAAGGATACGGAAAAGACATTATCGAAAATATGAAGAGGAAAACAACTACATACAATTGCATAGTAAATAACATTAGCATAAAATTAATGGACCCATACATAAGGTAGACAACTTGTGTCACTTAGTATATATGTCGAGACTCTACCACCGGTTCAGAAAACTGATTCTACTGAGAAGAACTGGCTCATTTCATAAAAATAATTAATTTATTAAACAATAGGAGATTATTTTAACTGGACTACTTCTGAATAACTATGACTATAATAGGAACGAAATATTAATACGCGATATTCGTAAATGGAATTGCTAAGGTTTGTTTTGTATTAATTATTATACTAAGTCAGAAACGTACAGTAAACAAACAAGGCACGCCTAATGGAACATTATGTGTATAGAAGCTAGATAAAGCTTTTGATTTCCAGAAGCACGTATATATTACGTAATATAGCAACGAAGGTAGACATAACAAACCGAATTCGGCGCATTCGATTCAAGCTTTTCGCAGAACTATTTCAGTTCCTCTTATAGAGCTACTTCACGCAATAAAGCATGTGCTATCTGCTAATCAATGTGATAACTGATAACCCTATAGGCATCTAACAGATTCAACGCATGAATTAATGAGACCCTGGTACTCGTAGCTAATATAGCTGATCACTGATAAATAATAATCGATGACAAAACTGAAGTATTAAGTATACCTAATTGATAAAAAAATAACTAATAAACTCAATTGGTAAACTTACTCAATGGAATGTTACTTTTCAAAATCTGAAATTCTGCAGCGTATTGAGATGGCGTAGAATAATAATTAATAGATAAGAGTATTGGGTAATAGTCAACTTGAACCTTTCATTTGCGTTATTATCCTTTAGGATACTAGCATATTTCCAATTTTGTACCTAGTACCTATTACATTAAACGAATAAAATACTGCCAGTATAATTTTTTTTATCTATTTGACAATAGAAAAAGCAAAAGTTTGATGTATAGAAGAAACAAAAAAAGAAAGTTTCGTTTGCACGTGTATATGCGCGTTGTTTGTGTTTGTGTGTGTCGGAGGCAAGGCCGCTTCCCAACACCGGTGGATAGGAATGACCTAAAATTACCCTCGCTCCAGCAGATATTACTCGTCAGTCGTTAGACGTAAAGAGTGAGGCTGTAACGGGACGAACACACGTGCGACTCAAAAACACGATGAGCTCGACAAAAAGTCGTTACCAGCTTTTGTATAGCATAACTTGAAACATTGCCACCCTTAGGTACGTTCGGGTAAAAATTAAACATGTCGTCAATCCTTTCTGATTTTAAACGTGAAATCAGGATCAGAAAGGATAAACCAACTTAAATTGGTTAGTGTTTTCTCTCATTCGAAGTTGTCATCACGATAAAGTAAATCTAATATACCGACGAAAATAGTTCCCTGTTTTTATAATATACATATTAAGTATATCTAATACAGGGCAAAGTAAACTGTGTTCAATGGGCGGAACCGAAAGTCATTAATTAATTAAAAGATCAAGAGTTTGTCGACCGACGACGAACTAGTAGTTACTATATCGTCTCGTATCGTCTATTTTTCCCTTATGTATTTCCAAATAGGTGATTCTCGCGATTTCACTTACGTGGGTTAATTTTTTAAAATCCCGTGGAAACATTGATTTTGAGGAAAACAGTTGCCTATTTCGTTCTTCGTAATACATTACCTATTCTGTGGTAATACACTTAACCTTTGCGCTAAATTGTCAAAACCGGTAAAGTACATAGAGATAAATATTTTATCTATACTAATATTATAAATGCGTATAAGTTTGGATGGATGTTTGTTGCTCAATCACGCCAAAACGGCAGAACGGATCTGGATGAAATTTTCTACAGAGATAGATATAGTCTGGAATAACAAAAGGCTACTTTTAATCCCGAAAAATTAAAGAGTTCCCGCGGGAATCTAAAAACCACAATCCACGCGAACGAAGTCACGGGCATTACCTAGTTATATTATACTTTCGCATTTATAATATTAAAATGAGAGTACGGATGATCAATCTATATTATAATTTAAAATAGTGTGGTATCAAGACAGAGAGTATTGAAACTAATCTCTAACGTCATCTCAAGAGAGTGAGGCTGTAGCCTGTAGAAAAACGCGTTTACTGGGAAAATACGCGATGGCACACGAGTAGAATATCGATAAAATCTTTGCTTTATAATTGTATGTTAAACAGAAAAAGAAAAATTATACTTATGAACGTCTAGAAAGAGACCTCTAAAAAGGAACGGTCTGTTTATTGTCAACCAAAAGTTTTATTCTGCTTAGACTCTAGAACATAACATTGCATTATTGCATATTATACACATTATTTAACCACATTCAAAATATCCTAAAACTTCTTACTTTTCCCCTGGATAAAATCAACTCTACCATCGCGCCAAGCGAACGCAACGATCTTTACAAAACAAAAAATGGGAGATTTCGTATTCACAATAATACCTTCACCGCAGTCATTACATAAGCATCCGGCACATCCCAAACATATATCATTGTGATGCCACCAATCTCCAAAAGTTAATGACTATAGGAGGCATTCCCCTGTGGCTTGGAGTCTTCGAGCAATACCCATTGCGTCGAGGAGAGGATATAAGCATTAGAGGATAAAAATATATGCTTGCTTGCTTGTAATTTTATTCGGCAGGGATAGTGATAGTCAATCGAAACGATTGCGAATATCGCATCGATTGCATCCTAGTTTGGTGCTAGTGGAGTATTTCAGAAGTCAGGCTATTTAAATAACCTTTGACAAACATAATGTCTACGGCACGCAACACAAAATATTAATAATAATGATAATGATTAATTATGGAATTATTCCACCAACTACAGGACCATGTGGCCCATTACTTTGGCAAAGGGGAACGCTGTGTATACCATCTCTCCTTCGACGGAAGGGGCAGGGAGCTTTAAGCTCAGAGCACGCGTGCCGCGTCCAGGCCTAAGGCTATCATAACCCTTCGAATTACTGAAAAACCTCACTTATATGAACCGAACTAAAGTTTAAAATAGCTTACAGTTGCCGTTTTTATAGACAACAGGTGTACGCGCAAGCCACGGGCCGGTATCGGTGATAGTTTTGAGCGAAGAATTAACAGATTTATTTTAAGGGTACAGAAGCAAACAGGAACATTCTTTTATATTGCGATGAATAGTTGATAGTGCTGTTTGACCAAAAATATTGAATACTGTTGCCAATCTTACATACTGTAAGTTGAAGTTTGGAGTTCTTCAAAACTTCATCATCGGTTTATATATGTCCTTACTCAACGTAAAACTGACCTTGTTAAGGCATAACATTAATTCGCTCGGTACTTTACCAAATAATTATATTAAATCTATGGTAGGTACCTACGGGGAAAGCTCACAAGTCACAGGGCCTGATGTCTTGATTCTTCAGAGAGCTCAGCTTGAGTCGAATGTCGATCGAACATGACGTGAAGGTTTAATGCTATTGTGGTAGTAATTTAATTAAGCGCACGATGTTAAGATAGTAATCAATGAAACCGAGATGCTACTTGATGTAGAGATACCGATGAGTGAGGAGATAAAACAAAAACAGATAGATGAATAATAGGCTATAAATAAAAAGTTGAACACGGATAAAAATATATACCGCAGACATTTTGAAAAAACTTTTTAAATAAGCTAAGAGGTTGAGTGTTATTAAGGCAAAGAAATGTAAAAGATATTAGAAATATGTATGCTAAATGGAGATAGGCAGTGTGTTATTGCCTATAGGATGTGAAGTACACCCAAATTAGGTATAATAGGATAACCTAAAGGCTTCATGTTTAGCAGACAACCCCATGTTATATATTACCATTTTTGACAATATCGGTGCAAAAAAAAGAACTAAAAGCATACAATAAAATATCTTCGTATAAAATTACAGTCCGCAATTGTTATCCATCAAATAGCCCGGAAGGATGGTGTTCAGTATATCTAGATGTAATAAAAAGCGATACCATAGCACCTGCGTACAACGGATGTTCGAACCCGTTTGCCCGCCAAATCCAGTGGATCTTTTATTCTTTTTGAGGAATTTAATGTTTTAAGTGATAATGAAAATATAATGAATTCTCTTATGAATGAAACGATTGGTTAAATGACAATAATAAAACTGTCAATAAAAACAAGGTCATTATAAATTTTAGCTTAGTAAAACAATTATGCTGTTTCTAAAAACAGAATCATTAGGATTGTCCTTGAAACTTTAGATAAGCTGTTCATAAAATAAATTATTTTAACGATTTTATCTCAATCTAAATTTTTCTGAAGATCACAAGATTAGCATTAATTTTGGTGTAATCCCATGGGATACACCATGGTGTAGATATTAAGATAATAATTAGGGCCAATCCAAAATGACTAGTAGGTAAGATAGGTAATAACCGTCTGGCCCGCGGCCCCAAACGCCCAGTGAGGTTTCATCAATCGCTACAGTATTATTTACTACTGCCGCGCCTGTAGGCCTTTCGTTATTACAAATTACAATGTTACAAATTCCTACCTTCATCTTCTTTCAAGCATATTCCCCGTATTTAACCAGGATTTAAGATATTTCTTGCTTTAATGACAGAAGGGATGGCGTATTTTTGCGCAACGAACCAGCTTGACATTTCAGCAAGGACTTTTTTGTTCTAATTTCCTATTTGAGAGCCTCAAGCCTATCAAAATCTTACCTCATAAATTTCTTTCAATAGAACAAAATGGTGGCAGAAGTCTCGCTATTGAGGGGACATTTAAAAAAACACTTGAGACATTGAAAAGAGGGGATTGTTGTTTGTTATCCTAAAAAAAACCGAAGACAAATTATACAGCGATCCAGACCTGTGGATAACATTTGTGCAGAAATCGTTAATTTCCAAAAGTTATATCAAACACCAACGTGACAAACACACAAATAGACAGAGTCACTTATATTATAACACAGGAAACGTTAATATTGATAATAACTCCTGTAATATTGTGAGCGTTGACAAAGTACTGACCTTATAGAGCCTAAGCACATTACGTGCCCAATACTCTGCTAAATTACTTCCTCAGTGGACCATTGCTAACGAGAAAACAAAAGGCGTATTGTGTAGTGGAAACAAATTCAAACGCGAGCCTTGAAGCCACCTGTATAATTACACTGAAACTATTCAATGACATTTTTGTATAATTTTGTAATAATACATAGCAATATATTCCTAGAGCTCTCATTGAAATAAACAAGAGAGACACGTAAAGAATGCGAAATTTTTGGTTAGACCATGACTGTGTCTAGTTAAAGGAACGAATTGTTTATCAAAGAATATTTTTTTTATTTTGAAGTATACATTTTCAATCATATTATGTCAGTAAGACACACATACAACAGGGTCAATACTCAATACTCAATAGGGTACACGCTTTTAGTCCTTTAATACAAAGCCGAAGAGAATTTATATAACCATCTTCACTGAGCGTTTCCTGATAACGAAACGTCAGGAAAGTCAGTTTATATAAAGAAAGCTGGTTGAATAAAAGACAGAGTATCTGCCGCTTTATTCAACCAAATTAAATCAAAGTACAGCACTAGAGAGTAGAGACATAGAGGACAGAGGTTCTAATTATGTTTTTACAGAACTACAATGAATACCTACCTAAAGCTAACCACTTTTCTAAACTTGCTCAAGGACAGCATAAAATTAACGCCAAAATAAATAACATTGTACTTATAGTAGATACAGAATTACAGTATATTGTAATTAACAAAGTAACATGGTGAATTTTCATTTAAATATAGGTATCTGTTGAAGGTTGAAGCGTGTTTTAGTTACATTGGATAATTACTGAAAGCGATAAAACAAAGTTTGTAATGTAGTTTCTATCTTTGGAATTATAAGTCCATTAGAGTTGTTTTTTTGTTTTGAATGAATTCTTCTTTTTGTTGCTTTTACAAATGATACGCGAATTGCTTTTATACACTTCCGAAGATAAATACGATACTGTAGTAGCGATTCTACTTTACATAAAGTTTACCGCCTTTGTGAATAGATACGTATTCACTAATTATGTCACACATAAGATCTGACAGAAAGGACTTGCTTCAACTTTACTTACTTACTTGCATTGCAAAACTTACCCTATTTAGATATTCTCAAAGTATAAATAATTTAAATGGATATTCGTTGGTATTTCTTCACTTTTCATCAGAAGTTGTCACTGCCAAATTATACCTGGAAGAGAATAGGTATTATGTTCGCCTTTGAGCAAACAAGCAAATGTCTCTGCAGAGAGACAAGAGAGTTGACGCGTCAATAAAACCTGTGAACAAGGCCTTCATATTTTACTTTTGTTCATTTTAAAAGACATGACATCTAATTGAAATTGAGCTAAGTCTGATTGATATAACTAGCAGATTATCATGTAGGTAGGTATTACACGGGTTTCCTCTGTAGGTTGCCTTATCGTTCTGCGTCATTTAATAGGATTAAATTCTATTGTTATCTGAATCATTTGGCCTACGCGTTTTCTAATTGAACATATTATCAGGTGATCTTCGAGGTTCATCTTTGAAACCTAATTAATACAACTTTCTGATAATTTCATTTAAAAATGTCCGTAAAATTTTAAAAGTAACAAACTGTATGTAAAGTGTATCATTTGATTTAACTAGAGTTGAAAAATTCGTTTAGAGACAAGATTAAGTTTTAAACGACTAAAGCAGGGAATAATAGATCGAAGAAGAAAGTAGGAAAACAAAACACGTTTTATTTATGAATAAATAGATACAAAATAAAATTAAACGAGTATAACTAATAGCTTCCGATGTCAGAAACCGTTAAACAATTCAAAGGAAGGACATAATGGACACACAAAAGCCCTAAAAGGCTTATTAGGTCCACTATAAACAAATACCTAATGATGTCGGCCGCATGCTAAGCGAGGGGTCAGGGTTGAGCGGTCCCATGGCGTACCATTGTTTACAACTTCCTGTCTGCACTCGTATGTAGATCATGCGGTAATGAATCATAATCTATAAAATGAGGGTAGAATTAATTGTTACAATTACTTGTTTCCAACTGTTTAACTTTCATTTGTGTGCGAATATGTCTGTTTTAACGTTCGAAAACGGTTTCTAAAACTGGCACATAAGAATCGGGTTATAACTTATTTAGCTTTAGAAATATGTAGAAGCAGAATCAGAATATTGCATTTGAGGCGACAATTAACAATTTATTAATTTTAAATCTGAAATTTACCCGGAAAGATGCCGTAAATTTAATGTTTTTCTATAACTGCCATTATCATTGTAAATTAACGTCACATCATCTTGTTGTTTTAGAAATCAGGAAGTGATTGTTTGTTTTCTTTTTATCCCGGAAAATTAAACGTGATATTAAAAGCAACTTAAATCCACGTGAAATTGCGCGCAAATATAAAATAACTTTTTTTCATCAATTCAACCAACATATGCTATATCACTAACATCTGTTTAATTTGAATTTCTTTAAGTACAAGTTTGAGGCAGCAACAAGCCAAGTAGCTCGAAGGCCGAAGCTAAGACAATGAAAGTGGTTCCTCTTTTATCTCTTTCAACACACGAGGACGCCTTGCACTTAAAAAGTGTAACGATACGAAAACTAGAGTAGCGACTCATAAATCTTTATTTGTAATGAATACAGATTTACATATAAGAAACAACTAAGTATATAATATTCTTCTTAAAATTTTTAAGAGGTGACGCTTGGTAGCATTTAGTTTCAGTAAACTTTAGACGTAACGGAGCTTCTTTAAATTCGGTATCTTAACATGTTAGCCCTTGCCTATTAAATCCAAGCTAGTGGTAATCGACGGTAGATTTATTATATTCGTAGTATAATTATAGTAGTCATACAGACTTACTAATTACATGTATGAGTTAGTAATAAAATAATCAACAAAATGGCCGATTCTGTCGTACATAATCTCTAAACTAGACTAAATAGGACACAATGATTACCCATCACGGTCATTAACGACACATTTAGATAATAACGCCGACCTTTACCATGCCACACCATAATACACCATAGAAATCACCGCTTGAAATCCAACAGCAAGCAGCCACAAAGCCTCCAGATAATAATCAAGGCACAGTTTGACCAAGCGATCGTTGTGCTACTAATTTGTATAATGCATACGAACGTACCTATACAATACATGAATATGTAATTTGTTGTCCGTCCGGCCGTTACCATAGAGATGAATGTATTCATGATTTTTTTATTTATTTTTAACTTTTTAACAGATGATGCGTTTCTTTAGATGCGTTCATTAGCATTGTTTACAAATCTCGTAGGAATAAAAAATTGCATAGTTTGCTAGCCTGATAAATTCGATACAAATAAAAAAAGCTTAGTAGAGACAAAATGTAGTTAATTCTGTTCATAGATAAGTATTGTATAACCTGATTCTGTTATTGACAGTTTTAAATATCGTGCTACCCTTTTGCAGAGAGCAAATTTTTTTAATGCTGTCACTTTTTGGCATCTTTTTTAAGCTCTGGCCACTAAAGTGACAGCATTACAAAGTCTACGTCAAGTCTAAAGCAGTTTAAATGTCCTTGTGCAAGCAGCCCTTACCCTCGAAATAAATTTCTAGTTCCTTCATTATCATAGTCTGAGAACTCTTGAACTATTGTTGATTTACAATCGTGCATTGTCGAGTCAACATCTCCTGAAGATGCTCCGGTGTCGGAGTGAAACGTACGTTGAGAATATTTTGGAAGATTTATGTGGTGTAGTGAATATTGCAAGCTGCAAGTGCAAGATACACTGTACCACATACATTTGCCTACTGTTGCGGATTATAGCGAAATAAATTTCTAGTTCCTTCATTATCATGGACTTCCGCAAAGTAACGCCTGCTTCTATCCAATATTTCTCAGACTATGCACTTACAGTTATTACAATATATCTTTGTTATGTAAGCAGCATTCAATCACGTCACCGTAAACAATGTCAGAGCCAAGGCTTTACCGAATTATCGTCCGCATGCAATTACGAAATTACATTAGTTGCTCTAATTACAAATCAGTAACGAAATCCTTCACGAAAATTGGGAAATTGTTTGGTCGAGGCAATCTACAACAGTTGAAAAATACCGGCCTTTCTGGGGTGAGATAAAGCAGGCCAGCATTTTCCGAACGGCTTGGAGATTGTAGTCTGCTCTCATCTATCTTCTTAATATACATATAAAACTAAGTTGGGGTTGTTCGAACACTTATAACTAGAACGGCTAAATGGATCTGGATGAAATTTGGCACAGGGATAGATTATAGTCTGGAATAACACATATGCTACTTTTTATCCCAGAAAATTAAAGAGTTCTCGCGGGAACCAAAAAACCTCAATCCACGCGGAGTGGGGACGAAGTCGCGGGCATCAGCTAGTTATATTAATAAAAATCAATGTTTGTATGTTTATCCAATATGTGTTCCGAAACAGACTGATCAGATTTTGATGAAACTTTGGTAGGGTGGCCAGGGGACGCCCGCGAGGGTTCCTGGCCCAAATAATTTACGTGGCATTACAACGCATGCCGGGTACAGCTAGTAGATTATATTTATCACGTTGTAAATTAAACATAAATTCAAAGAACGAATATGTACCTACCTACCCAACTGAAATTGCGCGTAAACAACGGAATCCCTAAAAAAGGAACTTCATAAAAATATCGAGCGTTTGTATTCCCAGATCCGAATTGCGGCACAAAATTCATATTAACCTTAACCTATCATTATTTCATATAAAGGATCCTCCCAGTGCTTTTCAATTTTGAAATTCGGCCAGGGGATAATTAGTAGGGAAAAAAGATTTATGATGAGCAAAAACCGACTTGAATGACGCTTGGCTAAAATAGCTTTTGATAGCAGACAGCTTGGCTTTTACGTGATAAAGGTTAATTGACTTCTGAGCCATACGTTTTGCTCGACTGGTGTTTATCATGGTTCCCCGAACCAACAATCAACTAGTTTTTACAACTACAATCATTATGATTTAAAAAAAATGTTTGACTGTCATTTGATTGTAAAAATTTGTTGACGCCACGGAAGTGAGGACATTGAGAAAATGATGGAACCGTTCTTCAACTTTCAAGCCATTATCTGTTACTGGGATTTACATGATGTACCTATCTAGATTATAGGATAAATCTAGGTCTTTCAAGGTAATCAATAAGAATGTTTCTTTTCCTCTTAATACGATGATTTTGTATTTTAACCTGTGAATAATAATATTTGCTTATCTTTCATCATTTGAAATCAAAAGGTATTTTTGCACAAGAAAGTCAAACTTGCGTATGTTATCAACACGTCAAGCCTTTATTAAAATAAAGGTCAGTGTCCGATTGGTAAGACACTCCTGTACTATTCATATACTTTGTGAGTTGTGACTAATGTAGGAGCAACCTCTATACTAACTGATAGCTTCGAGGTTAAGTAATTTTACTATACACTCTTACGAAAATCAACTTAGTCTTTATACGTCTTATTACACATATAACATTTTTATATATATTTTTTAAATAATGGTCTATTCTAACTTCTAAGTACAATGTCTAATTTAAATATTGGAAAATTAATAACGTATTTAAATAATGCATTATCCGGCTCGAAGGCAATAGCTAAAACTGACTGACTTACTCGTAAGAAAATTCAGTACATTGACATCATCGCTCAGTTTACCGAAAATCCAAAAATGGACACTAATTAAAATCCAAAATGCACCGTGACATTTACTTTGATTAAAAACATAATTACTCATCGAAAACAGTAGGTACGTAACTAGAGAGATACATCGTCTTAACTCTTAACGGATATGACGTGGACAGTTAATGGCGACTTAGCAACTAAAGCCTGTTTTCACCGCAACCATAATATTACCTACTCGCCACCACTTGCGGGAATCTGGTGGCACTAGATTGAATGTCAAGTCGCATCAAGTACTGTCCTAAGATAGGGATGTCACCACAGATTTATGAAGTAATTTAAAGACTTATTTTTGTGTTCTGTGGATGTCACAGTTCTTTTTTAAAAAGACAAAATTTCGGATTTATCATGGTCTGGTAAATACTCCAGAAAATCTTCTTGCTTACCTATTTACTAGTGGTTCGCCCCGAACTGAGACCTCGGGGTATCCATAAGATAGTTTTAACTATCTTTACGTTCATAGACATCAGTACTATTATTCTTTGCCGTCAGTTGATGATTCAACTAGTGAGGTTAGCTTTCACAGTACAATTTCTTCTATTCCGCTAAATGATGCCCTTAATTCATATTTCTCAGATTCCCTGAAAAATTTTAATGTAATTCACTTAAACGCACAAAGTATTCCGGCTCACTATCCCGATATGCTTGCGTCTTTTGAGTCACGTAACATTCACGCTATTCTTGTTTCCGAATCTTGGTTGAAGCCATGTTTACCATCTACTTCTTACTCATTACCAGGCTTTCATCTCATTCGCAACGACCGCATTGGTAGGGTGGGTGGAGGTGTGGCGATTTACCTCCGCTCTTATATTCCATTTACTGTTGTAAGTTTGTCCACTCAGCCTCCTCCTTTTAATGCGGTTGAGCATTTGTTCGTTGAAGTTTCACTATCTCATACTAAAATTCTTCTTGGCGTCTGTTACAGTCCTTCTCTCAATATTGATTATTTTTCTTCCTTTGAACTTTTATTAGAAAATCTCACCCCGTCATATAGTCACACCATAATCATGGGTGATTTTAACACATGCCTACTTAAAAATGACAATCGGTGTAAAAAGCTTCAGTACGTTACTGATGCGTGTAACCTACATATATTGCCACTCTCTGCTACTCATAATTTACCTGATTGTGTCCCATCTCTACTAGACCTTATTATTGTTTCCTCACTTGATTATGTTCTGAAGTTTGGTCAGCATGAGGCTGATGCTTTTTCCCACCATGATCTCTTATATCTGTCATATAAAGTCCGTCCTCCTAAAGCAAAATCGAGAATCCTTCTGCAACGTAATTTTAGTGGAATGGACAAAGAACTTCTTTTGGAAGATGCCCGTCAGTTGGATTGGTTACTTGTTTTAAATGCTCCTACGGTTGACATGAAAGTTGAATTGTTTAATTCCTTTCTCATACAGTTATATGACATTCATGCGCCGGTTAAGCCAATTAAAATAAAACATTTGCCTGCACCCTGGCTGACTGACGATCTAAAGTGCCTTATCTTGAAAAAAGGCTTTGCCAAAAGCAAGCTTGAGGCTGATTACTCTGATAGAAATCTGCGAAAGTATAACAAAGCTAGGAATCGCTGCAATACATCGTGTAGGGATGCACAACGACGCCACATTCATAAATCAGTCGAAAACGGCGACCCAGCCAAAGTTTGGAAGTTTCTTGAAACTCTTGGAGTTGGCAAAGCATCCCCTAGTTCGCCTCATCAGAATATTGATATTGAACTTCTTAACCAACATTTTACTTCTTCTAGTCCAATAGACAGCTCAGATAAAGATCGCACGCTGAGTATTCTTTCTTCTATGCCAACTCCTGCTTTCCAACCGTTTAATTTCACTCCTTTCACTGAATGTGAAGTTAAAAAGAACATATTATCAGTCTCGTCCAATGCCGTGGGTGATGACAGTGTTAGTCGTAATATGATCTTACCAATCCTCGAGGTTGTTACTCCTATCCTAACTCATATCCTAAATGTATCGATCTCTACGTCTATATTTCCCGAAGCTTGGAAAAGTGCTCATATAATTCCTCTCCCAAAAAAGGCTCATGCTTTACATTTTTCCGAATTTCGCCCTATCTCTATTCTTCCATTTCTGTCCAAAGTATTAGAAAAACTTGTTTTCCATCAATTGAATCTCTTTCTTAACAGAAATTGCCTTTTGAATCCCTTACAGTCTGGTTTCCGGGCAGGACATAGTACGACTACAGCGCTGGTTAAAGTTACTGACGACATTCGACGGGGAATGGATAATAAACAGCTCACAGTGCTGGTATTGTTAGACTTTAGCAATGCCTTCAATTCCGTAGAATTTGACATCTTGTTGAGTCTGTTGCGTTCTATTAACTTATCTCCATCAGTGGTTGGATGGTTTCAGAGTTATCTTAGGGGTCGTCGGCAGCGTATTCGCATTGAAGATAAGTTTTCTTCTTGGTGTGAAATATCGGCTGGCGTACCTCAAGGTGGTGTGTTGTCGCCTTTACTATTTGCAATTTTCATTAATTCAATTTCCCAGAAAATTACTTCTCTCTATCACATGTATGCAGATGATCTCCAAGTGTATTCACAGTCAAATCTTGATGATCTACCTATTGCTATTTCTACTATTAATGGTGACCTGGCGGCTATCAATGAATGGAGTAAGTGTTATGGTCTAAAGGTAAATCCTTCTAAGTCCCAGGCTATTATTATTGGTGGCTCTGGTATGATTTCAAGAGTTGACTGGGATAATCTTCCGCCTGTTACATTAAATAATGTTATTATTCCTTATAGTACTACCGTCAAAAATCTTGGTGTACATTTCGATACTACTCTCTCTTGGTCTCATCATTTAAAGGAAGTCAGTAGGAAAACTTTTGCAGCCATAGGTTCACTCAGGCGTCTGCGTTCTTTTCTTCCTATTCCTACTAAAATTATGCTAGCACAATCCCTACTGCTCTCTATTCTCGATTATGCGGACGCAAGCTATCTTGATTTAACCGAGGACCAACTAAATAAACTTGAGCGAATTCAAAATTTAGCTATTAGGTTTATATTTGGTTTGCGCAAATATGACCACGTCTCCGAATTTCGTTCAAAGCTCAAGTGGTTACCCATTCGATTTCGCCGGAATCTGCATATTGTTTCTCTTCTGTACTGTGTATTGTTCAATCCCATGACTCCTGGTTATTTAAAGGATAAGTTTAAATATCTAGGACATAATAGACCTGATAGAGTTCTTCGCTCGGCCGATAAACTTATTCTTGAGGTGCCTATGCATCGGACTAAATATTTCCAAAGTTCATTTGCAGTCAGGGCCGCCAGTCTATGGAATGAACTTCCCTCACGTATTCATCGTGCTAAAACCCTTAATAGGTTTAAAATTGACGTTAAAAATCATTACCTATCTCTTTGTTATCATTAATAGCGACATATTTATTGTTTTCTTTCTTATATTTATTTATATATTAATTATTTATTGGTATGTTTATTTAGTCTTATGTATGTCTATTATAATTATTTTGTATATATTAGTTTATCATAATATGATATATATGGTATTGGTTAGTTTATTTAGCTATTAGTATTTAAGTATATTATTATTATTATTATTTTTTTACACCACCTCCCTTTATCCCCTTCTTCATTTTCTCCCTATCGTTAAGGTTGTCTGGAAGAGATCGCTATTTAGCGATAAGACCGCCTTATTGTACCTACTCATTGTTGTTTTCTGATTTGTAACGTGTTTCATTGTATATATCTGTGGCGTACAATAAAGTATATACATACATACATACATACTATCACTATCAGTAAACTATTTTTTTATTCCACGTCTATTATTTGTAAGCATAAACGAATAAACTTTTCCAGAGCGCCATCTATTGACATATTTGTGAAGTTCTGTTAAAATACTGTAGCTCATTAAAAATTAAATAATTTCGTTTCCTTATAATATTTATCTAATTTTAGTATTTGTTGTTCAAGTACAGGATATAATTCAAATAATTGATCAAGTTTCAGGCTCAGCCTTTCAGAAAATTGAGAGTCCTGAGGTCAAGTTTGGACGATAGAAAATATCCACTTTGAAAGCTCCCCATTTCGTCAATTTTAGAGAAAAAATTAAAAAAAAATATATTTTTGGACTCTATACCTAATTATCTTTAAAATGATATACAGCAACTCTATGTAACGATATAAAAAATATTTTACTTCGCATTCGCTTCTATGAGAGCCCCCCTGAAATAAAGATTTTTATAACTTTTGAAGCCATATTCGGCTGAAGGCCATCGGTTTACATATTATATTTTACGTTCAGTAATTCAGAAGTTATAAGGCTCTGACAGACGGAAGGACGGACGGACGAAGTTGCGGGCATCAGCTAGTGATTAAATAAATTTTGGAGTAAAAACATTACAGAATAAACTTAAAAACTATTTAAAAAATTACGATTAAATAACTAAGTATTTTTTTTTTTTTTTTCTTTATTTATTTAGGGGCTTTTATAAAACTAAGTATTTATAAAATTAAAAAATTTAAATTTATACACCAAGAAAATCTTAGCAGGATAAAAATCTTGTAATTGTTATATTTCTTTTGTCATCCCCTTTTTTGTGTCGGGGATTAACCGACCAAAAAGAAGGGGTGTTTTAAGTTTGGCCGCTTTATGTGTCTATGTGTGAGAGTCATCGTAAAGCTCAAACGAATAGACTGATTTAAATGTTCTTTTTAACTGAGGCTTGTGCTTGACTACATTAGCATGTAAATGGTAAGCAATAGCGAAGCATGAATTCGGTTGAGTCTGATCATCATGTGATTATCATATACACAAGAAAACTTTCAAGTTTTCCATATCAGTGGCAACCCTGTGGTGGCTACTGCAACAATCCCGTCAGCCTTGGGACATCTGGGGACACCAGTCGGCCCGCCACATCCCAACAATGCCATTACGGACCAGCAATCCCTTTTTATTAGACCCTTTTAATTGTATACCGCACTCAGTTGCTACTTTTTACTCCATACCTAGTAAATAGTAATGGCGATTCTTTTAAAATTACCGCAATGCTACATTATTAATAAGCTCGCGGCTTGTCTGTGTCCTGTTGGAATTTAAGTTATTTAAACGCCATCTTGGATAAGCCTCCTTATAGAATTTAATAATATGATGTATGTAGCCAATGACCTAGACTCAGGTATAAGTAAGTTTCTAAATTAATTTTATCCATCCATAAATCTGTATGCGTCTACTTCTGGATATTGGTCTTTTGTAGAGCGCGCCGCGACCACAAAATATATTGTGCCAACAATCACCACACAATCCTATCCTTCGTACATACATCATACGCCCTCCTCATTCCTGATATTTCCATTTTCCAGCGAAATAATAGCTAAGATAGTTAAGTAGTTTAGTACCAAATGGAACCCCATTTGATACTAAACTATTAACTTCTTGACTTCTTGAGGTACGACGTTTTCTCGTAATTAAAGTATAGTCTACTTATTATTCTTATTTTGTATCTTGATACAGATCAACTTTCAGAAGTAGAACTTTCTACGTATAAACCCCATAAAAAACTATTTTGGACTGTAATTTGAAGTTAACCTTTGTGCAAAGCGTAAAGCAAAACTGGTATAAAATGAAAAGTTAAGAATAATATAATATGCTCCATACATTTTTGACCAAAATTAAACCATTAGAAGCTTTCGTAACAGCACGCAAGTCTTTATACGGAGCGTAGAGAAAAAAATGCACATCGAAATGATACACCGAAACGTATGTACCGTGGAAGACTCGGCCATAAAACACAATGAGCATAGGAAACAACAGTTCTTCACACACGGTTTAATCCGTAACACGATGTTTGTCCAATGATGGCGGTTGGTTCAGAATTAGAAAAAGTATGAACCTTGGTGGTAAAGGAATAGAGAATGATTTTGATTATCGATTAGAGGATTGTTTATCGATATTATCACTTTGATCTTATAGTCTGAGAGAGTTGAAAGATTAGCTTTTCAGCTGTCTTAAAGCATCTCATTTTAACATAACAGAAAAATATACTTATATACATTGAAGCATTGAGTATAGCTTGACTGTAAAACGCAGGTGGTAAGCACGCTATAATAAAGCTTTTGGTAGAGTACGTTTGAATGGAATAGAACTGGTCTAGAAAGTGCTCCTTTCATCCCATTAAAAAGTGAATAGGCATCTTCTAGGCAAGCGTGCTCCACCTTAAGCTGCATCACTACTTTCAACAAGTCTGATTGCAGCCAAGCGCTATTTAAAAAAAACCTCTTATTTTAAATCTGAATGCAAACTCGTTCTTTATCTTAGGCAGGTACATAATATGTGTGGAAATTGGAGAACTAAAAGAAAATAGCTTGATAAACAAACAAATAACATACCTGAAAGAGGCTTCATACCCTAAAAGGTCGTGGAAGGTGCGATGGAGTCAAAGTTAGAGACGTCTCCTAACCTATCCGTAAAATGCTCGTTCCCATATCGAAAGAATAGATTACCATTACACTTTACGAGCCTTTGATTGGACCGCGACTAACGATATGGGGGCACGGAAAGGCACAGGTATCGTACGATTTACGATACGTATAAAGCTTCATTCGTATAAGAGCCCAAGGAAACACATCGATTTCTGGTTTTACAAATTACGGAAGTTTCTTCGTCATCAAGTCAAGCAAAGTTCTCTGTTGAAGGCAGACAGATGTAGCTGCTTCAAGAACTTCCAAAATCCTCATGTTATTTTCCACTTTTTCGGGCTCATGTATTGTCCCCGCCCGCCCTTTGCATTATTGACAGTTTTAATGGATTTTTGATTAGTTAATGGTTTTGACTACATTCGGTTTTTTTAAAAAGGTCCGTAGAGTTCGTGGTGGTAGAGAATGGCCAAAATATATTATCCGGTACAGTCCCGAAGTCATCATGGTCTAGATGCTACATAATATTATGTAGATACATAACAAGTAAGCTGCGAATCATAGTCAACCGTTTTAAACAGTTGAGAATTTAAAGGGGAATTTTATCAACATTAACTTTCATCAATTGCACTTCTTCAATATCTCTAGTCTCTACCCAGTTCGCAGAACTGAAGCGAAATCTTCACTACGATATAGCTCAGCTGAAAGCCGAAGCAGTTTCCGGCCATGCTATTCAAAAACAGACCCTTGCCAAAACATCAGGCACACGCTTCGATATTCATGTCACGGAACGATCAAGTCCAAATCTTCGGGGTCGTATGGGTGATAAATTGATAGTAAAAAGGATTAAAGGGGCTATAAATAATACCTTTGTTAACAGTTTTAGTTTGTTTAGCCGATAATGGGGTGCATTAAAGGAGTAATTATAATGTTTTGATACACATTACAGAACGCATAATTTAAGTTGAACCAAATTCTTATAATATATCAATAGAAAAATTACTAGTGATTAGTGTATATTTGAATATTTATATCACGTTATTAATGACTTGTGTTGACGTAGCAGCGTGCGCCCAATTTTATCTAAGTAATTAGAGCACATAGGAAAGTTTCAAAGAAATCAAACGGCCCGGAGGTCCCTGTAGTCAACGGATTATTAAAAGTTAGGTAAAAGTTGGTAAATCAGCAATATTAGTTGGCTTACCTAACTGGCTCATGGACAACTTCAGAAAATCTTCACTTTAAGTGGATTGACTAAGCTAAAGGCCCGTTGTAAGGTTACCGATAGAGTTCAATTTGACGACCAAAAAAAGTGCCTCTTTTGAAAGCAGTCGATTTCGATGATAGATTATTTTGCCCCTAGCCTCAAACCAAGGAGGTTTCATATAGGATCAAAAAAATGTCGACTTGCCCATAGACTTATTATATTACTATGCGACTTGCCAAACTTTATTAAATAAAGTTAAAGTTTGGCAAGTCGACATTTTTACATCAAATTTTGATTTTTTGGTTGTTGACATAATATTGTACCTAGTTTAACATAAACTTACATTTTTAAATTTGTTTTGTACTCAGATTTAGCTTAAGTTTGTTTAGTTAGCTTTTTATGCTAGTATGCGTGTAGGTCAACAAATAATCGCTACTTAACAAAGTGGGCTGCGTTATCAGGATAACGTTATCGCGCTTCGACAACATATTTTTAGGGAACGGTCGCTAATGTGACCTTTCTTTCCTTTCACAAAGATAAGGGGTCTTAAATAGGCAAACGACACATTCCTCATATTTGTAGTAAGCATTATTACCTTTTTATCTTTAAAAATATGCCTGGCTGAGGCAGTTAGACAATAACTTGACGATTGGATACTGTCCTTTTCTCTGGCATTAGGTTATACTACATTCAACACAAAAGTTGAATGCAATTGTTATTCTCTTCGATCCGCCGCGTTTCCAGGTCAGTCCGAACTCCGAACACAAATCCGGCCCTGGATCCGAAGGCCAAGTTAAACCGGTTATCCTAATCTTCTGCTAGCTACCTACGTGGAATAAATGGAGAGTTCTCTTTGTTGGCCGCCGCCTTTCTCTGAAGTGCGGTAAAGTTTGACGAAGTGCAAAGATCTGTCAAAATACAATTCGTGATCTGTAATAGCTGTACTTTCGTCTGTCAATAATTAATTGTGCGCACTGTTTTTCGGCAAAAATATTGACAACGAAGTGTGATTTTGTCGAATAACGCTGAGTTGCATAATTCAATTTTAAAAATTTAAGTTTTGGTTAAACTAACTGAGTTTGTTGTGGGCTCTTCTCAGACCAGGGCGCGTTTAGAACCCTCGTAGCTTTAAGATACCTTAACAGATTATCACCATCATATTTTAATGTAACTGGACGTCAATAAGTGTAGTTAGTGTATAGCTACCTAAATTGAATAAATATTTATGACTTATGACTAATTAAATCACAAGACCTCATACAATTATTGCGTTCAATTTGATTAAACGCACAAAAGTTAAGACATTCTTAAATAAAGATAAAAATTGTGAGAATTGGGATTTTTTCGCAGTAATATAAAAAGTCTATGGAGTCTATGTATAATTTTTTTTTGCGAATTTAGCGAATTTGCGCTTTATGTCGTATAGTAATGTTAGAATAGCGCTATATTAAATCTGGGCGGACAAAGGCCGAAGAAAAATCCTATCCTATCCTAAGGAAGAAGATGCCCATTGCATCGTAGCGTATTTACTTCTTCGTTTGGATTCTTTTAAAGATCAAGTTTTAAGATTTTAAGGGTCATTTCCGTTCTTAGACCTCAGAATCGTAGATTTTTACCACACACCGTTAACGAAGACACCAACTTTTTCTAGCCTATATTAGTCAAAATGACGCAATCAAAATCAAAACCATTGGCCCCGCTCTAAATTGCACAGCGCAAGATTTATTTGTGAATTAGTAGGTATCAAGATCGTGAACCCGCTGTTATGATAAATGTTCTGACCGCGAATTAAACACGAAATCGGTCTGTATTACAGAGTAGGTACAGACGATGCCCGCGATTTCGACCGAAAAGTTTAAGGTTTTTTTGGAAGCTATGTTAGAATTCTTTGATTTTCCGGGATAACAAGAAGCCATTTTCATCTCCGGGATGTAAACTATCTCTGTGGGTACTAAATTACTTCAAAATCGGTTAATGAATGGGCTTTTTTTTTGAATGGGCTGAGAAAAGGTAAAACATAGACAGATAGACGGACGGGCAGATACACTTTCGCATTCGGTACAGACATAGTTTGCATCCATGGGACAGAAAAAGGATACTTTTTATCCCGGTAAATCATGAAGTGCCCGTGGGATTTTAAGAACACACAGATACACTTTCGCATTTGGTAGTCGGTACAGATATGGTTTGCATCCCGGGAACGGAAAATAATACTTTTTATCGCCCGGTAAATCATGGAGTGCCCGTGGGATTTTAAGTTTTCAGGTATTAATGAACGCTAGCCCCACGTATCTATGGGATTTATAATCTTCTATATATATAAAATTCAAAGTCCTGACTGACTGACTGACTGACTTATATATCAACGTACAGCCTAAACCGCTGGGGTTAGAAACTTGAAATTTCGACAGTAGGTTCCTTTTGTGACGTAGGCACTCACTAAGGAAGGATTTTTCGAAATTCCACCCCTAAGGGGGTGAAATAGGAGATGAAAGTTTGTATGAAAGTCCGTCATTTCTCAAGTTATATCCATTAAACTAGGTATTTGAGCTTCTGGTTTAAAATAAAGAAACACGTGTTCACAGTTTTTGAAAATTCTACCCCCAAAGGCATTAAATAGAGGGGGTGAAATAGGAGATGAAAGTTTGTATGAAAGTCCGTCATTTCTCAAGTTATATCCATGAAACTAGGTATTTGAGCTTCTGGTTTAAAATAAAGAAACACGTGTTTCACAGTTTTTGAAAATTCTACCCCCAAAGGCATTAAAAAGGGGTTGAAAGTTATTATGAAAGTCCTTCATTTTTCAAGTTGTAACCATGAAAGTTGGTATTTGGGCGTGTGGTTTAAAATTAAGAAATACGTGTTTCACAGTTTTTGAAAATTTTATCCCCAAGGACGTTAAATAGAGATTTAGTCCTTCAATCACGCCGCAACAGAGCAACAGATCAGCGTGATTTTTTGCATGGGTATAGTTGAGAACCTGGAGAGTGATATAGGATTTATCCCGGAAAATTAAGGAATGCCTGTGGGAATTAAAAAAACTTATGCCACGCGAACGAAGTCGCGAGCGTCCTCTAGTATTCGTATGAAAGAATGCAGAATGTCCGTTCTATCCTACAGTATCTTTGGCAACCCGCTCTATTCTTTACTTAATTTTCTTTGCCAGCAATGCTGTGCTAAGACAATATTATACAACGTTGTTTGTACCAAGGTTCACTATCAATTTGGCTTAAAATTGCTTTTTAATATTTGCCATATAATTTGCTAACGCACAATAGTTATTTTGATTGTTATGAGTAATAGTATGATATTATCCTTCCCGTTCCGTTCTAACTTCTATTATTAGTAAATTACCACGATACTAGTGTCTGTACGCGACCTCCCTTAAAATGTTGTTTAGAACCAGTGGTAGATTCACACGAAGATTCAAAAGCACTTTTAATAAGTTTATTTGAATAAAAAAATCTGTGTTTGAGTTTGAGTTTTAATGTATACTAATTAATGTAAATTTTTTACGACTCTCCTGGCGCAGTGGTAAGCGCTAAAGTGCTGGTTTCGATTTCTCGATAATGTTTTAACCTGCCATGACCAACCATAGTTAGCCCACTTTCATCTTAGACTGCATCGGCACTTACCACCAATTTGCCACTTACCATCTATTTTTCATCTAAGTTAAAAGGTAGAGATCTAATCGGGAATGTTAACTTGTAAATTTTCGAAAAAAATATCTGATTCCTTGACTGCATCTTAAAGATGCAGTCAAGGAATCAGATCATCGTTTTCCAAAATCACGCAACAATCATGGTTTTATTATACGATCATGTATCAAAGCGGATGTGTATAATCACATAATAAGGGCTGGTATAGAAACCAATCATGTAATTACACATATCTAGCTACAGTAAAAAAAGTAACTTGTACCTAGCCAGAGAAAAGTGTGGTTAATAATTATTGTAAGTATATGCCTCGCAGGAAGATTTATAACTCATATAAAATCACAGAAACAGCAGTTTTTTAAACAAAGTTTTAGAATGCTTTGTTTATGATTTACATGCTTTTTTTTGTTACTGTTATAAACAAAATAAAGTCGAAGCGATTCTTCTACTCCGTATATTTTCACTAACTTTAACTAATCTAAGTACTTACATACATTAATTTACCACTGATACAAAAGCTGAAGAAATTCCTTACCAAAACAAATAGCGCATTTTGAACCGCTGCGCTGCATAGAGTCTATGATTAGAAACAATTAGAACAAAGAATGACACCTTCATTAAATTAACTAACAATGCCATTTCATATAACAAAATTAATCTTAATTATGCTCAGCTTTATACAAATAAAAATGTTAATATTTTGCACACAAATAATATAATTAAGACATAATTTAGCCTTACGAAAAGCGAAAACAAAGAAACTGTGCGAATTAGGCGTTATTCGCTAATTAACATAAAAACAATGAAAGCGCGACTCAAATAAATATATTAAACTAAGTGTTTCGTAAGTTTTTCATTATATAACATGACGTATGTATGGAACATTGATATACCTACACAATAAAAATACACAGTTTCTTAGTGTTGTATAAAAAATTTGAATGACCATGGCTTGACATGATATGACATAGATTTATTAAATTAAATTGTGTTGGTAGTTAGACTGAAAATCAAAATACATACATGGCCTTACTGCTTCTATGGTTCTCGAGAGTGGCAGCACTACTCTGGGGACGCGACGAGGTTAAGACGATGATGAAGGCGGTCGTTGGTGTGATAAAAGTATAATATTGCGTGGTTTCAGTGTTTTCCTTCTAATAGTTAGGTATAATGAAAGCACGATTAAATGCATGGGCGGCAGTATCAACGAAAAACATCCATGTTTACTTACACTACACTTAGTGACGAGGGTCTGATGATGCATCAACTCGAGTTTGGGGTCATTTGGCTAGTTTTAATGATTCGAGCGTGTTTTTCAGTTTTTTTTAAACTCATTCGATTGTAAATGTCTTTGGTGTTGTATATCAATGGTTTTGAGTGAGAAAAGCAGTGAGATGATGATCGCCGGCCATTAGGTTAGCAGAGCGAAAGAGCGTATCTACCTACGTGCGGCCCGTGCGAATAGCGGCGCTTGCGCAACCTCCATCGGATAATAGCCCTTTACTACACCTATGCATGTCTTCCTATGATAATACCTACATATATCTATAATACTTGTATATAAAAGGAGAAACTCAATCACAAACAAATCAACGTATAGCTGTGAACGCTAAGTTTAGTTTTCGCGATGTAAAGTAGCCTATGTCCATTTCTGGGTCTGGGATACCTATATCTTGCAAGCTACTTACAAATTCGTCAAAATCTATTACGTGGATAGGCCGTGTAAAGGTAAATAACAGAAAGACATGACTGACACACTTTCGCATTAATGTCGCATTCATCATTTGTCTTGCTACACTTTTAGAAATTGAGTAGTTCGAAAGAAGGGCTCTCATGATCTCATCATAAATTACTGTGAAATACTTGATTTTAAAATTTATTTATACACAGTACACCATATTATATTCGCATTCTACTAGAATGTACATACTCGTAAGTCATATAAGCATAACTCAAAAGGTTTTTTATATTTATCTAATTAAGTATACACTACATTCTTAAGAATAAATTGTTTAGTATTTAAGTATTAGCTTTTTTGCGTTGTTCTCACCAATAAAATAAAATTGTTGCACGAGTTCTGTAATAAAACTGAACTAGTTGTTTCCCATAAATATATTATGTTGCGGTAGTGCTACTGTAATAAAATCAGAACCTAACAACCTAACAACCTCTGGATCATCCTCATCCTATCAACCTCAGGATCTAACCTAACAACCTCCTGGTTTAAAATATCCTTGTACTAAATAACTAAACCTACAATGAGTTTTGAGTAAATTTTAGGAATTTTAGAGCCCCATTTATTCATCACCATACCGATTAATTTCCAAATGAATCTTTCCTTTTACCTTTTATTAGTTTTCATTTTACGATCGAAATAAAGGATTACAAAATTATATTTTCATAGCTGATGCCCGCGACTTCGTCCCCGTGGTTTAAGTTTTTTTTATTCCCGCTGGAACTCCTTAATTTTCCGGGATAAAAAGTAGCCTATGTCACTCTCCGGTCCTCAACTATACCCATGTAAAAAATCACGTCGATCCGTTGCTCCGTTGTGGCGTGATTAAAGGACAAACCAACAAACCAACAAACAAACACACTTTCGCATTTATAATATTAGTATGATTTACTTAATACTAAATTAAATCACAGTATGCATTAAAAACAAACTGATATCATGGTTACGATCTATATTTTCATTACATACTAAATTTAATCACAGCATACTATGTATTAAAAACAAAATACACCCTAATTAAAAAAAGGAAATTTCGTTACGATCAACTCGGTCAACTAATTTTTGAATATCGTTGCTCACCATAAGTTTATCCATGAATTTAACCCAGGAATTAAAATTAAAATTTAATTTAAAGATATCCCAGGAAAAAAATTGAAATTAAAAAATAAATAAATATTACTATTAGATATGAACAGTATTATTGCAAATGCCTTTAACAAATAACGTGTATTCCTAGAGTATTTCTAGAGTAACAAAATGGTAATGTACTCACAGACTGAAAACGACGCCAAAGGTCTTGGAGATGACCCCCATGGTCTTTTTCCAGCCCTTGATGAACTGGCGTCGGCGCGCCCCGCGGGGCAACGCCGGCGCACCGAGTTCCGAGTAGGAGCTAATTTTGACGACCTTCCTCCACACGACCACAATCCTTCATCACCTTCTCAGGTACACCACACTAACATACTCCAACAACAACAGTTAACTTTAAACTTTATTCACTGGTTCAAAAGATATTCTACCTGCTCTCGGGATTTTGAAGACGTTCATTACAATAAAGTCTACCAAAATAATACGTCTGTAAATACACTTTTGTCGAATATTTGTATTTTTAGATAGTATAATTTGTCGCTATTTCAGAACGAAAGCGCATTTAAAGCGGCCGTGTAGAAAAGGAACGTGCGTAATTAAATACGATGTGCGTATAAAATCAAGCGAGGTCGTTTATGGGTAACAGTAGACACGTGCGTTCGGCAGTGTGGTGCGGACGTAACTGACGTTAGGAGTTTAGGACTTAGGACGTAGATTCTACGGAGCTTGGAAAGCCGGCCCGGCCGCTACGCTTGCTACAGGGGTAGTAATTCGTAAGCTCGCCGTGAGTCACCGTCGCGTCGTCGCGCAGCACTGTCTGTTTGTTTGACTGCGTAACTAAAGTTCAGCGCACATTGGAAACTTTTTCCGTTTTCTTACAGATTGTCAGTTCGTTACAGTTTGCTACACAACAGTTAGCTAGTAGCATAAGTAATAAATATACCTATACACATACACAAGTGTGTGGTTTCCTTACTATAGTTAGGCATATAGTTTGTACCTATACTCCTTTTATTTATTGTCTGCAATAAAGCAGTCTTGTATGCCGAAAGCTCTGAAACAACTTTATAAGCTCTACAAAATTAAAAGGAATTTGTCTACTCTACTATGCTACGAATCTAAGATTTTCCTAATTTTCACTCTTCTTAAGTGGAAATTAAGATAACCAGATAAAGATGTTTGTGTTCTACTAAATTGCATAAATTCTACAAGTTGCTCATACCATAAATCCCGAAACATTTCCGTCAGCTATAAGCTATATACTATAGCTATATACTATAGCTTATAGCCAAAAAGTCTTAGGCTGAGATTTATAGTGCGTACTTTGACTTGGCTCAGACTTTACTTAGAGTTAAAACGAGATTGACTTATGTGAGTAACATAAATGTTTCGTTTTAACCATGTCTTAAGTTTAAACATAGTCAAAGTTCGCTCTATTGATCTCAGCATTGGTCCACAGCTTTACTTTTGGGAAGCCACTTGCAAACATGTTTGAAAGTAATACAAAATTCATTTGCGACTTTTGAGCTTTTGAGCGGTAAATATGTATTCAGATCCCTCGGAGACCAAGAGTCCGGGCACGCGAGAGGTACAATGCCTTCTTTCAGTCTTCACTTGGAACGCCTGTGGGTGAACCTCGCGTGTCGTGCTACTAAATTGTTAATTCATATCGCATGTCAACAATAACCAATTTGCCTTTAAAACAAGGTTAAAATTAAAGTGTACGCAGGTTCTACCACGGACTAGGTACAGAAATGGTAAAGGAGCTTAAATTTAGCACAAAGAATTTAGAATTGCGGGCGATTTTGATGAAAGGTACAGGGGTAGGTTGTTTCCCGGGGAAGGACATAATAGGCTACTATTTATCCCGGAAAATTAAAGAGCTCCCGGGGGAATCAAAGAACCTTAATCCACGCGGACGAAGTCGCGGGCATCATTTAGTTTATAATAATTCATACAACTATATAATATTCTCGTGTTTTTGTGATTACCTATTGATATTTTATAATGATTGTAACTACGTCCGATGACCGATCGTTAGAAGAAGACGGTAACAAATAGGCTCTTTTTAAAAAGTTTACCTAGTTTTACAGACAAGTGTAAAATATGTTCTACAATCTACATGAACATATTACCTAGGTATATTGAAAGGTTAGAAAGGTGATTAAGGTATATATGTATAATGTATTATGAATAAAAATATATAAACAAACCCTGTCAGTTTACGTTAAGGGTGGGGTGGGTTGGAAATATTTTACCTAGTACCTATGATGTATGTCGATGGAAACATTAAAACAACTAGAAGTGGATATTTCCACAACAAAATACAGTTTAAGGCATACCTTATTACAGTAACTTGAATAGAAGAAACTGGTCAAGTTTATGTCTGCGCACACATAAAGTAAGGTTCCGTAGTCAGACTAGTTGCTTAAAACTTTGACTGACATTAATTCGTAAACGATAGTTCTGTTCGCTACTTTACTAAAAATTTACTAAGGAACTAAACAAAAAAGGAACAGCCCTAAGGAACCTAAATATGAAACTTCATGTTCATCAGAAGATTTCAGATTTGTTTCTGAAAATTCCCTTTTTTTAGACTTTTTCATAATTTAAAATAATACATTCTGTGTTGCTTAACAGGTTTCTATAACTGCTTATTTCAATTTTCAACTGTGCAGTTCTTATACTGTTGATTTTTCAAAATGGCACATAATATTATATAGACAGGCAAGGCACATAATATAGACATTATGCAAGCATTACACAGACAGAACAAAAGTATAAGGGTTTCTTGTTTCACTGCGGATCCCTAAAACCGATCTATTAAGGGCATAATAATTATTATACCTAATTCGTAATAAGTCAACGGTACACAATGACCCCTAGATCGCATATCTATTAGAATGCTACGTCACTTTACCTTAGAAGGCTTCTGACGTTATAGACATGCCTACCTTAAGGTCTGCACTAATTGATAAATAGCTGCATATATTATGTACTGGAAAAATATACATCTTCTGGACTATTATTCATTGACAGCATAACATAATATCTAGTATACTCATCAATAGGTACTTTACTGCTAACTGCTAAGTTTGAATCAAATCCAGATAAATCTAAGAAGACCACACCGTATCACCACAAGGAGAAAGAGAGAGAGAGAAGAGAAATGATTCTGTATCTAAAAAGTAATTAAGTACCTAATCTTTTTTAGGGTTCCGTACCCAAAGGGTAAAAACGGGACCCTATTACTAAGACTCCGCTGTCTGTCTGTCTGTCTGTCTGTCTGTCTGTCTCCAGGCTGTATCTCATAAACCGTGATAGCTAGAAAGCTGAAATTTTCACAAATGATGTATTTCCGTTGCCGCTATAACAACAAATACTAAAAATTAAAAATATATACATATTAAGGGGGGTCCCCATACAATAAACGTGTTTTTTTCGTATTTTTTGCTCAATATTAAAAACGGTAACAGGTAGACGGTTCAAATTTTCACAGAATATTAACTTGTATATTACCTTTCAAAATAAATAATTAAATATCAATAAAGTAAATATTAAAGGGGGGCTCCCATACAACAAACGTAATTTTTATTTTTAATACGTCATAAATCGTAAAACTTACTACAGGTTTGTACGGAACCCTCGGTGCGCGAGTCCGACTCGCACTTGGCCGGTTTTTATTTAATTACCTTTATTAAATATTATCCTTATTTAGTTTTCGCACGCATGGGCATGGAAGTTACCCCTAGTCGGTTTCTACACGGCATCGTATACCGGAACGCTACATTGCTTGGCGGCACGTCTTTGCCGGTAGGGTGGTACCTACCTAGCCACGGTCGAAGCCTCCCACCAGACCAAACCAGAGAAAATTCAGAAATTGTAAATTACCAAATTGAAGTGGGATACGAACCCGGGACCTCTCACGTTAAGACAACAGCGCTCAACACTGCACCGGGGAGGTCGTCAAAACCTAGTGTAATCTGAATCGAAAACCAAGTATAGTGGGTCCCTGAATATATTAAGACTAGCTGATGCCCGCGACTTCATCCGCGTGGAATAAATTATGTTAGATTCCCACGGGAACTCCTCAATTTTCCGAAATAAAAAGTAGCCTATGTCACTCTCCAGGTCTTCAACTATACCCATGCCAAAAATCACGTCGATCCGTTGCTCCGTTGCAGTGTGATTGAAGGACAAACCAATAAACCAACAAACAAACACACTTTCGCATTTATAATATTAGTATGATTAACGCATACGTAGTGCAGTGACGTAACGGTCAGGTCACAGTGACATCATGGAGTGACTCAAGCACCTCTCTCAATGCAACCATAGGTGGATATGAATGCATTAATGATCTTATAATTGTCATTTGCATAAGTCTAGCAAAAACTTTGCAGTGAGGTCATGCTAAAACTAAATATCAAACTAATAAACTGACCGCTTTAAAAATACTTTAAAGAGTTAGAACACGGGTAAGTACCTAATTATATGTTTAACGTGTTACGTATATTGCTTTGGGTCTTGAAAAGTTTTGGAATAGTGTATGGTTTCGTATATCAAAATCGAGTTCCCGCGGTAATCCAAAAATCCTCAATCCACGCAGACAAAGTCGCGGGCATCAACTAGGTGAAACATAAGAGAATAAAATTAAATCACAAAATATATAGTCGACTATACTAGATTACCAGTCTCAATAAAACATTACACTGTAACTTAAATTTTTCAAATCACTTATGTAATAGAGCTACTTGTTAAAACTTATAACGGTACTAGATGATTCCCGCGACTTCGTCCGCGTGGATTAGCATTTTTTCCTGCGCGAACTCTTTAATTTTCCGGGATAAAAATATACCACGGGATACAACCTTCCCCTGTACGAAATTTCATCAAAATCGGTTGAACGGATGAGCCGTGAAAGCGTAGCAGACAGACAGACAGATAGACAGACAGACAGACACACTTTCGCATAAATAATATTAGTACGGATTAGTTATTATGATAACTTTATGAGTTTCAACAAAATACCCAAAACAACAAAACCGCAGCAGTGTACGCCCGAAACCAGTAATTGCCTGGTCTCAACACCTAACACATTTATAGTTTAGTTTAGTGGGTAATAAAAGCTAAATTGAGTTGTAATTTAATATAATGTAAGGCGTAACGAGTCGCAATCTTCGTAATTACGTCGCCTTGCGTGCCGATAATGTAGGCTTCAGGTTTTCCTGGGACTCGAAGGTTATAAGATTTACGGTACAAAGTCATAATAGCTTTATTGTAGCTAACTGAATAGATAAGTGCGCCGACTCACGACTCAGCAAAATTAACGCCTTCTTGGACTTAGGTTGTCTGAAAATTAAACCATCAACATGATCATCTAAATTCTAACCCATGGCCGGTCCACTGAGCACAGATCCTTTCACAGAATTAGAAGGGTTTAGGGTAGACTTTGAGCCATAGTCGACCACGCTAGCCAAGTACGGATTGGCAGACTTCAACAGACACCTTTGAGATTATTTTGGAGAACAACCATGTTTTCCTGTACTGCGATGCGGATTACGAGGATCCAGGAAACGATACCTGGTCGGGCAAAAAATAGTTCGGAGATGGGTTGATTAGTTGGGGGTTTTCTGTCCTGAAATTCTCAGCACCAACTTGCTAGCCTAGAGCTAGCAAGTTGGTGGCGTTACAACCCCGTGCCTCGTAAAAGACGAAAAATTGTTAGTCCTTCGCCGATTGTTTTGGATTTGTTGTCCCAGCGGGCTTAAGGGAATAGATTAAGGTTTTGTTAATACATTTGCCGCTATTTTGTTTTATAAGGGTATTATACCACATATACAGGTAGTATGTGCCACTTGACTATGATTCATTGTAGGGTATATAACTGATATTCCGTCTGATAAATATGAATCGGATTTACTGAGAAGCAAAATATTATTAAATCGCGCACGTTCCCTCTACACCGCCATTTATAGCTAGGTGTATAGTAAACACGAATTGTATAAAACATAAACATAGGCCTCATTGTGATTCCACTGCTGTACGCATTACGCTTATACGCTTGGGTTAGTGAAAAATTTTATATCTCGCTAACGTTGATACAAAACGAGCGTCGATACACTTTTGAAATGTGCGGGTCGTCTCCGATTGGCCTGTGATGGCAATGCGAAGGTATGGACTTCGAGGAACTTTTGAAATAAAATTTTCATCCAAGAATAAAAGCGTCGTGGGATATCAGGGCACCACTGTGCTTTACTATTTCCTTTGATAAAGGTTTCTTCAAACGAATAGCAATAGAAACACCATTCATCTATGGTCAGCGCTTCAAGAACCCCTTGCAAGTTGCAAAATCATAACCGGCGGTGCTATATTTACGGCTTTAAATCCAGCACATTAAATTAGGTACACATTAGGTAAATTTTACTCAGAGTTATTGTTTGTATGCTCGAATTCTATTAACGTTGGTGAGTCTTATGCTAACCCTACTGAGCGCACGTGGCCGATATCTCAACGCATCTCGGTTTAAGGGACCCCTATAAGTACTATGACCTATTTTCGTATTGTTACGTTCTTGGTAATTTATGCCATACTGAAACATGAAACCTTTTTATTTGAATATTTGCGTAATTTTTAATAATATACGGCACGTGTGGGATGCTTAGTTCGATGTTCCAGTTATTCCAGTGTTTGTAACACAGCTTTAGTTACAAACCAGATGGGGCAAGCTCGCGAAATTCTTTAATTAACATCGCTTTGTTTTATGGAATAAAAAGTAGCCTATATAGTGTCCGTCGACCGAGATGCAAGCTACCTACCACATCTCATCGACATCTGACAAACGTCGCGAAAATGTAGCAGACCAAACTCCATACTGGATTTTAGTATTCTTTTGGCTTGACTTGATAACTTGTGTTGACAGTATTGGTAACAATAATAATTTATCGATACTGTAACTGCAAGCATAGTAATTGGTCATAGTTAGTTCGAATGTAGATTTATCATTGTTGCTAATTGTTTTTAATAAATAATCTACATCTATAGCAATTAAGTTTGTAGCGCTAATCGGTTGTTCCTGTCTTCGCGATTTTGTACGCCCAATAAGAAACTGTGGGCCTGTGACAATTCCATACAAATCTAAATATATAAAAGGAAAAGGTGACTGACTGACTGACTGACTGATCTATCAACGCACAGCTCAAACTAGTGGACGGATCGGGCTGAAATTTGGCATGCAGATAGCTATTATGACGTAGACATCCGATAAGAAAGGATTGAAAATTCTACTCCTAAGTGGGTAAAATAGGGGTTTGGAATTTGTGTAGTCCACGCGGACGAAGTCGCGGGCATAAGCTAGTTATAGATAACTATAACGCGATCGAGTAGGTAAAAAAGTCTCCCACTAGGGTAGTGACTAGATTTATTTTAACTATCATGCGATTGTTCTTTCGTGACATAAGTTTGTAGGTCATATTTCCATTTTATAACGACTTATAGATTTTTTTTTTAAATTATAAACCTCTACAATATCTATTAATAATTATTATAGGTAAGTAATTATACACTAGTTAGACCGCATAATTTTATCGGTATCAACCGTCAACCATACACCGCTTCCGGCAATTAACCAAGATAGTTAAGATGAATTAATTAATTAATAGTAAAGTATCCGCACAACCGACGCATCCTTATTAACGCTCGTTACTCACACTAGCAATTGAGTTTCACGCTGGTTATTGCTATTTGCCTTAACTAAGCCTCACTGAGTTAAAACAGACCTTACACAATCATTATATGGCCTGTTCTTATTATTACAACTTCACTCTGTCTTCAGTCTCCCTCCTCCAGCTTCTTTCCGCCACCCTCTTTATGTGTCCGTAGTGCTGGAGAATGCCCTACGCTTCGCTTACCTGCTAATACATGCTCTTATAGTTTACCTGACTGACGGACTGGACTGAAAATTAAGCTATAAAGGTTCCTTGTTTTCAAAAATTCAAAATTCAAATGTTTTTTATTCAAATAAACTTTTACAAGTACTTTTGAATCGTCAAGTGAATCTACCACTGGTTCGTAATGCCATTCCTACCGAGAACCAGCAAGAAACTCGGTGGTTGCTCTTTTTTTTTTTTTTTTTTTTAAATTTAAATAATTCATTTACAATTATTATTATATCAATGTGTACATAAGTAACCGCTGTCCTTAGCATTGCTGGAGCGATCAAATCCAAGCTCCTCTATCATTTAAATAATCATCAACAGTATAATAAGCTTTTTTCAAGAGCATACTTTTAATGGATTTCTTAAATTTGTTTTACGATACGTAACCATAAAAAAAACTGCATACTCTTTTAATAGACGAATAACAAATATCAAGTTCGGGCACATCGCAACATCTTTGTAACCAAATAACCGTTACTTTTTATTTCATATACCTATCAATTTACTAACAGAGTTCTAAATCTGGATTGCACCCTGCGTGCGCACGCGCATCCCGCGTCTCGCATGTCGCTGTCACTTCCAGCTTGCACGGAACATCGATTCGGTGGAATGGAAGCTGCTTCTATTGTGTTTTGTGGTGGGATTTACTTACAACTAGCTGATGCCCACATCTGCGACCGCGTGGTTTACGTTTTTATACTTCCCGCGGGACCGCTACCTTAATTTTCCGGGATAAAATGTAACCTACATCCTTCTTTCAACAAAATCAATTACAAGTTTGCAAAGATGGGCTGTGAAAGTGTAACAAACAAAAAAAAAACTCACATTCGCATTAATTATAATATTAATAACAGTTTATCTATAACGCCATTTTTATGAAGGAAGAAACTAGGTTAAATTGATAAGATAGGTATATCCAAAATTAATCGTCCTTTATATTAATAGCCTTTTATGTGTTTCAGGTTTGCTAACCAAACTTAGTAGTAGTTCGTTGCACATAAATTCTAAATTAAGCAACATGAACATCGAAATATATCGATCAATCGATAATATCGACAAAACAACCGTCGATCATTTGACAATTTTTCATTACAAGACTAGTACAAAATGACACGAAAAATGCGTTAAATAATAGGCAATTAAGAATAAAAGACAGTGGTATCCAAACACTCTGTTGTCTCGTGATCAGCAACATTTAAATACCTTTCTCACAAAAGGAGATACAAGTAACAGTTTCTCCGTTTTGTTGGGCAAATTGGGAACTATACCTTTGTTTGTCTCTTCCATCATGTTATTCTCTACCTCAATGATCTTTTGCCCTCTTCCTTTGAGCAGACAATCGGCCCGCAATATTGTACTCACTAAATACGTTCAAAACTTTTACTTTCACCGAATTCTAGACAATGGAGCTCGACAGATCCATTGTTTAATTTCTTTTCATATTGTCATCTAATTACTGCCTTCAGTACGCAAAGGGTTTATGCTCATGGCATTGTCGGTTTCTTTTTGTTGAGTGCTGGTGGGTACCCCAGCTCTATCACGCGTGTACAAATTCTACGACGCTAGGCGTGTAACGTGGCTCTACTCTCTACAATACATCATGATTATACTTTTGAGAATTTCTGACTGCTCAGGTATTATACCGACACAAATCATTAGCTTAACGCCTTTAAATAAACGTTGACAACCGACTACGTTTATTAGTTTAGTTGTAAAATGCAGTTTTGATTTTTCGTATCTCAATTTATTGATAGTAGAAATGGATGCTTTACTATTCACCCGCCAACTAATGTAATTGTAGACAATATTAGTTAGTATCTTATTTGTAGAGGAATTAATAGAGAAATCAAAAATCTTGCCTAATATTTTATGATATATCTAGATCAGAGTTTTTTATTCTCTGTGTCAACAACGCGTAAACGAAGTAAAATCTAGAATTACACGCAAAATAAAATAACTCGTAAATACAAGATGTCTTCAAATAAAGTCTTATTGAATGAACACGAAACGCGCAAAAAGCTGGAGTGGCAAATGAATGCGAGAATGAAATTAAAAAAAAATCATGAGATTACATAGTAACGATGTAACCCTATCCAGGAGGCGGGTGCAACTGCGCGAGCGCATCTACCTGCGTCAAATTGTCCGTACCGTTAGATTGACGGAAAAAATGAGACGCGTTGATTGAAATCGGACGTGGGTTCTGCTCAGATTTTAATTGACATATTTAAAAAAAATTAAGTAGCTTGAGGTTATAATTTGGTAACATAAGAACAAGACGTATACTAATAGCGCAGCTAAACAATACAATTTTATTTTATTTGTTAGAACGAACTTACAATTTCACTCATATCAGTCATATCATGCTATCTAAAAGAAGGTTGTGAGGCTGTTGCCCTAACCAAGGCTAGCCTTAAGCAAGACAAAAAATGTATTCAATTTAATTTATTTATTAACATAAACAATATTACGTTTTAATAGATTCTTAGCCTTGTCGACTTGTCTAGTCAATCATTGTAGCTCCTACAAAATCACCTAATCTTTTGCTTTCGTGAGGATAATGAATACTGCTACAATTATAATTAATATGATCACTAACCACATTATAAAATAGTGTGTTTATTTGGTGGTTTGTCCGTCAATCACGCTGCGACAGAGCAACCGATCAACGTGTTTTTGGTATAGTATTTTTTTTTTGTGTTGGTAAGACCTAGACTCTAGACTCTAGAGTAGTAGTAGTAGGTCTACTCTCTAGAGTCTAGAGAGTAGACCTATGGCTAGCATGCGCACAACGAGTAAAATTATGTCTACCCGTTAACTCTATTTGTCTAGCGAAGCTAATATGGTTACTTGTCTCGTTACGTCAAAAGTAGAGATAAAAGTAATATTTCTTAGCTGTGGTATTTTTCTCTACGAACCTTTACATGTCGACTATTTTTTTTTTTGTAATATACCGCATTTTGTGCATGTTAGGGTAAATGAAAAATTTGCCGGCAACGACAACATCTCTCTCGTCGCGAGATAATCTCGTCGTGCGCATGCTAAGCACACTGGAGGCTACTTTTTATCCCCGAAAATTCATGAAATTCCACAGAACTTTAAAAAAAACCTAAAACTTACGCGAACTAATCGCGGGCATCATGGTTATAAAAGAACTGTGAAGAAGAATGGTGTAGCAAATGGTGAGTTTCCCCAAAGGAACCCAAAATCTTTTTTTAATAAGCAACACCTGGTAAGCCAAGCTATTTGTAGTCGATTCAGATTAACCCCTGTAACCTTATAATAAAACATACAGAGCCCATAAAGGCATAGACGGCAAATCGATTACCCACTAACCTTATTGAAAATCGTAGGACATCACTCATATGAACAACATTTACGATTAACCGGATACAAGATTTATTCTTTACTTCATATAAATAAAGGTTATTATTGCATGAATTAAGATTTCATGTTAGAGGAGAAAGGGATGATAACTGTGAAATTATTGTAACAGATGTTGATACACTTTAGTCATGGCGTATGTTTACTTGACCGATATAGTTTGTAATAATTTATCGATTTAATTAAGATTACAATTTTAAAATATACAAAGAACTACAGAAACATTACATGAAAAACTACAACTAATTATATTTACTCAAAGTAAAATTAATATTATTTTCAAGTTCCGTTGTATGGTCAAAGTCCGTTCGTGTTACATTAGGTGCATCTCTATTACATTCTCTCTTCTAAAATTATTGATCCATAAGGTTATAGCGATAAAGCCTTCAAAACAAAAACAACAAATGTTACAGATTCACACAAAAGAAAACAAATAAGTACATAAGTAAATTAAAATATTCCTAATTAGTTTAGTTACATAAGTAAATAAGTACATAACCTAAAAGATGTTAAAGAATCAGGTAACGCATGAAAAAAAACTATACTTAAGAATGTACCTTCTAAAGATGGTTCCGTTAGGATGACAACAATAAGAGTCCTACAATTATTATTATTGTACAGAATATAAAACCAGATGCTCCTAAAACGGTAGCAGCTGTAGTCATTCAACCAATGCAAACAATTATCACCTCTATGCAATCAGAACTTACACTTATTTTTGTTTGCACTTAAATATTATTTAGGGCAATAGTTATATCGCCGTGTATACTTGTTATACACCTGCGCAGGATTTCTGTCCTTATAAATAAACGGTGTTTGCAGCGAATCTTTTTTTTTTTCAATTATTTATAGTGTGGGAAAAATATGCGAATACAATATTTTTTGCCACAAAAACGGGTTCACTCGCATGATATAATAAGAGTGTCAGTCAGGACTTGAGACATCCCGTGCATGTCATATTGAAATGTGCTATTATACAACACCATAAAAGCATTTGTAGGCACTTTCGACTGAAGGTAGGCCATATGTCGCCTTAAGTAAGGCAGATGGCTTAATTGGATATAATAACATACTTTTGTACATAGACTTTAGGTACATACATCTTACGGTTTTAGCGGCTTCTTTTGCGCTTCAGACGTTGCACGTAATGCATTTTACAGCACTGATAAAAGAGAAAATAGGGACAGGACAGGACAAAATCTGCCCGAAATATGTGCGTTGGAGGGGACCAACGACTTGTCCTGTCGTGCTAGTGTGCCCGTTCTTAAAGTAAGTGACGCGGACTTTTTGTCCGCCAAGCTATTTTCTTTGTCCGTAGTTTATATTATTCTAATGCCCACATTGATATTATATCACGTGCTATTTTTGCGTCTCGACTCATAAGTGTGCGAACATCTTAAAATAATTTTGCAATTAAAAACAGTTTTACATACAAAACAGAGAAGTTGTATGTACATACACACAATTTTTAAGTTTCATTATCTATCTTTATAAGGATTTTTGCACAATTTGTAAGTTGTACAACTTACTTCTTAATCTATACTATGAGAGGTAATGCTGAAAACCGCAGGAATAACTTACTATCACATTTGTGACGTATACAGGGGTCATACTGCTTTTAGCCATATTGTTTAATTATTGTTGACTTTCGTGTTTTAGAATCATAATCTTTATTTTAGGAACATCAAGGCATCAAACTAACATTGAGTAATATTGCTTAAGTATTGCTTTAAGCGGTGGTAGTATGGCCCCAGGCTGGGCTTTAATTAATGCGATTTAAATCAATAAATAATATTCCGGAGCTATTTACAGCTGGACAAAGACTCACAAAAGGATTCACGGAATTGTGAAGTGTGGTCGATTCAAACGTTTATTATTATACTCGTATCAAAGAGTACACACAGGGAGAGATATTTTAGGCTCCGGGACTCAGAATTCTAAAGCAAAAAGAAATGGTAGGTTTTTAATAAATACCCGCGACTTCGTCCGCGTGGTTTAAGTTTTTTTTGATTCCTGGGAGAACTCCTTAATTTTCCGGGATAAAAAGTAGCCTATGTCACTCTCCGGGTCCTCAACTATACCCATGCCAAAAATCACCTTGATCAGTTGCTCCGTTGATGATTGATTGCAGGACAAACCAATTAACCAACAAACAAACACACTTTCGCATTTATAATATTAGTATGATGATGGTCATTGGTCATAGCCTACAACGCTGAAGTGCAGATTGGCAGACTCCATACACTTCTGAGAACATTTTGGAGGATTTCAGGCGTGCAGGTATGCCTCACTACTCTTTCCTTTACAGCTGTTATAATATACAGATTCTGAATCATGTATAATACATATTCTAAATTCCTCCTTCCTCGGTTCACACCCATTGATTGGCGCACCCACTTGCAGACTTACAACAGAGACAGAGGTGTTGTTTTAATATAATTAAGGGGGAACATTTGGCAAATCTCCGCGAACGTGAATGGTATCCAGGAATGGTGTGTTTACACTGTGTGTTTATTTTATCGCAAGGATCGTCCGACGTGATGGAAATAGTCCACGTAGACTCAGCTTAGTGACGATACAGTCCGGGAACCGTATCCTTAGTTGGTGCATTTAGTTTGTAACACACATCAATGTCTTAACATCTAAGCGCAATCACACGCGCTTAACTCTTTCCTTTTGTTTCAGTGTTTGAAATGCGATTGACGTTATTAGTACACCTTAACGAGACACACACAATCAATGCCACTAATGCTACTCAAATAACACATTTCTTTGGCACGCCCTTTCAGTCTTGCCAGATCTTCCCAGTAGAATCTCCGTTCCGAACAGGTGGTAGAGGTAAGACAATACGTAGCATAAGTGACCACAAGCCCTACAAGAAATGAGAGAGTTTGTGTTTGACGCTTGATGATATGAGTATCTGAATTTTCAGTATCTACTGAAAAATCCGCTACATTTGGTTTCCAGTAGATACTGAAAAATCCGTTACTATCAGAAAGCGCAGCTTATTCGGCACGTGTTCTGTGTCTAAATCAGCGTAGGTAAGTCTAAATAGGCACCGAAGCACGATCCAATAAACTAAAAGATATCGTAAGAGGCTCCAGCTGTTGCTCTTTATTTGTATCACTGTATGATTGCTAAACTGCGACATCGATGTGCTAAAATAGAAGTTGACGCCCCCCGGCCGGACGCCTCGTTGTAATAAAACTGAAGCCAAGAATTAGATGCTACTGTTTGTTTCGAATCGTACGCAAACTGCAAATTTAAGGATTTTTTTATAAATAATGCTAATTTTGCGCCCATAAGTTCATCGTATTTTTAATTACCTATGCCTATTTTCCTTGCCTTGTTTTCAACAGATTAAACAATTGCTGCCCCTGCTTAGAATGGATAGATGTAGCCCCTGCTTATTGAAGACTTAATAAATAACTATTTTTTTATTGCGAGATAGGCTTGCGCTCGACGACAATCATGCTTAGTGCAAAGCAATGATGAGGTCTAGATTGGAACGCGCTTTTATTTTAAGCAAAGTAGGTTTGTCACACCGCAAAAGAGCAACGGATCGACGTGATTTTTTGCATGGTCTACTTACTTGAAAACCCCTAGGTTTTAGGTGATTCTCTAGGACCTATCCTAGCATGGTCCTAGAGAATGAGAGATTACTTTTTATTCCGGAAAATGTAAGAGATTTCCCCCAGAATGCAAGGCAAGGGCCGGGGCAAACGGCAAACTTAATACCTACTTACCTAATAAAAAATAGGTCTGTTAGAACAAAGCCAAACGACCTAAGGAATAATCATAACGAAACATTACGGCGCGGCGTTACATAAATAAAATTCAACCAGGATGTTTATGTATAATAAAAACGCGATTTTTGCGTCGTAAATCTAGTTTTATTTACCCATAAATCAGAGCAAAAGTAAAATCTCACGTAATAGCCGACTATTCAAGTACAGGAGGTTGATACTTGATACGTCAACACTCAACAGCGCCAGCAACCTCGACAAAGAAATTTATTATACTCGAAGAAATTATTATTATACTTCTACTCAATGGTTTTTGTTGTTCTAAACTGCGGTGGCAGTAATTCATTGGAGTACCTAGTATTCGATATCACTCGATCATATAATCGAAACATTCGGGAGTGCGAGTTGTTGAATGTTTCAAGCGTTGTAGAGTTCAGGCAATGAATAATATTTTTACAATTACATATTATCAACTATCAAGTAGGTACTCAATGTAAAATTTGCAAGAATAAACATTCTCGTAGACTCTATTGTTTTGTTTTATATTACTCACGCCAAAATAGGAAGGGTGATACTGATAATGTAATAAGGAAGAACTTGAAAAACGATTTCCGTTGTTAAAATTCATTTTATGTGCACCAAAGATTAGATTGATTCCAATAAGTGGGTTACACTTACACATAAAAAATATCAGACAGAGTATGTAAAATGCCCGCATACACGCGACCCGAATAAAGCGAACAACCTCTCTCAAGGGGAGACGCTATAATATGAAACACTAGCTGATGCCCGCGACTTCGTCCGCGTGGATTGATGTTTTTCGGTTCCCGCGGGAACTCTTTAATTTTCCGGGATAAAAAGTAGCCTATGTGCTATTCCAGACTATAATCTATCTCTGTGCCAAATTTCATCCAGATCCGTTCATCCGTTGGAGCGTGATTGAGTAACAAACATACATCCATACATCCAAACTTTCGCATTTATAATATTTATTTGATTTGATTCTCCAGAAAGTTACAGGACCACTACGAGTTACAGGACCACAGTTCACTTCTGCTGTTCAATTTAGATGAAGCAACTACATCAATGCATGAAGGTCCAATAAAAAGTAGTTTTTTTGTCATTATTGCCTTTCAGCGAAAGAAAATCAAAGTTGTTAAATCGTGTAACATATAGGCGTACTTATGTTAAGACGTAGCGACTTAATTTATTTAAGTGTGTGTTGTGTGTACCTTATAAATAATAATATCCTTTTGAACGAATTTTGGCCGATGCCACCAATTCCATCCAAAGATCCAGATATCCAGGAGATATTACACTAGTGTGTGCGCATACACATTGAATTGAATTGCTTTGTGTCGAATGACAGCTTTGTCTCCTTCTAAACGTATCGCTCGATGAGACGACCCCTATAGGCGCCGCGTCAGGCCGATTGCGAAACCCTTCAGTTAATCAATTGAAAGCCTTACAGTGGAAATAACATTGTTGTTATATTCAATTACGATAAATAAGACTTCATAAAAGTATAAGCGAGGTTACGTACTATATTATGAAGGAGCGTGGTTTGAAATCATAGCTGATAGTAGCGTAAGAAGAAATAAGTATAACAATGGTAAAAGGCTTTATCATGGCTTTATAAAGGTAATGATAGAGACTAGAAAGACAAGTCTATAGTGATTACAAACAATAGTGTTATTGTTTCGTTCTCATAATAATTATTGCTTTGATTTGTTAACCATCAAGACTTTAGGTATAAAGTGTTGCATTAAATTCAATCAAAATCAAACCACGTCAATGTTTTTATGAAGATTATAATAAAACTTGCAAAACATCCGACAAATTTCATGCCAACGTATATATATATTTTCGTGTTTTATATGATATCCAATAAAGCTCTCTTTAAACGTATAATAAAGAAGGATTTTATACTTCTACCATACCTTTACTACTGTTTTAATCATACTTTTGCGGGTCTAAAGTCAGTCTTCATGCCCTAGGGCCGTAATCTAGTCGATCGATCGCCCCAACTAGTTGACCAACCCCATACTGTAAATATGCACAACAGAGTCTAGGCTCCAGACTGGTCGACCAAACGACCTCTTTGCAAACGACCGTACCATTTGACATAATACCATTTGACATAAAAGTTTTTAAACCAAGGAGTATGTATACCTGCATCTTTTCTTTTTATTATTTACTAGACCTATGTATCCTACTTACTATGATTTGCAATAAATATCTAACCGTTATAGTTTGTTTTACTGTTATGGTAGAAGTATAAAGTAGAGTATACACCACCGGGATAAAGCAGTTTTTTTCTTGGGCGCTTCAATCCCTCACTGCACTCAGGACTCAATCTTAATTCCCTCTCTTTGGTCGGGAATTAACTTATAACACCCTCGCTGCGCTCGGGAGTTAAATTTGGAGTCCTTCGTTACGTTCAGGATTCAATGTAGCGCCCGTGACATAAAACAGTGCTTTATCCCCTTGGTGTATAAACTACTATAACATTGAGAAAATCATAACAAGATTCACAATGATGTTTACACAGTTGTTCGTAAAGGCGAGAATCGCAAAGAATTTCCATGGAAAACCCCGACTGAAGCCCGAAATGCGCCAAGAATGACTCAAGCGTAACACAAGTACCTTCGCTGAGAGCTGAATACCGCTTCTTTGATCGATGTGTTACTGAAAACGTTTGATGCCATTATCACCCTTATGCGTGAAGGCAATCCGGCTATTATTCCTTGAGATTATTAAGTACTTAAATCAATCTTCAATGACTGACTGTATGGAGAAACAATTAACGAAATCCTAAGTGGAACTCAATGACGTGCGAAGTGCACTGAATGATCGCTGATGTTTTTTTTTCTGAAGTTTGTTTAGAATTCGTAGTAAGTATGGTCTTATTTGAATGGTACTAACTGCCACTGACGTCTTCTACTTCCAGAATATTTCAAAGCTGGTGTGAATGAAATGAGAATGAAGTTGGCAATAATCAATGGCGTGCAGTTCATAGAGGCATAAAATCACTGCTGGTCCAAATGGAAATAGGTACGTCAATGCTCATTTTTCATCAAAACAGCTAGTAAATAGGTATTCTGTATAACTAATGCCTACCCCAGCTTCAAAACCTAAACAGTATGCACGCCACTGGCAATAATCACAATTTTATAGACACTAGGTATATTTTACATAATTCAAATATCAGAGTAGTTATTATACTCTGATTCTCTGATAGAGATCAGAACTTGATTATGAAAATTCCGTGGGAACTCTTTCATTTTCCTTACGAGTGTATCCAAATTGTAAGCTCTCTCTCTCTCTCTATCTCTATACCAAATTTCGTCAAGATTGGTTCAGTGGTTGAACCGTGAAAAGGCACCCCGGCTGACGAACAGACAGACGTATTCACATCTTTAAAATTCGGACTTAATGGAGGACTTATGGAATAGGTATGTAATGTATTATTTACAATATAACCATGAGTCATTTAATTAATAGTAGTTTATGCAACTGTCATATAATGAAGGGTATTAAAACACGAGTGTGAGTTTATGAAACGAGCGCAGCGAGTTTCATAATAGTAACGAGTGTTTTAATACCCGTGTTATATGCAGTTGCATACACTACTTTATCTTCACTAATGCAATTTATCAAACAACAAGAGTAAAAGCTGACAATACAAAACACATTGCGAAACATTAAATTCACGCGTACGTGTATTGTCACAGTGAACTTGCCGCCATTAAAATCTAACCAATGAGAGCGCAGCTGCGCGCGCAGGGCCAATCAGGAGCGAGCGCGCGCTGTTCGTTTTTTATTTAATTGGCACAAGATCTTACCAAAGAGTTTTGTGTATGTAAGTTTAGTAGTTTCGACGAAGTTTTCACGTATAACCCAACTTCACCAACTTCAAAAGCCAGCCTAATATCAAAATTTTATACAACTTGTATGAGGATTTTGACATAAGGCTCGCCAGGTTAATTGGTCGCGTTTTATTGATGTTATAATGAGATTTTACGATATCGATGTGGATATTATACCATCATGTGAAATTGCTTAAATTGAGTGTTTTGTTATCTGCGCTATAACAGTAGTAATTATAAGTCAAGTATTGGAAACATAAGTAGAATGTTATAACATTAGTGTAGATAAATACAATTATAATATTATTTGCGATACATCAGCCGTCTAATTATAATACCTATTTAAGGGACTGATTGAAACTTGCGGTTTTCCTTCTAACAATACAATAGCTAAAGGGATACAGATTTGTTTGAAAAAGTGGAGGCGATTATAAGGTGGTGATATGGTGGCATTTTGTTATATTATGGTGAGATATGTTTGAATTTTCGTTCCGCACCGACTCCAAAAAATGTTATTATAGAACTACATTAACTCTTGTATACATAATAAATTAAATTATTTTTTACTTTTTAGTGTTTGTGGTTTTTGAAGTCGGTTTTTATTTTTTTTTGATTTTTTTTTATTATACCTACTACTTCGGACTTCGGAGTAGTCTGATTGTTCTCCACTCCACTTTCCTTCACTGGACAGGCACAATTAGGAAGAGACTTGAAGATCTGCGCAATTATCGCTTTACTCTAAAAATACTCTTTTCTTCGCAACAACTTCTCTTGTGGTACAGGCTACAGCCTACCTTTACCTTTGTCAAAAACCTGCTATTTATAGTTGATACTGCGATATACTTTCAGGTTAGTAGGTACATAGGAAGACATGAATCATGGCAATATGAATAATAACAATTATTGATATCACGTAATATTGACATCATCCTCATAGCAATATTGCGATTTCTTTGTTTGTAAACACGGTCTGGTGGTTTTTGAATGATGCATTCACAGTCATTTCCTAAAAATAATTCCCTTACATAGTGTATGGAAGCTGCAATGTTGCAATTCGCTTGCCCTGTGATGAATTACAACAAACTTCAGCGGTATCTTCCTTAAACGTACTTAAATTTTCTCAACAATATTCCATATCAAACTTTCCGCTCAAAACTGTGGATTTTTTCGCATCGTATCCAAAAATAATTATAATAATTTACAGTTAATTCCCTAGCAAACCTACAACAAAACCTAAATCAACGTAAGTACCTACCCAAGCTATACAAAGTACAAACCCTGTAATTTTTCCACTGCCAAAAAAAGGGGAAAATCCCAAATTACGTCAAGCTTTCTGCTTAATAAAGATCAAATTATAACTGAAACATGTAATGATCATTCACGATAATTTGCCGTTCATTCATCATTGCACCTTTAGCAAACCAGCGCATTCCAAGTCAGTAGCCATGAGATATCGCCTTTATGCTGATGGTATTAAGGCATAATACCGCGAATAGTTCGACTTCGGTGTAACATGCAACTTTACAGTAACGAAATCATCTAAGTGACTAATTCAACGGAAGCTTGTAACGAAGCCAGGTATTGAATTATTTTCCATCCGATACGATGCTGATTCGTCATCTAATTATATGTATGTATTGTAATTAAGCTACATATCTGTATTACAATGATGATTAAATTATACCTCAATCCAATGCAACATGTATGACTTTTTTGCCACTACCCGTGGAAAATTTACCCATTCTAGGTAATTTACAGAGCTGTAATCTTGAACTTATACCTTATATTTATACTCCGTAACATCGATATTGGAAAATAAACAGAAATAGCTTCCAAACCGCGCTCCTGGAAGAGCTTTTACCACCATGTTCAGTCTCTGAATTCAACTAATACTAATACTACAAATGCGAATGTGTGTTTGTTAGTTAGTTTGTTTTCGATACAGGTAATACAGATACTAGCTAACTAACTCCTGTAGGGTTAGCATGCGCACAACGAGTAAAATTATGTCTACCCGTTACCTCTATTTGTCTACCGAAGCTAACATGGCTACTTGTCTCGTTACGTCAAAAGTAGAGATAAAAGTACAATTTTTTCTTGTAATATACCGGATTTTGTGCATGCTAGGGTAAACGAGAAATTAACGGCATTGACAACATCTCTCTCTCTCTCGTCACGAGACATCTCGTTGTGCGTATGCTACGCCTGCTGGAGACGGTTATAAACTCTTTACATCATGTAAAATCAAAAAGTTCCCACGTCACTTTAAAAAAAACCCCTATCCACGCGGACGAAGTCGCAGCCATCATCTAGGTAGGTTAATACTTGATGCCATTTACCTAATGCATGTCTCAGGTCCGAATTAATAAACCGATTTCAGCTAAGAACAGATTTTCGAGTATTGGTCAATCTAAGACCGGTTTTTACCATAGATTGACCGATACTCGAGAACCTGAACTTAGCTGATGTCGGTTTATTAATACGGGCCTTAGATATCCATAATGAGTTCGAAATTCTGTCTATTAGGTACAGTAGGTATGATTACAATAATTTGACAAAATAACCAGGGACCATACTACCATCGCTTAAAGCGGTATCTATTGTTTTAATATTGTTGAAGTTCGTGTTGTAGAATTATAATCCTTACTTTAGGGGCGTCAAGGCCCGTGACATAAAACTATCGTCATACTAATACATATTATAAATGCGAAAGTGTGTTTGATTGTTGGTTTGTCCTTCAATCACGCCGCATCGGAGCAACGGATCGACGTTATTTTTGGCATAGGTAATGGGTATAGTTGAGGAGAGTGACATAGGCTACTTTTTATCCCAGAAAATTAAGGAGTTCCCGCGGGAAGCAAAAAAACTTAAACCACGCGGACGAAGTCGCGGGCACAGCTAGATTTGAAATAATACTGCTTTAAGCGATGGCAGTAACGACCAGATATACCAAACTCGTTCAGTGTAAATCAATGGAAAATCTGATACTTACCTATCAATTAATCATAATGGAAAATGTTTAACACCTCTCGAGTCGCATCGTCCCCGTAAAGCTCTAATAAGGCTTCTTACGTGATTTTCCGTAAAGGTTTCCGTTCATATATGGCTTTTACAAACTAACCAGAACTAATTATGTGCAGGTATATATGACAATCATTTATACTAAGAATTATATCTAATATACATGCATAAATTATATTGTTTTTCAGAATTGTTTCGTCACTAACTCATGCCGGCTGCTTTGTCTGCGTTAGATCGTTGAAATCTTGATTACATAGCTACATTCTACACATTAAAGTAAACACACAGACCACAGACTAAACAGTGGGATATAGAAAGTGATTGGTGAGTTATAGGATGGATAAACATTTCACGTGTGGATTAAACATTTCATGTCGATGTCGATGATTTGATGCCGACATTTTCATGTCGGTGACAAAAATCTATGTATCTACACGGAAATGCTTTCTTCGTCAGTCATTTAATTTATTAGTTTTGAAGATGGTTGTTCGCGAGAGCTCCGTCCGTATATTTCTATTAGTCTATGACTGTTCAAACCTAGAATTTGCTATAGGACATAAATAATTAATATAATATTATGATAATTAAAAAAATTAAAAGATGCGGCAAAAGAAGAAATAAATCTCAAGCCCCGTAAAAATGTTAGTAGTATTCTTAAGAGATTACTACAAACTATAATCCTAAATTCGAAGAACCAAAGTATCACAACGGTTCAAAGAAACTCATAAAATATTTTAGTCGAAACAAATATGCAGAGAGGTCGACAAAACATCTTATCACAATAAATTCGAATCGGTTGTTTAAAAAAACATATTTTATGAGGATGCTGTCAAAGTATAGGAGTTTGAGGGTCTTTTTATCCTGTTATCATAGCAAGATAAGGATTTTTTGGCATTATTGTAGCGTTATAAAAAGGTTACGATAGTTTTTAGATTAGTTATTATTAAAAGAATGAGGATTAGCAACTATCTTAATATATATAAATCTCGTGTCACAATGTTTGTCCTCAATGGACTTCTAAACCACTTAACCGATTATAATAAAATTCGCACACCATGTGCAGTTCGATCTAACTTGAGAGATAGGATAGTTTATATTATATAGATTAGGATTATTAGTGCTACCCGTGCGAAGCCGGGGCGGATCGCTAGTGTATTATGAAATTGTAATAGTATGTTTATTCGTTCATGCATGCATGAGTAAAACAAAAGCAACAACTATTAAGGCTAAAATATGAAGATTGATTGTATTGATCTTATTACAATTATATTTAGGTATTATCTCATAGGGTAAGCTGCGCTTTACGCCGATATGACTTACACGCCAATAAGAATACTCATGATAAAGCACTCAGTAATAGCGTTAAGCTACCATACTTAATATTATAAATGCGAAAGTGTGTCTGTCTGCTACGCTTTCGCGGCCCATCTATTCAACCGATTTTGATGAAATTTGGTACCTATATGGATAGTTTGTATCCCGGGGTAGGACATAGACTATTTTTATCCCGGAAAATTAAAGAGTTCTTGCTGGAATCAAAAAACCTTAATCCACGCGAACGAAGTCGCGGGCATCATCTAGTTCGCTATAATCTGCTAAAACAGAGGGTTTTAGCGAACAGCGCTGTTTTAGCTGATTATAGCGAATTAAGCTTCTTGTTGATAGGTTATCGATTATCATGAACCGCCCAACGCCAGCTTCTATCAAACATTTAAAATCCCGAGTCGTCTCAGTTTCCGTTGCCCAAGCGATTTATGACAGCATCGTATTTCACAACTTGCCCTAAAATGTGTAACTAGTTCACGCAGTTCAACGCAGCGGATTACTAAACGGGAAGGCAATATATTTTTAGATTTCGACATTTCGATATATGGGTCAAGCCCGAAAGGCGAAGAAGCTTAGTTTACGTGCAGTTGGAAATTTGAGTGTATCTCATACAAGTAGACCGTATGAGCTGATGTCCGCGACTTCGTCTGCGTGGATTAAGGTTTTATGGTTGCCGCGGGAACTATTAATTTTCCGGGATAAAAAGTAGCCTATATGTTATTCCAGACTATAATCCATCTCTGTGCCAAATTTCATCCAGATCCGTTTAGCCGTTATGGCGTGATCGAGTGACAATCCATCCATCCATCCATCGCATTTATAATATTAGTATAAATGACCAAGGGACGAAGGGTGATTAGGTACTTTAGTTTTTTTCTTTTATTCCACTACAAGTAAGCCCTTGACTGCGATCTCACTTAGTATTTAGTAATGATGCAGTCTAAAATGGTAGCAGGCTAACCATCGGTTGTTACGTGGCATCGTCCCGTTCCACTGCTAAATCACTTGGCGCCATGTCTTTGCTGGCAGCATAATAACTAGTCACGGCCGAAGCCTCCCACGAGATTAAACCAGAGAGAATTTAGAAACTCCCAAATTGCCCCTACCAGTAATCGACTCGGGACCAGCCACTTATAAGACCACAACGCCCACCATTGGGCCAGGGAAGTCGTCAAATAGTATATTATCCTCAGTGAACCATAGTGGACAGTATTACCAGTAGGTACTATTTAAATAATATTATTATATTTTAAACATGTAAACGCACACGATCTCCATACATAGCTTTCATTATAATATACGGGAAACTCACTAAAGATGTAAGATTGCCTCTGAATATTATTATGAGACCGATTCGCGAGATTACCGGTCCACTTGTCTGTATGCTTTCCTCCATTACCTACCTCGTAACATGCCTTAATAGGGAAATGTGTTTATTTGCTGCCTCATCACGTTCGGCTACTTCAGAGACCTCTAGTAATATTCTGCGTTCATAAATTCTTACTAAGATTATAATATTATCTAAATGGATTGGACCAAGTGTACGAGTAGTAAATGTAGTGCAAAATAGTCCTAATTTAAACTGCTAGGCTGATCGTACATTACAAGATTAGCCGCATGCTACGAAGTTTTCAGCGCCACCACCACCACCACTACTAAATATAAAAATATGTAAGTATAAATGGAAAAGTTGACTGACTGATCTATCAATGCACAGGCGCAACCACTGGACAGATCGGGCTGAAATTTAGATGCAGATAGATATTATGACTTAGACCTTCGCTAAGAAAGGAAATCAACAAGAAGAAGATAAAATAGGGGTTTGAAGTTTGCGCAGTCCACGCGGACGAAGTCGCAGGCATATTATGCTGTTGTAATGCTTTGAGTACGATGTGCAAACTTAATAACTCCTAAGTAAGTCGATCTTTATTAGACATTTACGTACTCTAGGGAAAATTACACAAGAAATAAATTAAAAGAGCACTAATTGCAACGTTGAGGCTTGCTTTTGTCGATATTCTTCAATGAAGAAGTGAAGTCTAAAGTAAGAATCATATGGATATAACATTGAAAGATAAGTACCATACTCGGGTCGCTTCGATAGTAGCAAACTTGTTACCGATAAAAATAGTCATAGTACAAGAAATTCTCGCAAGCTTCTCGCATCAAGCAAGTTGAATATAACCGTTGAGCGAAAATCGTACAGAAAAGTCTTGAATGGCATTTAAAAATAAACAACTATTACCGGACCTGTACAACTTAGAGCGAACCAGTTAAGGGCTATGCAACATCAATCTACTTTACTCAAACACTTTAGTGAAACTAGAATACAAGAACAAGTTAAGCTGTGAAGTTAAGGTTGAATGTCCATCCGAGAATGACAGTCACATAGGTACTCGTAGAAACAATCTGCATTCAGCAGCCTACAAGATAGTGTAATAACTTGTTACATTACGTATGTAATGGATATTTACATACTGCGACATTTGCTTTTTAAAAAGAGTTTTAATGCTGATTTTCTTCCCAGTACCTACTCAGTAAAATCGATGGTAGAGTTTGTAGAGTCTTGAAATATCATTAGTGGGGGGTTGTTTTACATGAAAGACATTTCAATTCATTCCAGAGATGCTCTAACACGAATTGTATGTGAAACCGCCCTGTAGTATAAACTACCTAACATCACCTCTTTACATTTGATTACGTAATAAATCGCACCGAAAGAGGCACAACCCGAACGATCTAACTATCCCCCTCTCCCCCAGGGCGATCGAGGGAGAGCGCTATCGCGTCGACTCGGGTAGCGGTTTCATTCCAACACGAAAAACCCTTTAATTCCCACTACTGGCGTGACGGAGTGCCTGCTCGGCCGACTACGGCCCTTGATCCAGAAGTTCGATTCTCCAGCTCGACTGAACTCTCATGGGTAAGATTTGAACCTACACGTGGTGTGAAATAACCTATACAGGATTCATCCGAGCACACATTACATTACAATATGGCGCCCGAGAAAAGCGAGAGCAGCGCCCTCCCTCGCGGCAGTGGTGATTAAGGGAAATTAGATTGAATATCATCTGTCAACTCCGTCATAAGTGACAGCAGTGACATAGACAGTCAAAACTTAGTTTACTATTTGTTAATTTGTCATGATGTTATTTAATACATAGCAATTATCCATTTTGTCATAAATTAAAGCCAGTAAACAGTAAAGCTTTCAGTGCGAACGTGTTGTCGCCTTGTCGTCTTATGTTTCCATTTGTAAACAACAAGAAATCTTAAAAATTTTCCTTGCTATTATAAATAAACACTAATAAACTAATTCTCATGTGTAATTCCTACAGCTGTCCTGTGAAATTGTACAAAACAACAGGAAGGAGTGCGCATTCCCGATTATCAAGTAAGTAAACAAAACTTTTAAATTTCCAAGTGTTAAAGATTTTATAACCAGAGTTTTTTACTGCTTGTCGGGTAAATGCGTCACTAAGCGGCAGTAGCGTTTATCATAAATATTGTGATTGTGTCAACAGCACTTTTGTATAATTTAAGTATATATAGCATTAGTAAAATACTGTAAATTGCGAACACTCAATCCAAACGATCAGTAAAGTTATCTTTTTGCCTTCTACCTTACAAAAATAATTTTTTTTAAAAAATGGATAAACAGGCAAATATTAAGGGAACACCGCAAGTTCCAACAACTCTACAACCGGAAAGTAACCCGGCACCAAATGTGGGGACAAATATTACCTCGTCTATAGTTATAGACATGCAGGACGCCTTCGTAAACACAAATCCCAGGCGCCCCCAGGCTACAACCCATGTAACCTTCTCGACAACCACAGCAACTTGCACCCCCGTACTAGAACACCCCACTTACTCCTCTGCTTTTGATTTAGCTACATACATCAAACTATTTCATGAGTATATTTTTTCGAATTATTAATTTAAAATAAACAAAATAATTCATCGCTTCTCAAATATTTTATTACAACAAACTAAAATACAAAATCACATTTAACATAAATCACATTCTTACTTAACTTTAACATTTATAGATGATTGATAAGTATTAGTTAACATGCCACCAGGCAACAACAGCTATACTCCACTACATTTGTTTAATAATTACTAATTAAAAATAATTTTATAGTTTTTCTCTCACACATAGTCAAGGAGGCAGCTACAAAATTTTTGTCTGTACATAGGACAGAGCATTTTCCTCTTCCTTGCCTAATAATAGAAAACTTTTTAGAAGGCACTCCCGCATAGTCAGAGAGCCAGCCACTCTTTTTATCTGTCTATTTGACAGAATTTTTTTTCCTTACCATTTGAAAGGAACTTATTAGTACTTGCTTCTAGCATAGTCTTAGAGCCGGTATATTTTAGTGTATTCATCAGATAACACATTAGAATTTGATTCAAATTCTCCAAGTATCTATTTGGTAGGACGAACCACACCTATCAGGGTCTAGCAATTATTGAACTACTAGTAGCACATATAGCAGACCTTAGGTTATTGTTCACTACTCATGACTCAACATTACTTTCCTAAAATAGGAATAGAAATAAGTACTTATACTCACTATAGGTATAGCCGTAGTGGGGATTCCTTGCAAATGTGTACCGTAGGACGATATACTGTGCATTAGTTTGCGATGCCAAGGTACCATTTGCAGGAAACCAAAACAGTACAATATAAATACTAACTGCAAGTAAGCAGCAGACACATATAGTAGGTTAAAACTAAATATGTAAGTACATATTATAATTACAAAAATCTTTTAGTTATTAAATACTGATAATCAATTACAACTAACACACTAAATCTAACTTATGAATTGCTTAGATTTCCCCGGGGAACAATTTAGCTTTAAGAATAGAGTGACAGTATGAAGTATACTAGTAGGGAATGAATGTAGTTCAAAATTGTGCACAACAACAAATTAGGAAAAAGAATGAAAGAATGAATAAATGAGTCTTAGCACAGTAGAGTACTAACAAACAACTAAAAATAGATTAGTTTTTTTTGAATAACCGCAGGGCTAGGTAGTTAGGAGATATTTTTTTTCGGGTTGTTGCGGCTGTGGAGCCAACTGGGTTGTCTCTTTATCTGAAAAAGGGGGTATTGTAGTATAAACTACCTAACATCACCTCTTTACATTTGATTACGTAATAAATCGCACCGAAAGAGGCACAACCCGAACGATCTAACTATCCCCCTCTCCCCCAGGGCGATCGAGGGAGAGCGCTATCGCGTCGACTCGGGCGCTGGTGGCGCGGCAGTCGGGATCACAAAGTCATCGAGTGCAGGCGCGCGCGCGTTAGCTTTTTAACGTGAGGGATTTCTTTTTCAACAGGCTCTGACCTGGTGCCAACGTCACGTAAAAATTGTTCTTGTTATAGAGGAGCTCTGGTACTTAATCCAGCCCTTACCTATCCGGATTTTACCGGCCCCGACTCACCCTAAATTCCCTCGTTCCCTGCTCGCGCGCGCCTTGTACGGCTTTCATAATAGGTCGGATAAATTAATTCCGACTCCATCTTGTTTTTCCTTTTAGCGAAACTATAAAACTAAAAACGTGGAATCGTTTGAAATGTGTGTTCGTAAGCATCTAAGCATGTAAACGCGTCGTCTAACTTAAGTCAAGTGCGCGTCTAGTGTGTTAAACGAAAAAGAGTAAAATCAGTGGTGACAAAGGTGTTTACTACGCGTCTTCCGGCGGTGCCTTCGCTGGTCGCGGGACATGGTCCCGGCGACTCGTGATAAGGGGTTGTGAGGCTTTTCCACGCCCTTTCTCCGGTATTGTGAGTGACTACCTATCTTTGTGGGACAATTTGGTCTCTCCGGGATAGACCCGGTACAGTGAGTTAAGTCCGTCCATCTTCTCCGAAAGTTCAACGAACCTTCCGCGTACGGTTTCTTTGTTAATCTCCCTGTGATTAGTATAACCTAGTTAAGTAAATTCAACCTTGTAGAACCTGAATTAAATTTTATATTCTATGTTAATGGTAATATAGCGGTTTCATTCCAACACGAAAAACCCTTTAATTCCCACTACTGGCGTGACGGAGTGCCTGCTCGGCCGACTACGGCCCTTGATCCAGAAGTTCGATTCTCCAGCTCGACTGAACTCTCATGGGTAAGATTTGAACCTACACGTGGTGTGAAATAACCTATACAGGATTCATCCGAGAGCACACATTACATTACAGCCCATTTGGACCGATTCATTCATTAAAAGTTTTATTATGATTTTACATGCATTGGCATGTCTGTAACTTTATGTCACTTATATCTTGATATGTAAAAATCGATAGTGAACCTTATGAATAAAAATAAAAAAATAAATAAAAAAGTGGGTGTCGTAATAAACCAAATTATTAAAATGAACCGATTGTTTTTAGTGAATTATTTATCGCTGTAATTACAAAGCCTGGCTCATTTTTCAACTATTAAAAGCCGTCCGATGAGCTAAGCCCACCAACACACAATCCTGGTGGGCATGTAGCTTAAGAACAAAATATATAAACAATGTTTTATAATGAAGACACAAAAACTTTAACAATGCAACTAAACGATATCAGAGTGCAATAAATTTGCAATAATTATCCTCAAACCGGATTTATCGTGGTCACTATCATTATTCCGATGGGAAAATTCTTTGGTATTAATCTCCTGCAAACTGAATGATTTCGTAATCATTTTAATATAATATTATTCGTGAAAGATTCTTTATAATTCTAACTCCAAAAAGCCGCGTAGGGTAGGTAAATCAAAGAGTATGATCGGCAAAAGAGGGCTAAAAAGAAACTTCTTTTGGGCCAGTTGGAAAGAAATAAATCATTTGTTTTTAATGAAGAAAGTGTCTTTTTATACGGACCACAAAACTAATATGCGATGCAAAAATAGTTGTTGGTCGTTGGGCTCAACTGCTTTGAGTTAGGTGTAGCCTATATTAAACAAACCTTCGCGACAGTCGTGGTCTGTGAAATGCAACTGTAAAGTCATGCACTAGTAAATATGGCTTTTGCTTTCCAAATACCCAATTATGAAGATATAAATATATACCTAATATTTTATTTTATTCTAAACGACGAACAGCTTTTCGAAAATAATGCGTCGTTTACGAAACTTCAAGAATCGGACAAACAATTATTATAATGAAAACGCAATAAATGTAATGTAATTATTGTTTTATGCCATTTATATAATTTAACTTTATCAGTGGTTTAAGAAACTGCACGAATGAATAGGACAGACAATAATAAAAACATTTGCAATTGAACCAATGTAATTATTATTGTTTTATGCCATATAATTTAACTACGAGTACCAACACAAAGAATAGTCATGAATCTAAACCGCAAATTAGAACGTGCGAATTGGGACTGTAGATAACTTTGTGAATGCTTAGTTATTTAAACGACTTAATTACAATTTAACTCTACTGTACCTACGCAGCCCATTACTGCATTTTAAAGGACAATAGAAAAAAATACAATCAAATCGCACAGCATTTTTTTTTGTCCTACCTATACAATGCTCTATTCATTTTTTATTGCGTCATGGACAAGCCTGATGGATGGATTATTAAAGAAAAATGTGAAAATACATGCTCAAGAATAGAAATGTGCAACGACGCAACATCATAGCAATAATTTAAGAAAACCTATGATAAGAAATTGTATTACACTTAGTATTTCAATATAGCGTGAAATTTAATCTTATAGACAGGTTCTTAAAAATGTTTGGCTAGAACCTAGAATAGCGATGAACCCATTGATGTAGAATTTTAGTACCTTCTATTTCAATGGATGAACCACAAAAAAAATACAAATTCGTAAACTACTAGTGACATCTATTGCCATTTCTAGATACTAGGTCTTGAAGTTACGACCGACAGATGTCGCTAGCTGCGGGGCTAAGAATGGTGCTTCCTATTCCGATTGTTTCTTCCTGTGGTTTCTTCATGGAGTCTTTGTAAGAGTTATAAAGTTTTAGTCCAAGGATACTTCTAGCGAGAAATCGGACGCAGACATTCTCTTTGGCGATTTGTCACATTTTCAAACGACACATCTAAAATTTAGCGACGCGATTTTTCAACTCGCGAGTTTCTCCTCGATTTATTAGTGGATTTAATTTATATTCTGAGAGCAATCTTCGTCATAATTAGACTAATATCAAACTGGCAATCAGGATTCCGGACCGGCCTAGGAATTAGGATGACGTAGGTCGATTTTACTGGGTTGCATGCAAAACATCGCTGTACACACAATATATTATAAAATCATTACTACTTACCTTGAGGAAACGCCGCTGCAACGGAATGCTCTTTGAACGGATATCACAACGCGTTTTTATATTGACACTAGATTAAGTTTTGTGCGGGCGCTCTCTACACTCGAACCGCAATACCTATCCAGTAACGACACGCCGCCGCTTCTTTGAGTAGGTACTTTAAATGTGACGGTTAGCAATATCTACTCAACAAAATTAGAGAATAGATCGCACTAATCGAATCTACTGACGTCTGAATCGCGATAGTTTTTGCTGAATAAACCCCTCTTTTTTAATACTAGTTCGCAGGAAGATCTTACTAGGTATAGCTATTAAAGTCGAGCCCATATCACCTGCTCTCATACAAACATCACAACATATTCCGTATCGATAGCATTCATGTGACGGATATTTTTAGCAGGAATAAAATTTGTACAATTTGGAGGTTCAAATTTGGCGCTTTCGTTTCCTCCGCGCCTCGGAGAGCACGTTATTATCACTCTTAGGTTATTGTAACAAAAATAATAATCGTTCCAAAAACCTTAGAGTTTAAATAACGTGGGAACCTACTGCATTATTACCCCAAGGAAACTCCTACGATTATAAGATTAATAGAAAGGGGTCACGACCCTCAGTAATGAGGAATACGACGCAAAGAGAGACAATTTTTCCGATGAGTTTGGTGCTTTAAAGCCACTTACCTCAGTAGACAGGTGAGTTGCACGTCGTTCTGGTATCTCGTGAGTGCGGGCGCGCCCTCCACTCGCACCGCGTTGACTTTATCCCGTAAAGACGCGCCGCAGCCGCCGCAACGCTCTTTGAGTATTGAAAGGATATTCGGCTGTCTGAGGAACGCCACTACCTGTATGAGAAAACCATGATTAGGTATAGTCTTCGATATATTATGTAGGTACTAGATTGGCCCTTTCATAGAAAAAAATTGGGCGTCCGACCTGTAGAGCGCGTTCCACACCTGTCATAAGCTGCCATAAGCTTGTCTTTGTCCCCGCCATAGCGCTGTCCCGCTTTTCAGACTACAGGGCCCGTCTATGTAAATTGAGGTCGTTGGGTATAGTCCCACCAACTTATCTGTCCTGGGTGGCCAAAATTGGAACTAATTTTTATGCCTCTTTGGTTCTTATTAACCGATTGCAAAAAAGGAGGAGGTGATGAATGAAGAACAATTCAGCGATTATCTTTTATTAAAATACTAGCTGATGCCCACGACTTCGTCCGCGTGGATCGAGGTTTTTTGTTTCCCGCGGGAACTCTTTAATTTTCCGGGATAAAAAGTAGCCTATGTGCCAGACTATAATCTATCTCTGTGCCAAACTTTTTATCCCGGAAAATTAAAGAGTTCCCGCGGGAACCAAAAAAACCTCAATCCACGCGGACGAAGTCGCGGGAATCAGCTAGTTTTTAATATATCTCAGCGACGCTGTCACCGGGTCAGATAAGTTTGTGGGACTATACATCATAACGGCTTTACCAGTTGGTTACTGGATGGTTAGTCAAGCATTTCTGTGTTCCTGACATCAGTAGTTTTGACAGTAATTTGACATTCGAAAGACAGTGTAACTAAACTATAGTCCCACAAACTTATCTGGCCTGGTGGCCAAAATTGGAACTAATTTTTACGTATATTTAGTTTTGTTTTTATTTTATTTTTCATAGATACTAGCGACGCTGTCACCGGGTCAGATAAGTGTGTGGGACTATACAGATATCCTACGTTTATTTTATGAATATAACTCAAAGAATTAAAAAACACGACTGCCATATAGTTAAATGATATTTTATTGTGAATCACTGGATATTGAAATATAGTCTTATATATTTTTGGAATCTACTCATCATTTTCTTGATGATGACAATATAAGTTAATCACATTTTGGAAAAAGAAAAATTCATCTTTAGTCTTTGATGCGGGACCATGGTCACCGTATCAATTTTTTTTGAAATTTTACTAGCCTATGTCACCCGGAATAAGCTAAGGATTCTCATTCATCAAAATCCGTTCAGGCGTATAGAAGTTATGGTGGAATATACAAACTCACATACATACATACATACATACATACATACATGAACCCTGAAAACAATATTTATGTACTCCTTTTTTCAGGCAGTCGTATAAAATGTAAAGCTATAGTTAGTCCCAAAAAGGAATTCCGCGGCAATAGGTCACACTAATACATTTTACATAAAATAATTGGATACACATGGGACTACTAGCACCGCCTCTAGGATATTTATTTCCATATAGAGTCCCACCTGGCCTGGCAATTTCGATGTTATATGTAGCAATAAAGAATTTATCTATCTAGGTATCTATCTGGCCCGGTGGCCAAAATTGGAACTAATTTTTATGCCCGTTTATTTTTGTTTTTCATATCTACTAGCAACAGTTCCACCGGGACAGATAAGTTAGTGGGACTATACGTATATAAACGCCTTACCTTATCGTTGTAAGCAACGGGTATTTCGTGTTGCGTGTGGTGCGAGTACGCGTCCGATGTCGTCACGGGCGGCCGCGGCGGCGGCGTTGGCGCCTGCATCAACATATCAACTTTGAGACTTGAGCGTAAGAACTAAGAACTACACGTAGGTATACAACTATTAATCAAATCGAACATTCCAACCACATTCAATTCTATACGTTTTATAAATGCGGAAGTGATTATTTTCATGGATATCTACTCCATTCTTCTAGTCTTACAAGCAACATAGTGTGATTTTTAGGGTTCCGTACCCAAAGGGTAAAAACGGGACCCTATTACTAAGACTCCGCTGTCTGTCTGTCTCCAGGCTGTATCTCATAAACCGTGATAGCTAGAAAGCTGAAATTTTCACAAATGATGTATTTCCGTTGCCGCTATAACAACAAATACTAAAAATTAAAAAAATATATATATTAAGGGGGGTCCCCATACAATAAACGTGTTTTTTTCGTATTTTTTGCTCAATATTAAAAACGGTAACAGGTAGACGGTTCAAATTTTCACAGAATATTAACTTGTATATTACCTTTCAAAATAAATAATTAAATATCAATAAAGTAAATATTAAAGGGGGGCTCCCATACAACAAACGTAATTTTTATTTTTAATACGTCATAAATCGTAAAACTTACTGCAGGTTTGTACGGAACCCTCGGTGCGCGAGTCCGACTCGCACTTGGCCGGTTTTTATTTATTTTTTTCTACTGAACGCTGCAGCAGTGAGGACTGGGTTAATAACTTAATCAATCTTTCTAGGCCTCCTGACACACGTATTCTTATGCTTAATAGAAGGCCTCAGACACAATGTTGATCATGTTTTTTTTAAATAAATCATTTATTTTTTCATTTTGATGACGCGTACGGTTCGGGCAGAAATTCTGATACTGGAGCCTTGAATTGGAGGCTTTGAGGAATTGACGATTATTTATCAACTTGTATAGGCAAAAGTAATAACAGTAATTTACAGAGATACCGAAATATCGATGAGACACAATATTTATAAAAAGTTTTATTTAAATAGGCACAATCCTGCATAAAAAAAATCGTTAAGGGATCAACGCACAGCCTAAACCGCGAGGGTTAGAAACTTGAAATTTTGACAGTAGGTTCCTTTTGTGACGTAGGCGCACACTAAGGAAGGATTTTTCAAAATTCCACCCCTAAGGGGGTGAAATAGGGGGTGAAAGTTTGTATGAAAGTCTGTCATTTCTCAAGTTATATCCATGAAACTTGGTATACGAGCTACCGATTAAAAATGAAGGAATACGTGTTTCACAGTTTTTGAAAATTCTACCCCCGAAGGAGTGAAATAGGGGATGAAAGATTTTATGAAAGTCCTTCATTGCTCAAGATATTCTCAAGTAATATCAACGAATCTTGGTATTTTGGCTTTCGGTAAGAAATAAAGAAGTACGTGTTTCACAGTTTTTCAAAATTCCACCCCCAAAGGGGTAAAATAGGGGTTGAAAATTTGTATGACAGTCCTTAATTTGAAACTTAGCATTTGGGCTTTCAGTTAAATATGAAGAAGTACGTATTTCACCATTTTTGAAAATTCGACCCCCAAAGGGGTGAAATAGGGGACGAAAGTTGGTATGAAAGTCTTTCATTTCTCAAGATGTTTTACAAGTTATATCGACGAAACTTGGTATTTTGGCTTACGGTAAAAAATAAAGAAGTAAGTGTGTCACGGTTTTTCAAAATTCTACCCCTAAGGGGGTGAAATAGGGGGTGAAAGTTTGTATGAAAGTCCGTCATTTTTCAAGTTATATCCATGAAACTTGGTATACGAGCTACCGATTAAAAATGAAGGAATATGTGTTTCACAGTTTTTGAAAATTCTACCCCCGAAGGAGTGAAATAGGGGATGAAAGTTTTTATGAAAGTCCTTCATTGCTCAAGATATTCTCAAGTTATTTCAACGAGACTTGGTTTTTTGGCTTTCGGTAAGAAATAAAGAAGTACGTGTTTCACAGTTTTTCAAAATTCCACCCCCAAAGGGGTAAAATAGGGGTTGAAAATTTGTATGACAGTCCTTAATTTGAAACTTAGCATTTGGGCTTTCAGTTAAATATGAAGAAGTACGTATTTCACCATTTTTGAAAATTCGACCCCCAAAGGGGTGAAATAGGGGACGAAAGTTGGTATGAAAGTCTTTCATTTCTCAAGATGTTTTACAAGTTATATCAACGAAACTTCGTATTTTGGCTTACGGTAAAAAATAAAGAAGTATGTGTCACGGTTTTTCAAAATTCTACCCCTAAGGGGGTGAAATAGGGGGTGAAAGTTTGTATGAAAGTCCATCATTTCCCAAGTTATATCCATGAAACTTGGTACACAAGCTACCGGTTAAAAATGAAGAAATACGTGTTTCACAGTTTTTGTAATTTTACCCCCGAAGGGGGGTGAATTAGGGTTTGAAAGTTTGAAGGGGTTGTAGTTTGTTTGTAGTCCTTCATTTCTCAAGTTATAGCCATGAAACTTGGTATATGAGCTGCGGGTTGAAAATGAAGACATATTATTTGTTTCACAGTTTTTCAAAATTCTGCCTCCAAAGGGGTGAAATAGGGGGTGAAAGTTTGTATGAAAGTCCGTCATTTCCCAAGTATATCGATGAAACTTGGTATATGAGCTGCGGGTTGAAAATGGAGACATACGTGTTTCACAGTTTTTGAAAATTCGACCCCCAAAAGGCTCAAATAGGGGATGCTATAAAAACATAACTTGGTGTTTTGGCTTTCGATAAAAATAAAGAAGTCCGTGTTTCACAATTGTTCAGATCTCCACCCCCAAAGTGGTAAAATATGGGTTGAAAATTTGTATGATAGTCCTTAATTTGAAATTTAGCATTTGGGCTTTCAGTTAAATATAAAGAAGTATGTATTTCCCCATTTTTGAAAATTCGACCCCCAAAGGGGTAAAACAGGGGTTGAAAGTTTGTATGGAAGTCCTTCATTTGAAACTTAGCATTTGAGCTTCCAGTGAAATATGAAGAAGTACGTATTTTACCATTTTTGAAAATTCGACCCCCAAAGGGGTGTAATGGGAGATGAAAGTTTGTATGAAAGTCCTTCATTTCTCAAGTTATTTTACAAGTAATATCAACGAACACGACGGCTCAACCTAAACGCGTCGGTCTACCAACCACTTATAGTTATATATAAATGACTAGCTAATGCCCGCGACTTCGTCCGCGTGGATTGAGGTATTTCGGTTCCCGCGGGAACTCTTTAATTTTCCGGGATAAAAAGTAGCCTATGTGTTATTCCAGACTATAATCTATCTCTGTGCCAAATTTCATCCAGATCCGTTCAGCCGTTGGGGCGTTATTGAGTAACAAACATCCATCCATACATCCATCCAAACTTTCGCATTTATAATATTAGTAAAGATGTGTGTCAAAGTTTTTCAAAATTTCACCCTCAAAGGGATAAAATAGGGGTTGAAAATTTGTATGAAAATCCTTCATTTCTCAAGTTATAGCCATGAAACTTAGCATTTGGGCTTTCGGTAAAATATGGAGTAGTACGTGTTTCACCATTTATAGGGGGATTATACCGTGGGATAGTAATATAGGCTACTTTTTATCCCGGAAAATAAAGGAGTGCCTGTGTTAATTGAAAAAAACTTATGCCACGCGAATGAATGACGCTCAATCACACCAGAACGGTTGAACGGATTTTTATGAACTTTGGCAAAGAGTATAGATTATAGTCTGGAATAATACCTACATAGGCTACTTATTATCCCGGAAAATGAAATAGATCCCGCGGGAACCAAAAAACCTCAAATGAACGTTCGATACTCAATCACGCCAGAACGGCTGAACGGATCTGGATGAAATTTGGAACAGAGATAGATTATAGTCTGGATTAACACATAGGCTTTTTTATTCAAGAAAAAACAGTTCCCGTTGAAACCATAAAACCTTAATCCACGCGGACGAAGTCGCGGGCATCAGCTAGTCCTGCATAAAATATTAGAAATATTAAACATCAACACTTATATTACAATATAATGAAACAAAACCCAAAGACAAACTACTTCGGACAAAAATGACTAAATAAATCATCTAAAATCGTGCATGTACGTGCAAAAGTTTAAAAAAAATGTATAACGAAAGAATAGAAAATCGAACAACGTGCGAAAAGAAAATGAAATAACAGACATACATAGATAGCATATAAATGAAATGATTAAAAATACTAATGAAGCCCTAAGCTATCCTAAACCGCGAACAATATTACCACAGTCTGAACATATAAGTTCAATAAGAGTTCAATAGTTAACGGAGACAGTGATTATGCAGAACAAAGACAGTACAACCCGAACACCAGCAGCCGGCGGGAAAAACTAGTCGATCAAAAAGTTACGTATCTCAGGGCTGACATTTTTTAAGGTTTTAGTGAGGTTTTGATATTGTCAGTTGTCACCTCCTAGAGTTTTTGAGGCGCTCGCGTTGATTAGTGATTACCGATGCATTTTACAAGGAATAGGAAGTATTAAATAGTTCGTAAAGGCCGTGTATCTTTCTGTTTGTCATAGCGATTTTAAAAATGAACTACAATTTTAACTTTAAAGTGAAATTTAGTAGTTAATACCGAGGAAAATAATTATATTTAGATAATAATTGAAGATGGAAAGCGAGAGCCGAAAAATAAACTGAAAAACAAAGGCGTATGCAACACATAAAATAAGGCTCCACTCAAGCAGGCCACAAGGCAGAAACTGTTCGGGCAGCACGGGTCTCCTGCGTTGCGGCAGTAAAGGCGAGAAGGTACCTTCATACTCTTTAACAAAAGATGGTGGCCTCAAAACAGCTGTTCTGTTTAGCGGCAATTTTAAACAATGTGGCCAATTCTGTTGTACTCCATCAGCTCTAAACCAAACTAAAATGAAAGCTCTATTTTTATTGCTATCCCTTTCCTGATACTCCCGGTGGAAAGGGGCAACACTAGATTTAGAGCTGTCATTTTAGTTTAGCAAACGTATTGAAACAAACATCTATTACTGTAGAACAGCTCAAGGTATGAATGACAACAAAAAAAAAATAACGTATGCAAAAAAATAGAAACAAGAAAGTATGCAGCACAAAAACCAAGGCTCCACTCAAGCAGGCCACAAGGATGCAGCAACCTGTTCGGGCAGCACGGGCCTCCTGCATAGCAGCAGGAGGGGCGAGAAGGTACCTTCATACTCTTCGATAAAAGATGGCGGCCTCAAAACAGCAGTTCTGTTTAGCGTCTATTTTAAATATTGTTTGATTTTAAAGGGCAATTACTAAGTGGTTTTTTGATGTGTTTGTAAAAGTCTAAAGTTTTGGTAGCACTAAAATAACAGCCTTTTCACAAGCAAATTTAATAAAACAAAACATCTATGACCTTAAAACAGCTCAAGATATGGATGACAACAAAAAAATAACGTATGCAAAAAAAGTAGAAACAAGAAAGTATGCAGCACAAAAAACAAGGCTCCACTCAAGCAGGCCACAAGGATGCAGCAACCTGTTCGGGCAGCACGGGTCTCCTGCGTTGCGGCAGTAGGGGCGAGAAGGGGCCCGCCTGAGGCGCACGTGGAAGCCGCGGGTCGATGAACGTGGTGCGCCGCATTACGTGGTCCACGAAGAAACGCTAAGGAACATCCATCCGTACAATTCAACACCTTTCCCTTAGCCATATTCAAATTCAAAACCCTTTTATTCAAGTTGACTTTGACATGTACTTTTGACTAGTCGAGCGAATCTATCACTGTTTCGGAATGCCATAACGAATAGTGTTACATCAACTCGACACTTCCATTGTATATTTGCCTATCAGTCAAATCAGTAGGTAATCAGTATTTTATAAATTTAAAAAAAAGCGCTTTGTATGGGATAGATTCCTTAAATGGTCATCAAACTTATAACTAACTTATTTTAGCAAGCTTGGGGGCTTACTACCATCGGAGCAGCAGCAAGCAGGTTTTTTTATATTGTTGACGCTCTTGTTTCAAAATTAGAATCCTTATTTTAGGGACGTCAAGGTACTTATTTTAGGTAAGGTTTATAATCCTTTTTATTTACGGTCATATTATAAAACTGCAATATTAAAATTATACTGCGTTAAGCAATGATAGTATGTCCACTGTGTTTATTGTTCTTTAGTTTTTTTTACTGGGGAATGATTCCCATCCTGGGCTAAGATATCATAACATAATATAAGAAAGGGGCAATAAAAGTAAGTCGCGTGAAATTATTGCTTCTTTAGTTATTTTTACTTGGGAATAGGCTGCAACACCACTTGCAAGCAAGTCTAATTGCAGCAAATAATTCCATCCCATGCAGAGATATTATAGTTTTTACGAAACGAGTTTTTTTTTTATTATTTTTGTACAAAATATTGTCTTAAAACTAATAGAAAAAAGTGGACAAAGGTAAAGCTTATCTCTAAAAAGAAATTTCTTCCAGTCTTCCTTGAAAGTGAGTAAGGTGAAATTGTTGAGTGGTATAGGTACTAAAATAATAATATGTTGTATTGAACCTATTTTGGACCGAAGGTAGCAAAAACGCTCACCTTTCCATTTCTATCCAGCTTGGAGTCCCAGCCCAGAGGCAGTTCTCTCTCAGTCTCGCTGAACATATTGACCAGCGCGACGAGGTCTCTGTTGTGTTGGTACCGATCGAAGGAAGACGTGTCGCGCCGTATCTTGGATATCATGTGCTTCAGCGTTGAGTTGCAGTTGTATAGCGATGACGCTTCCTGGGGGCAAATAAGGTCCGTTATGCTTGTGGAAAAATTGCTACTATTTGGGAAACCTTGACAAACGTTTTCGTGCATCATCTTTGCGAAAATCCTGCAGGACTGAATGAACCAACAGAAGCCAGTGGAAACAAATAATCCGTTCGAGGATAGGATCTAGCCAGGACCGCGATCTTCGGCAATGAAGAAACGACCGAAGAGAGAGAGAGATATATATGTCATTAGTTTTACCAAGTTCATATGCAGTATGGAGTAGAAGTCAGGCCTGGCTAGGAACTCTGCGGCGGGGTGCGGCGCAGCGGGAGAAGGAGCTCGCCCTACTCTCTTCTTCGGCAAGTCACGTAAGAGAAATGAGTACTACTCGTCTGAGTAAGAGGGTACATAATGTCTTACCAAGTTTATATGCAGTATGGAGTAGAAGTCCGGCCTAGCTAGGAACTCAGCGGCGGGGTGCAGCGCGGGGGAAGAGAAGAAACTCACCCTACTCTTTTCTTCGCCAAGTTACGTAGAGAAATGAGTACTATTCGTCTGAGTAAGCAGGTACATCATGTCTTACCAAGTTCATATGCAGTATGGAGTAGAAGTCGGGCCTGGCTAGGAACTCAGCGGCGGGGTGCGGCGCAGCGGGGGGCTGCCCGTCGAGCGGGCGGGACGTACTCGCCGCGGGGGGAGGGGGGGACGAGCTCGCCCCTCTCTCCTCTTCACCTAGTTGAGTGCGAGTCATTGTACGCCGGATTGATTGGTATCTGAAACGAGAAATTATTTAAGGTAAAAAACTACCCCTTTAAATCTTAACTTGGTAAGCACATTAAAATAAATAAATCTTTACTTGGGATGTCGCTCATATCAGTACAAAAAAATCGATCTGTCTTGGTCTATCATATTATTATTAATGCGTATTAAGTATAACATTCAGAATTATAATTTTTTTTATTGTAGCGGAATAAATGATTCTTATTAAAATAACGAATAATTTTCTCAGTGCGAACGTAACATTAAGGATGGATTTGCAAATCCCTTAAAATAAATAGAATTGTCGGTACATTTTGTGACTAAGTCGGACAAAATAAAATGGAACTAAAAATTACTACATATAGATTGATCCCTTATCTCCAATTTTTGGAAATGACTTTGTTAAAAATCTTCATTTAAAGTACTATAAAAATGATTTTCCGACACCTCTTCACACAAAATTGACGATTTAGGGGCAACTATCGGTACATTTTTTCCCGTATATATGCCGATTTTTTGTCATTAAAAAATACCATCTGTTAGGAGATATGTTCAACTAAAAATTTTGGAAAGAAAAATATTAAAAATAGTACATATTATAGTATAAAAAATAAAAAAAAAATCGCTTGTATTTTTTTCGCATATTTTGCTTTTAAACGTAAATCTTAACATAGTGAAAATAAGGGCTATTTTGATTTTGCTCGGTCACTGGTTTGATTTCGTTTCAAAACTCAAATATCAATTTAATTAGTCTGTCATTTATAAAAAAAAAAAAAAATATACCGAAGTATCGAAATAAGTTGATTCACGCAGCTTGTAAGTACATGTGTGTGCGTGTGAACGATGCGAGTGTAGTAGTGCGATTTAATACCTATTTGTTTTGCAAATGCGTCCTTAAGCTACAACTTTTTCTTACCTTCTATCTAATTGTCGCCTTTGGACTTCGGGTGCGGGCGATCTGGGAGAGCTCCCATTGGCCGCGGGCCGCTGCCACGTCGTCGTTCTGTTTATATGGTCAATGTAGAACACGCGCCCGTGACTATCCATACGAGCCTCCCAACCTGAAAGCATGCACATGTACTTATTAGAAAGGCATTTTAAACATAAATATGTGTTGGATAGAAGCAGTCGTTAAGGAAGTCCGTGATGATCAAGAAACAAGAAGCTTAATTCGAAACAATCCGCCATGCATACAAATCTATGTGGTATAACGTGTAGCTTGCGATATTTACAGCCCAATAAGCCAGCAATTCGCACCGGCACAACTAATAATACTAGGAATAATTTGGAAGATTTGTGTGGTGTGGTGTAGTTCCGGTGCGAATTTCTGGCTTAGTAGAATTAAGCTTCTTGTTCCTTGATAAAAAAGTACTCAAATAAAATATCCTTACCAGGAGGCAAAGGTTCTTCACATTCAATAATCCCGCCAATCATATTGGCTGGAAAATCTCCCGTCAACGCCATCTGTCTCGACGCACGCTCAGGTATCGAAGGTAATCTTATTCCCGCCATATGTCTTAGAGGCGTCGGCGATGCTACAGCGTTCTCATTGTCGTCGCAGTCTTCGACCGCATGTGGCCTCCTCAGAACCACGTCATCCGGAGGCCCAGCGTGAACTATCGTAAAGTGATTACTGAACTCAAGATTCGGCGATCTAATCTCCGATGTTCTCAATTCGTTAGTAAATTCAACCATTTCGAAATTTTCTAGGGCTCTATTTTCTGCGTTTTGGATAGGTGGCGGGTGTAAATCTCCCGGTGGAAGTGGTCGAGGCCTCCGCGCATGGTGGGTAGGCGTTGGTGGACATTGAGGAGATGTGGATCCAGCCAAAGCAGCAACGCGCGATAACACCCTCGGATGCGGCCTTAGGGGACTATCTGGTATATCTTTCGAAGGAATCGTCTTATGAGGCGAATGCTTAGGAGTCCCTTCACAGCCGAGATTTTTCAAAAGATGCCGGGGTAAACTTGAATGTTTCGGCGTTGAACTATCACACGAATATTTGCGATTCAATATTAAAGTTCCCACACTTGGTAATATCTTGCTGGCTTCGTCTACAGGTGAATTTGAATTTGACGAATTGCAAGAACTCGGTGCGTTTGGACTACTTGGAGCAGTATCTCGACTAGGTCCATCAATATGGGATGAGTTTAAAAAAGCTGTCATCATAGTCGGGGTAGCCCGTCCCGAGTTTTGCCTCGTAAGAGGTTTATGGCCCTTTATTACCGTAATTTCCTTTTCTTCGACTTGATTCCTGTTATCATCTTCGAAATCTTGATGACTACTTATATCGTTAAGAAAGGTATGTTGAGCTTTCTCTTCAGATTTTGCATGATTAGGAGTCGAATGAAAAGCATCCACAATATTCTTATCTTTTCTAGCAAAAGTCGTAGTAATATAATTATCTGGACCTATATCTTTTATAAACATAATATTATTCTTACTCACGCCTTGCGTGCTATCAGGTACATCACTTTTTTTCTTATCATCAGCTAACCTAGATAATTTAATAGAAACTGTCGATTCACATAAGCTGCCATCAGTCTCAGGTGTCGCTAAAGGAGCGACGTTTTGACACCCTTTAAAAAAACTTGCCGTAGAAGACATGGGTGCTTGAGCGCCGGAATAAAACTCCCCAGGCTTAAAATCATTTATATCTCCCTGTAATGCCGCAGAATTTGCAATATTCTTATCCGTAAAAAATTGTTCATCTGTATCTATCAGCTCGAAGGTGAAGGCATCTTCAGGTTTAGAAAGCTTTTTTGGTTTTCGATGTCGTTGTACAATGGGTGGTAAAGCGTGCATTCTTTCTAAAGGTTTATGCGACTGCCTTGGTGGCAACGGAGGTACTGGTGATTTTTGAGCATCATTTGGCACATTAGCACCTTCGACGTCGTAGACAAACTTCATAATTTTGCACGGATTTTGCGGTGACCATATTTTATAATACTCAGTATCTGGCGATGTGGGGGATTCGAAACCGATGTTTATATTTGTCTTCTTCTTAACTCCATTTAAAGCTGCACAGCTACTGGTATCAACGGGTGGAGGACATTTCTTTTTAACGCCTGAAGACGTCGGTTTACAGTTCAAAGCACTCAGAGATTCACTATTTACAGATTGAGATTCAGAACTATTACTAACTAGAGATTTGCTAGGATCACATTTAGTTTGTTCGAGATTCTTCTCACTAGACTCTAAAGCGCTAATTGAGCATTTATCAACGTTTTCACTAAGATGCTTGATGTCTTGACTCGTGCCACTACGCACTTGAACTAATTCCATTCGTGGAGAATTTTCGGAGTTCATTTCAAAGCTTTCATTATGATAGGAGAAGGGCGACACTTGATCTCCGCTTCTCTTTCTTGATATGCCCTCTTTAAGCTTCGAGGGAAGCTTTTTGAGGCCAACTTTATACCTCGGCGGGATCGTCGAGGACTCTGCCACGCAATCATCTTCTTCGCCATTGTAGTAGCGAAAGCAGAGGAGCTGTTCACAGTCTGAAAAAGTTAAATGTACTGGTCAGTTAAGTCGAATTGACGAATACGGAAACAATAATGATAAATGTTTGAAGTGAAGATTAATTACCTTCATAAGGCTGATTGGGCTCATCAAGCAGCCACATTATATGGCCAGTGTCGCATCCGGTCGCCGGCACGAGCCTGGCGATACCGGCGAGGCTTGCGGTCTCTGTAAAGGGACATAATAAAATGTTATCGTTTCGTTAAGTTTTTTTTTTAAATTCAAAAGTGCATTTTAATTAAAATTATGTATAACGTTATGTATTTAAGTGAAATTTAAAAACCCAATGAGCGTAAACCAAGTATGATTTATGATAATCAACATTTAAAGAAACCTTGCCATTTATGCAACAAGTGAAACATAAAATTGGGCACAATCAAGCAACCTTAAGCCCCTACTTAATGCCGGCGGCTCCAAATACGAGAAACAAAAAGCGTACAGGTGCAAAGAACTGTACTTAAGGAGAATAAAAACAAGAAACAAAAATAAAACAGAGAACAGCGAAACGAGGCACGACGAACCCTTCCGTTTTTTATCTAACAAAAATTGATGCGTAGGATGCGCAGTTCGGCGCTGGCGCGTCACATATTATACGCCAGACATAATCGCCGGATGCGGGAGTCGCCCGCACATTTAAAGCGAAATAATCGAAGCCACCGAATTGCCGGTTAATTGGGGAAACAAGGCCATAAATAGCGCGAACGCAAATTGATTCTGCAAGACACTGGTGCATCCACTCGCACCCAGGCATTACCATATTTCGATTGGGATAAAATATGAGCGGACAGTTTATATCTTCCTGCCGTTGATTAAGTGTTTGACTACCTCGTAAATATTGACCGTGGTGAAAATGTTTATGTCAAATATTCAACATTATTTTCGAGCATGTAGCGAGTTAAGAGTGAAACATTGAAATACTCGTATGTTAACAAAGCTAAGTCAGCTGCGGAAATGGAAGGGCGAGACTTTAGTAGGGTGGAATGGATAAATCGCGGAATTATCTTGGGATCGTTTCCGTTAGGTAATAATCACTTCCAAGTTCCGAAGCCAAATTGGCTTTACGTGATCAATGACAGCCATTAGTTTTTTGTTTGTAGTTAATTTTACAAGGCCTCATTTGTAGTTAAAACAAATATTGGATGCGAACTGAAAATTGGTTAATGACAGTCATTTCCAGATCATTATGTCGACTTACAGCTTAGTAATCAGACGTGAGTTTCCATGTGAAGATTACGAACTATTTAAAGATACGTTAAATTGCTGTTGTTAAATAAATTAGGTACTCCTCAAGGAATATACGAGTACAAAACAATACTCAGTGATTAAAATGAAACTAACCTATTCGAAGCTCTCAAACGGCTGATGTAAACCGAAAGCAAGGAAAAAGCCTGGGTTTAAACAAAACTGGTGTCTATTCGTACATTGTTTCTTCGAAAAGCCTGACAAATACCAATCCAAAAGTATATCTGTCTGTGTCTGTAACCTTATCATGGCTTCTTATCTTTTTCTACTGTCTACTAATTTTTGTCCCGGAAAAAGCTTCCACAGTATTTTTAGGGTTCCGTAGCCAAATTTGGCAAAAACGGAACCCTTATAGATTCGTCATGTCTGTCTGTCTGTCTGTCTGTGTGTCCGTCCGTATGTCACAGCCACTTTTTTCCGAAACTATAAGAGCTATACTGTTGAAACTTGGTAAGTAGATGTATTCTGTGAACCGCATTAAGATTTTCACACAAAACTAGAAAAAAAACAATAAATTTTGGGGGTCCCCATACTTAGAACTGAAATTCAAAAAATTTTTTTTCATCAAACCCATACGTGTGGGGTATCTATGGATAGGTCTTCAAAAATGATATTGAGGTTTCTAATATCATTTTTTTCTAAACTGAATAGTTTGCACGAGAGACACTTCCAAAGTGGTAAAATGTGTGCCCCCCCCCCCCCTGTAACTTCTAAAATAAGAGAATGATAAAACTAAAAAAAATATATGATGTACATTATCATGCAAACTTCCAACGAAAATTGGTTTGAACGAGATCTAGTAAGTAGTTTTTTTTTAATAATTTAAAACTTACTACAGGTTTGTACGGAACCCTCGGTGCGCGAGTCCGACTCGCACTTGGCCGGTTTTTTGAAAATTTCAATCCTCTTAAACGGAATGGCTTCATCAGCAAATCCAGTACGAAATCAAAAGTCGCAGATTACAAATACAAGGAAAACCTGACCAGCATCAAGAAACTCATGATCAATGTCAAAATCGGAGGAAAGATCGCTTATATTCCAAGACATTGGTAAGACCAGATAAACAGAGGTATTGGATAATCCGAATAGGATAGGATAGGGAAAAGTATGATATTTTATCAAGGAAGTCATGATACCCAAATGTAAGGAAACAAGCTAGAAGAAGAAAAGTAAAAGATTTAAAAAAACTAACAAGACATGCACACTATCGTCGATCGCAGCAGTCTTTGCAGCAGCGCCCTAATTAATTAGCCTAGTAGCTGACAGATCCACGCAACACCGCCTGTCAACAGCACGACGGCGGTGGTGACGACACGCGTGACACAGAGGGCGTCTATTTCCGGTGACGCAACATCCGCAAGCTTCCGCCGGATATGGGAACAGATACCAGAGCGTCGAGCGGCGAGATCAACTGATGAGCTTCCGCGGGATTTTCGATAGTCCGATGGATGTCTGAATTGGGTCATGTATGCGTATTGTAACGTCAATTGTTATCTGTCAACCCAGTTACTGACTATCATAGAAATAAGTCGTAATTCCTAATTCCATGCTGACTATAGTATAAAAATGGCATAAAATAGATTTAATTTGGTCTCGCTAGAGCTGAGCGCATCGGATGATAAATCTATGAAAAATGGCTAAAAAAAATTCCCGTCACAATACAGATCATATACCTATCAACGTACAGCTCAAACCACTACGTCCAGGAAATTAATATTTTGTACGGATTTTCAGAATTTCTAAGGTTTTTCAGAATTTCCACTCGACTTCTTGACTCGCCCTGGAGTCATGAAGTCCGATAAAATAATAACCTCAAATACTCATAATTGAGTCGTATGTGGAATGATTTCCCATCACATTATTACTCCCAGAAAATCCCAACTATTATGTGATTATAATAATGATAATGACTTATATCTAATTACGATTCAGAGAGAGTGAGGACAGATTTTTTTTTCATATTTGGGTACCGGACCGAAGTCAGATAAAATCTGGGTACCCTATCTGTCGACGGGATTCAAGCAATTTTAATCTTGTCGCGTAGATCACTCAAGTCCAAGTTGCCAGTTCATGTTATCACTAACATCTAATGAAAAGCGATTATAATCGTTTATGGAAACTATCCTGACCTACTCGTTCATCCCTAACCGGTTGCGCAGGTCAGTTGGCAAACGCTGCAGTTTTTTTACCAGGAATATATAATAACTCTGACTCTAATGAGAACGAGGAATGAAAAATGCACGAAAAATGTAACAATTCACAAAAGTCATTTGATCCGTCATTTTGAGTAACATCAGAGAATGTGCTGAAGATTAATGGAAAAATATATGATTAAAATTCATTTCCGTCTATTTTTTTAGAAGAATGAACCACCGCTTTACAAAAAGTCAACGACTGATAATCAAGAGGAAACATATGTTAATCATAGAGCTTCCTCGAAACATGGATTTACAATTTATTTTAGATACATAGATTTTTTTAATATGTATTTCGGCGAAGTGCTAATTGGGCTAGTCATGGTGGAAACGTTTAGCATAGCATCGAAATTAAAGATCATTTTTGCTACTGATGTTGCTGGCTACTGATGTTTTTTTCTAGATTTCCTTATTATCGTTATGACCAGCTTTAGAATTTATCTCAGAACACAGCCACTGTTTTTTTAGTAAGTATAATCTCATATTTTATCCCTCTGACAAAGCCTTTGAAAATCAATAAAAATGTACTTATGCTGTACATAGCTACTGATGTTTTATAGATATTGGTTATATAATAATTGGTCTAGTCAGTTTAGTGAAATCAAACATTATACCTAGTTACAATGCGTAGCAGCATTAACTATATTATAACTACTGATGATGTTCTAGATTTCACTGCACCATATTCTATAGAGGCCTGCAATTATAATCGCCATGGACAATCGAACAATGTGTCACGCCACCGGTCATTAGACGGAAGTCCATAGTTAAACTAAACTACGGTCATCTCTCGACCCTCATTCAGCGCCGTTTCTAACGCCTACGACTGTTTTAGCCTTTTTTGTGGTGTTGATATCGTTTTAAGTGGGCCCCTCGCATTCACACGAGCTCTGAGTGACGTCAGCCACCTGGTATCCTTAAACGAAGTAAACTGTGAGCTGTCAAAAAGCTTCGAGAGTTAGTTTTAGATTAACTTTAGAGTTATAATCTACAACTTACATTTAACAAAGTTTAAAAATTCCTAAATTGTATTTTCCAAATCGAGTTCTTAATAGCGGTTAACTATAAAGATTGTATCTCATCCAACAGAGAGCATGCGGGTGTGTTAATGAGCGCTGACATTGGGATGCGCTATCATAAATCGATTATCTCCAGCCCTACCCTTCTAAAACAAGACGTCATATTTATTGTCATCGCCAGACATCTGCCACGGAAAGACACGTACAGTTTCATCGACAAACCGCCGTATTTCTAGCACTTAACTGTATCCGTCTCAAAATAACACTCGGAGTTTGGACGACAGGAAACGCGAGTTTAAAGGGGTCGACTTGATGACAGACCCCCATTAGCGAAGTGACGATTTGACAGCTTCACAAGGTTGTTAGAGGACGATGACGTGTGACTAAATATCGTTACCGACTTTCACACGATTACCGACCGGTAAATCTGTAACTACCCTAGAGCAGACAATCAATAGCGATGATAGACGTGCAGCAGAGAGCCCTCCGTTGGTTTGACGACCTCCGTGGCGCAGTGTGTAGCGCTGTTGTCTTAACGTGCGGAGGTCCCGGGTTCGATCCCCGGCAGGGTCAATTTGGGAATTTATAATTTCTGAATCCCTTTCCCTGGTCTGGCCTAGTGGGAGGCTTCGGCTGTGGCTACCTACCACCCTACCGGCAAAGACGTGCCGCCAAGCGAATAAGCGTTCCGGTACGATGCCGTGTAGAAACCGAATAGGGGTTATGGGTTTAATATAACTGCCATGCCCCTAACGGGTTAGCCCGCTACCATCTTAGACTACATCATCACTTACCATCAGGTGAGATCGCAGTCAAGGGCTAAGTTGTAGTGGATAAAAAAAAAGAGCACTGCTTCACGAAACTAAATGAACGAATGAGGAAATAAAACAACTGATATACAGGCTGGACGCCGCTTCAAGTCCGCTGCAAACTTGACGGTAAGCTTGATCGTGTATGACCATTGACCAGCATATTAATAATATAGAGCTAACAGATTTTTTGGCAAGCACAAACAGTACGGCCTACGGGCTACATTTTCAAATAGCAACTGTCTAGCGGAGTTGTAATAAATATCTCATGTCAGGGATACAACAAAAACAAAAATTTTACGTATTCAGAATTTAAATTACGCAACTTTAATGACGTCGTCCAGTCGTTTAAATGTGGGAGACGAGAAGTCTGTAAAGGTACCTAATGTATTCACCAGTTTTATGCATTTAAAAGTTTCGATGGTCTTACCCTAAACTCAAAGATTACTCATAGCAAATGCAAATGCTTTTCAAAATTCCGTCCCATTCATGCCCAACCATTAAGGAGCGGTTAATTTTACGACCGTATACCACTTAAAATTCCACGGTGCGAACACAAATCGTACCGGAAATTAAAGTTCAAACGAAACAATACGTTGCACTATAACCAATATTGTGTATGAAACAGTAGTATGCAGTATGCACCTATGCTAAATTAATCACAAAACAACTTTTAGGTCAAAGGTATCTATCTATAAACTAGTAGTTAGTAAAGCAAAAAAAGCAGATATCATCGAAATGCCTAAGAGAGAGGCTTGACAGTCGAGACACACGAGTATATATCCGATCAGAGGGGAAGCTTCCTAATAAAGTCGAAAATGTATACCTATTCTGCTAGGGTTGTCACCTGATGCATGTCAACAATTTAAGGAAAAATAAAAATATTATACATCGACTTAGACATCGACAATCGACAATCGACATCGATATCGACAATCGACATCGATATCGACAATCGACATCGATATCGACATCTACAACGACATCGATATAGACAATCGACATCGATATCGACAATTGACATCGACATCGATATCGACAATCGACATCGATATCGACATCGACATTTGTATCGACCATCGACATCGATATCGTCGATCGATATGAGTATCAACATCGATATCAACAATCGACATCGATATCGTCAATTGATATGAGTATCAACATAGATATCAACAGTCGACATCGATATCGACAAACGAAATCGACAATAAAAAAAACAACTGATATACAGGCTGGACGCCGCTTCAAGTCCGCTGCAAACTTGACGGTAAGCTTGATCGTGTATGACCATTGACCAGCATATTAATAATATAGAGCTAACAGATTTTTTGGCAAGCACAAACAGTACGGCCTACGGGCTACATTTTCAAATAGCAACTGTCTAGCGGAGTTGTAATAAATATCTCATGTCAGGGATACAACAAAAACAAAAATTTTACGTATTCAGAATTTAAATTACGCAACTTTAATGACGTCGTCCAGTCGTTTAAATGTGGGAGACGAGAAGTCTGTAAAGGTACCTAATGTATTCACCAGTTTTATGCATTTAAAAGTTTCGATGGTCTTACCCTAAACTCAAAGATTACTCATAGCAAATGCAAATGCTTTTCAAAATTCCGTCCCATTCATGCCCAACCATTAAGGAGCGGTTAATTTTACGACCGTATACCACTTAAAATTCCACGGTGCGAACACAAATCGTACCGGAAATTAAAGTTCAAACGAAACAATACGTTGCACTATAACCAATATTGTGTATGAAACAGTAGTATGCAGTATGCACCTATGCTAAATTAATCACAAAACAACTTTTAGGTCAAAGGTATCTATCTATAAACTAGTAGTTAGTAAAGCAAAAAAAGCAGATATCATCGAAATGCCTAAGAGAGAGGCTTGACAGTCGAGACACGACTCGAGTTTGCCGCAAACTCAAGGAAAAATATTCCTGGGTGGCAATATTGGCAAATCAAAATGCTGAGTTAAATTTCGCCACTCCAAAGGTCCAACCACAACCTGAGCAATACAGTCCTTAGTTCATCGTTAAACTTGTATAAAAAGGCTCTATGTGGTATTCTAAGAACGATTCTATTGCGATTATAGGTAACGACTAATAATAATAAATGAGTTTACTTTGATCTGAGTAATGCAGTGTATGATTCCGGTTACTGTTAAGTCGATTTCGCGGAAATCAATTAGGTCTCCTTGGTTAATTTTCCATAGATCGTGTGCGATAATTTGGGTGATTCATTATGGTTAAGAACAACTAGCTAGTGGTAGAGCGTAGCTCAAGTCAAGTACTGATTACCTGCGCTAATAAAAATACCAAGCTTTTAATGACCAAGAGTTCAAAGGTCGCAGTCTGCAGAAAGTACTTCACATCGAAGTTTCTGCTATCCTATAAATTATCCTTACATCGGTACATTTATCGACGGTATACAATATAGGTACATAGTACTTACATTTCTCGTTAGTAAAATTTTCACTTTCCAGGGTCTTTAACGATATGCATGTCAAAAATACAGTGGATCCATAGGTTAATTTTTTCAGGTTGTGCCACACATGACTCCTGTTGTCCCAGCGCTTCTGTCACCTTGGTAGTTTAGCTTATTGCTGTTGGTGGTGGTGATGGAGGCGCCGAGGTAGCATACCCTTGAGGTAAAGGCATATGTGGCAACATTAGAAATAAATGTTTTACTCTTTTACTCTACTCTTACTTTAATTGCTGAGTGACAAAATAACAAACCAATAAACGAGCACACTTTTGCCTTTATAATATGAATAGGGATTATTGTATGGCCGGGAACTTTTTCATCCAATTAGCCAATACCACAACTTCCAATGGGCCTACTCTCAATCAAATATTTATATAATCGTGCTTCGCGCATGTTAACCATATCCGATGGAGCCAGTTTCCTAATGAAGGCCTCGAAGGAGTCGCCCGTTATCGCCTTGTTGGGTCCGCGCCGATATAGCATGCCAATAACTCTGCCTATTATGAAAAAGAAAATCATATGTGACTTCATTTAACGGATTGAAGTCACCGGCAACGTATGTTTCTTTGGCATCTTAGTTAGAGACAATTTTTATTTTAGTAATTGTACATAAGTTAGACTAATTTATAGAGCCACTTGGTTAACTAGTTCTCACATTTGTATGATGATAGAGAGTATATGCATATGTAAGCATGTTTTTCAGCAATTTCATAATTAAGCCTTTTCTCACTCGCCATGTTTGTGACACTTACGGACTTTACCAGCAATAACAGAAAGATCACTGCACCTACCGAATCAAGTATCAGAAAACTGTGCACCTGATGGACCTTTTTAACCATTTTAGAAAAAAAACCATTCAATATAAGTAATCTAAAAAAACTTTAAATAGCAAAAACAGTAGAAATGTGTTCAAGTTAACGCGAGCGAGCGAGCCTGCACGTAATAATGTCTAACAATTTATTAAAACTTCTATGTTCAAAGTAGACGACGGATAACATAAATAATATATGCAAGCGATTCTGCAAAAGTTACACACCACATTAGCAGTTTTATTCTTATTTGCAATCCACTCAATCGTACTCTACTATCATTCTAGTGAATGAAAATAAACTACTCGGTCTCAATTCGAGATGAGACGTGAAGCTGTGTAAAGATGATCTCGATGCACGTGGGTGGTTTGGCACGAGCTTATTATATCATACATAGAGTAAGATCATAGAGCAGCAAACTTTACATCAACAAAAAAGCACCGTCAACTAATGAATGAATACATCAAGTGAGTTATAATAAACATTTTAACATAAACATACTTAGACACTTATAACGTACCTACTCTAATATGTTTTCCGTTTTTTCAGAAACGTTATAGTTGCGAATTGCAATATAAATAAATACTTAATATTCTTTCTGCTAAACTTTATAAATATAGTTTAAGAGCATTAATAAGTGATCCTCTGCCAATACACAAAAGCACGACTGGTAAATAAGTATGCCTGACAGTTTGAATCGATTTTGCAGCGCATTGCTACTCTTGTATAATAGGTACTCTCTCCTGAACTCTTTTCTATCACACCGTTTACGTACACGTCACAAATAGTTAACTGTCATAACTCATAAGTCCGTGCTATAGAAACAGATAGTTTGTGATTTAAAACAAATTCTTCACGTGCTACACCTGTTTTTACGTTTAAACATGAAATTGTAATTACATTTGTAATACAAAGATAGTGGTCCACCACAGAAAATTCGAATTCCAAGTCTACAACGTCTATCCTTTTTACGCCTAATTGGATTAATCGTCAAAAAGTACAGCAGCAACTTAACAGCAGAGAGAGCTAACTTGACGACCTCCGTGGCGCAGTGTTGAGCGCTGTTGCCTTAACGTGCGGAGGTCCCGGGTTCGATCCCCGGCAGGGTTTGGAAATTTATAATTTCTGAATTTTCCCTGGTCTGGCCTGGTGGGAGGCTTCGGCCGTGGCTAGTTACCACCCTACCGGCAAAGACGTGCCGCCAAGCGATTTAGCGTTCCGGTACGATGCCGTGTAGAAACCGAATAGGGGTATGGGTTTACTATAACTGCCATGCCCCTAACAGGTTAGCCCGCTACCATCTTAGACTGCATCATCACTTACCATCAGGTGAGATCGCAGTCAAGGGCTAACTTGTAGTGGATAAAAAAAAAAAAAAAAAAAAAAAAAAAAAAAACTTCTTTGATATACACGCCATAGTAGAACAAATTCACATGATAATTTAATGCAATTCAGTCCTCAAACCACATCACTTATAACATCAGTGCTAACACAAGTGCTAACGATATTACAAGCGATGACGAGATTGCCGACCGCTCAATTAGAATCAGTTCCAATAAGCGCATATCTGTCAATGGAATCAGTGGAGTTCGTGACGTTATGCCGGCGTCGTTTAGTAGGTGTTCAATTTAAACATTAGTGCAGTTACCAATTGCCTAAGGTTAACATTATACATCAGCTACAACAGTATTAAATTTCTCAATCGATTTACTACCACGTGCGGTCCATTGATCGGCAGCATGGCCGCGGGGTGGGAGTCCATTCATAACGCGCATCGCTCGAGAGTCGCGACCTCGCGTCTCGCCATCGCGTCGTTCGCTCACTGCGCCCGCGCCGCCGCCACCGCAAACGCGTGTTTCAGATTACGCGTGTAATAATCATAAATTACACAGCTTCGTCACTCATTTTTAATGTCGATGAACTCCGAAGAATGCAAGAAAATAGTGTCGCTAACGTGACGGGCTTTTAGTGTTGAAGTTTCTCATAAAAAACATAATCCCCCACTTATCGATGAAACCTGTTAACGTACAGCAACCACCTCGTGTCGACTTAACGTCATATCCACAGTCCCCACCCACAGAACATAATGAACAAAGAAAGATAAACGGCATGACACAAGAACAGAACCACACTAAATAGGCGGTTAGGTAATGAAGTAAACAGGTCTCTAGGCAATGAATTAGGCAATTGCTAATATTTCCCTGCATACCTGTCGCACGCCACCTCAGGCCATGGCTCTACAAGTAAATATGCTCCCACGGACTGACAAACAAAAGGACACGACTCCATAAACACACTGGCCGCTATGTCTATGAATACCTACTATTTTTCCTTAAGAATTGAAAAGGTCAACACTTGAAGCCTTAAAAATGATAAAATAACAAGTTACCATCATCTTGTCCATTAATTTAGCTTTTCGCGTATTTTAATTCAATAATCACCACAAATCTTTTGTGTACCTATTAGGTATATTATAATCCAAAAGGATAAGAGTAGAGTTTAATTGCATTCATCACTGCAGTTTGCAATTATTTAAATTAACTTAAGCCACCAGATAATGGAATTAGACGGTATGGATTGGATCACAATTAAGGAGTAGAAATTCGTTTGATTTGCATAATTTAGAAATACCAATCTGCTTGCGTGTAGATAACCTAGAAACTCAACTGCACATACAGTTTATCAAAGATGGTCAAAGAAAAACTGTTAGAAAAAAATTTAAATTGCAGTATGCTTTCAATGTGCTAATACAAGTACGGACCCAGAATAAAGATTTTGTCCGCGGAATTCTAAAGCATAACTAGCGTCAGACGAGAGCCGGGACGAACGACCTCGAAGACTGCGAAATGAATACAAAATGCCCCAAACGGATAGATTTCTTTGACCATCGAAAGAAGACAGAGTAAGTTGGAAACGCATGGTTATAAAGTAACATAGTACTGATCACAGATCACGGAAACAATGATAGTAGGAATTGAAAAACAAGAAGATATTAAAGTACATACTTATTGAGTTATTTTCTATATGTATTATGTGAACATTTAATAAATGAGTACATAGAAGTAGTTGATGTTGTATTAATTACGAACTAAGGCAACAAATTATTAGTCAAACTTGAAGTTTTAGTAATAATTCATAAGAAGTCCGTTAAAAAAAAGGTTTAATTATTAATTTCGTAGATTTGCATTTAAGTAAAGTTAAGTCAAGATTATTTCCAAAAATTCTAATATTCAAGAAAGAAAGAAAGAAAGAATGCATATTGAAATGGCATGAAATAAAATAGATCTGTTTTTTTTCCATTAAATCAACAGATTTTTTTTCGAGATTCATACACCAATAAACTAAAATCTAAACCAATCTCTATAAACCGTTAGTAATGATAAAACTTTACGAATTTGGTGTGTCCAAACTTTCAAATTGTTAAACATTAAATCAAAGTAGCCCATAGTGGCAACGGTAATGACAAATCGAATTCTCGCACGCACTTCCTGTATTCATCGAAGTGTGTGGCGAACTATTAAGAATTGACTATCGACTAGTTACTCGTATAGTATGCTATTGCTTCAAAAATTAAGCTACAGAAATAGTATATTACTGCCCAGGCCAGAAATAAAGCAATATACGGCTATAATAGTAATATTGGAAGGAAGAGACAAAGCAGAGGGCTTCCGAAGTGATTTTAAAAGGACAAGGCGCCAGCCGAGACCTTATAAAATTAATCCTCAACAATTAACGAACGAAGAAGTATTACTTAATTATAACTAAAGGCTGTAGTAAGCCCACCCGTGCGAAGCCAGGGCGCTCACTAACTAGTTATTAATAGATGCCTAGCACGGTAGATGTAGTCACTATTGACCACGATCAGTAATGAAATGTCATAGGTCATCTCGAAGGATTTCCGGTTAGTTATTTTTTATTCTTTGTATTATCATATTTTAGCCAGTTGTTAATCTAGTGGCTAAGGCTTGGGCCTCCTTTTCAGGGGAACCGGGATTCAATCCCCTCTAATTTTTCGAAATTATGTGCCATTTTAGTACCTATTTAAATATCCCTTACTAAAACGGTGAAGGAAAATTTCCCAATAATGTTCTTAACGGTGTGTCAACTGTGAAGTCAGCCAATGCCAACGTGGTGGACAGTGGCCAAGAGAAAGACCTTTCTTTTTCTGAGAGATGTCAGATGACCCGTACTCAATAGTTTTCCAGCGATGGGCTGAGATAAATAAAATGTTTACCATATTGTAATGAACTCGGTTCTCACGTTTTGATAATTCTAGAGCTTTCGAGAATTTAATCTTAAAGTAGAGAGAATTCATGCTAATTTGGATGGCAACCTACTTGTCGTGAGAATAGCAGAGAAATAAATGATAGAAGACAATGGCTGTGGAGAAAAAAGCGTTTGCAATCAGGGTCGTGTCGTTTCAAAGCATTTATTAAATCTATCGGCATTCGAAAGTTTCTGAACCAATTAGGATAAAATAACTATTTCTGACAATAATTAGTAATGCAAATTACATGAATAATTTTATTGTTTTCGACTTGTAAATTTTCAGAATTTACTTTTGATAGATAACCTCTTCGTATGCAGATTTTATGCCAAACTAATTCGTAAAGTGCAATAGCATCGCAAATCAATTTAATAAAACCTATATTTTAAGTCCAAAATATTTAGTTAGTAATACTTAGATTGATTTATAAGGGAGATACGAAAAGGCACGCTAGGAAATTAAAATCAAATAAACGCAGCCAAAACAGTTACATATGTAGAGCTGGTAATGCAGAGTTTAGATATGAAACCAAAAGGAAATACTGTCACTGCGCGCTGCGAGCTAAATCTTTGTCGTTATTAATTAAACGTGTTATGAAGCTTTATAGCTGCATGATAAAGGTATAAACGGTTAGGCATTAAAAGAGAGATAAGGGTCGTAAATCGGTCTGGGTTTTACAGTTTCATATTCCAAGCGGTTCGTGTAACGGAGTGAGCAGCAGCTTTACCAGTAAGTAGAGCGTTGCATTCTCACATAAGTACCGCTGTTTGCGTTGTCTACGCAAGGGAACTGATTTATCTTTTGCAATTCACTTCCGGTGCCAGTGAGTCGTGAGAAAAACAAGCATTGTCAGTCGCCTCCGCTAATTAGAGACAGTTCCCGACATTTTACTCACTTTAGCACATACAATTATTGCAGCCAATTTGATCTCCTTTTTCTACACTTTTAATGAGGTTTCGTTGTGAGATCTTCAAAGCAGCTGAGGCTGGCTATACAGTATACTCTAACTTTTTGGGAACAGTTTGGGGTCAGTACACTGGAAGAAAAAAGAGAAATTGTCACATAGGATAAAGCAAACTAAATATTGGATGACTTGAACATAAAACACTATCTTAATACTAAAATGACATCCGAATGCAATTAACAATGTAGTACCTACATGATATAAGCTGTAACATGATGATTGAACATGCGAATGGTGGTGCACCGTGCACGCAAAGCGAATAAACCTGTCAAGCTTGACCCTTCGTGTAACGGTCCCGGAGCAAGGACTCGAGTTACCGACATCGTGTTTCCTGATATCTTGGAGGATGTAAGTCATATGGCTAATATATTTCTGTAATATTCCCGGCGTAAGGAAATACGGTGATAAGATTTAATATTCAAAACCATTCCTGATTCCACTGTCGGAATGGAGCTTTTTGAGCACATGTTGTGTATTTTCGTGGCAAAATTTTATGAAGTTTGTAATAGTAGATTAGTAGCCAAGGGCTGTAAGGCATCAATTGCAGCCCGAGATATTTAGGCGCACGAGCACAGCGAGGGCGCCTATAGTTCGAAGGTGCAATTGATGCTTACACCCGAGCTAACTACTCTGCTTTACAACTCGATTGTGAGGTTAGTAGGTCCTTATTACCCCCAAATGGAGCTTGAAGGTGACCAATTAGCGCTCCAGGGTAATAATGTAGCTAGAAAAGCCCTAGGGCGGTAAGTAATTTAAAAAAAAAACTCTTCACTCTTTCAAAAAGTTCGCGTATTTCTAACCATCATACTTTTTTTAATTACTTACCGCCCTAGGGCTTTTCTAGCTACATTATTACCCTAGAGCGCTAATTGGTCACCTACAAGCTCCATTTGGGGGTAATAAGGACCTACTTACCGAATATGAGAGATGTAAAAGAAACTTGGTATATCATGTTGTTTGCGAATTGCTATTGGCTACACCAGAACCAGATACACACATATCGACAAATACCCAATATGCCGAAAGTAAAAGCTTAGAAGATTTGTTTCCACGAGGGCAAAATATACAAATATGCAGTAAAATAAAATTCACTAATGTATAGATAAATGCGGTAAAGGTAAAAATGCTATTAAATTTAAAATACAATAAAAACTTCGGGATTCGAAGATAAATAATTACAACGTGTCGGTACTAAAACTTTTTTGGCTGTTTTCATTTAATTCTGTCTTATCATTGTAGGCCTCGTTACAGGAAATATAAAACAAGCTATAATAGTCCCAAAAGAATTTACACCGATGTTATATGAGCTATTAAAATGATAAAATAGTGAAGAAGCGTTAGTTTTATTGGCACATCAATTAGCATATTTTTTTGGATGAAAATGTGGAACGGAAAATAACAACTATCGCTACTTTTTCTCTATCTGTGCATTAAACATAGTATTATTGGATTGCCTACTGTCATTTTTATTGAGGATGTAGACAATAATAATGCGAACAGTCAAACAAGTATATTTAAAATCACAAATGTTCCCAAATTACAATTCAAATGTGCCGTAAAATTTAAATAAAGCAAAGTTAAAAATTACAATAAAGTAATTAGTCCGGCAAAGATTTTTGTTTGTATTATATAGTTGTTTTAATGCTATTGTTGTAAGAAATGACGTAAATAATAATAGAGAAACGGATATGGTACTAGGTGTACATTGCGCCCAAGGCAACCGCTATGCGGGTACGATTTATCAATCACTGACAAAACTTTAAAAATATGCCCGCACTGCATTCGCAATTAACCCCGCAGACCCCGCAGTTTTATAGCTTTAGTCCACGAACAAAAATAGTGAAAAATCACGATCGAAATTTTTTATCGGCGTTTCGTCTGATATGACACCTATTTCTAATAATACACCACATGCAACGAGCGGATATCGGAATAATAAGGCGGAATTTTGTTTCATTCCATGTAAAAAATCCATACTAATATTAAAAATGCGAAAGTGTGGCTGTCCGTCTGTCTGTCTGCTACGCTTTCACAGCCCATCTGTTAAAACGATTAGGGGCTCCCGCGGGAATCAAAAATTCTTAATCCACGTGGACGAAGTCGCGGGCATCATCTAGTAATAAATAAATATTTAATTGACCAACTATTATAAATAAATATAAATAAAATAAATAACTATAAGAAATATTAATAAATAAATATAAATAAATAAATATAAATATAAATAAATATATTATTTATCTAAATATTTTATTGACAGTACACACGGTCGGTACATAATTTAGAAATACAGCCCGCGTAATATTATTAACTCGTAATTATTTCAGTTCGCGTTGACGCGTTTAACTACGGATTGAAAAATATTATCAAAAAACTACGCAAGTCACAACTAGTCATCATCACCAAACACAGCTCATATTCTAGCTATCACACAACTCAAGTCCTGACACCGATCATCCTATTATAGAAGTAATGCATAGGTTATGTTATTCTACTCTGATGTTTACATTACCGATATATAGGTACAATGAACGCGACAAAATCGTGAATTCCTTTACAGGCTGAAATCAAAGTCCGAGTCCTTATTCTATTTAGATGAATAGGCTGTATTAGGTGATTCGGCAGTCATCCATTGTAATGTTTACAAGTGACCATGCACGTTGATTTAAATCCAAGGACGGTACTACCATAGCAGAATCCGATATAGTACCGATTTACATACGAAGCGGCCGGAAGCACTGGTACATCCAATGGACACGTGTTTCAATTGTTACATGAACGTCTATGAACCGACCTTGGATGAGCACGGTCCGAAACAGGTCGAAACGGCCTATCAAGAAGCATCTGATTATGATGCTGTTAGCACGTTAATTAGCTAAAAGTATGTTTGTTTAAAAGCATACTGCCATGAGTAAAAAAATCTATATTTAATACCTCGATTGCATGTAGTAAATAGTAAATACCTACTAGCAGCCAAACCTTCCATAGTATGCCCACATTAGCTGCCATATTTGCTGGACAGGATGTAATCTGTTTTAATGCATTCTTCGCAGAATCTTTCCAGAAACAAAATATAGAGAAGTGTGAAAAGAAAAGATGCAATGTAAAATTAATGGAAATTAAATCAGTCGAGCCCGAATCAACTGCAAATAAGCAACTCTTTGTCCTATAACGTATACTTAAACATTTTTGCAGGAAGTTCGAAGAGATTGAATAATCAAATGTCTGAGCAGCGCATTGTTGGCATATAATTTGATAGTCAATAGAAGACTCGAACTATTTTTAGAAACATCGACCATTAGATCAATTCACTGCCGGTAACAAATAGTATTTACTGGATTAAATGTTAGCCTTCTTTTTCGCAGAGAGCATTGCCTTCTATCAATTTAGTTACAGTTTTGCGGATGCTTAACGTCCTCTCCTAGTCATTTTATCCTAGCATATTTTTTTTACCAATCAGGGTCTGGCTATTGCAAATATAAACAGCCATCGTCACCGTCATTACCATCACAACGGATCTCTTCGATATGAGAATAAGAGTATTAAGAATATGATGTAAGTGCAAAGACTTTCAAAGTGCAAAAGATTTTTCAAAGCTAAATAGTCACAGTAAAAAACGCTATGAGAACGTTATTCCTATGCGTTGATACGTTCAATCAGTATCAACTTAGCACACGTGCCTGCACGTTTCTCTCGGTGATCATGTCATGGACCGACATTTCGTGCGAAAACGAACGGTGATCGCGTTGACAATCGGTTTAACAGCGGGATTTTCAAGTAAAATAAAAAAAAAAACGATTTCTAGATTTAAGTAATCATTAAGTAATCTTCAAACGCTAAAATTTAACTCAGACTTCTGGGTACTGTTGGACATGTCGTCACATCCGGCCCGATGACCGGTTGCGCAAGCAGCCAGTATGGGCATTGTATGCAAAGCGACTCTGTTCCGCCAAATACTGATTCAACAGCCAGCGGTAACGGTAAGCTAGCTGTTCTTCTACAAATTGTCACTACCGTGAATGTACAGTGTCTAAACATAGACAGAACGATTATTATTAGTATTATTTAGATAGGTTAGCGAAGAGCTTTCAGTTGAAACGTGATAAACAGATACGTACTCAGCTGTAGCAAGTTAATACAGTGATTATTTACTTAATGAAAATTAAAAAAATGTAATCCCAATCCGCAATTTTTGGTATGTATTTAAGTAAGTTTAAAAAAAATTGTTATTACATTGAAAAAAAAACGACGATTGCAGTAATTTGCTGAGCGCCTAGGACCTAGGTGAAAGTACGAGTATATAGTGGAGAAAATAAGTAGCTTTTGAGGAGAATGCCTTATAAGGATAAGGCTCTAAAGCAAAGTACCAAAAAGAATATTAAGAAAAGCCTTAAATGAGCATGTAAAGTATGTCTTAAAGTCCAGTCTTTTTTAGGCTGAAATACTAACAAATCTGTAACGACCATCCGGCTTTGCTCCACTATTGTGTAAGTTCTGATTTAAACCGATCATCATCTACTTCCGGATGCGCGCGACATAATACGATTAAACGGACGTGCCAGCAAAAACTATACAAAAAGGTAAATCATAGGCGAGCAAACAAACGATGTTTATAGAAAAGAACCGGCAAACACGGTAGCCCTTTGAAATGCTTACATGCTGCTTGGCAATATCAAAAGGACCGGAAGATTTCTTCGCCACACCAACTTCCCTTTAGAATATTCTAAATAAACATTGTTGCATATTTTCCTATTTGCATTTGGAATTAATGTCGCTTTGAGTGTGACTTGGGCCTATTCCTTTGAGGATTCCTACTCAATACTTTATGCGCTAAGAGATTTTGTGTTTTAACGTTTTTATAACACCAGCGATATATATCGTCGTATGATCATATCACTGGTGTAAAAAATTGTGTGGTTTAAATAGTATTGCGTGCTTACTTAATATTATGATGATTAAGCAAGCACGTGCCATAATTTTTACGAAATAAATTTTGGCGAAAGAAAAAACGACTAACGGTCTAGTTTAGACAAGTTGTTTGTAAAATTACTACTGAAATGACAACAACTGATTTTCTACTAGTCATCGAAATAATTTTTCGTATTTATAATTTTCCTTACATTATTTGAAATTATTCATCTGCATCGAGCCCGAGAAATCACTGCGTGTGAAACAAATCCTGACCGGCACCGGACATCCGTCTTTGTCGATATTCCCGTTCCACATCAAAGGGAGCCATGGAATTTAAGCAATCTTCAACCTTATCATTTTAAGGCAAAAGTGTGGGATTGAATTATTAATGACTAGCTGATGCCCGCGACTTTGTCCGCGTGGATTTTAGGTCTTATGGAGTCCCGTGGGAACTGGTTTCTTTCCCAGTATAAATGAATATGATATATGAAACTGAATAAATGACCGTCAATCTGACAATATATTTATTTGAAGATCTCTCTACTGTCCTCATTTACTTTTGTATAAGGAGATTTTTAACCTAATTTTTTTACTTTCTCCTTACAATAACAAACACAACAAAAAAAGAATTAGCGAAATTGGACCAGCCGTTCACGCGTGATGGCGTGACCAAGGGAAATAGGGATTCATTTTTATATATAGAGAAGATAAAGAAGATAATTATTAGAACTTATTCGACGGCTCCAACATCCATTTGGAGCCGTCTCTAACCCGTCACTCAAAAGTGCTACTAAGTACTATTCTTATCTTTATAATGGGAGGAGCCTTTTAATAGGTGTAATGGCATTTATTAGAATAACATAAGCTAGAGATGATTATGAGACAAGTAAACTTTATTTTAAACTTTGTTAAATTCAGCTCAAGAACTATAGAAGATTACTTGCTTTGATGTGACTTTGAAGTTTGCAGATAGTGTGTAGATTTTAGAGATGTATTACCTGAAAAAAGAAAAATTAAAATCAAGCAATTTACAAAGAATTTCCACATCCAAGTCCAGAAATAGACCAAATATTAAACTTGTTACATGGTACATTTAAGAATGGTCAATAACGTGAACGTAGGCGTCGCCCACGTTCATTCCGTTTCCGCTGCGTACTTTATGTAGCACGCTATTCCAAAGAAAATCATCGACTTTTTATGCCGGGATTTAATCTAAAGGCAAACATCAGCTAAATGCCACATTCATCTTATTCATTTTGTTGCAGACGATTAGTTATAAGAAACGTTGGCCTTGGTCGAGGTCTCGCGGAACGGACGTGGACGGTCTTAAAATAAAAACGGCTCTCAGGCCCCGGCCGCAAAGACTAACAGACATACATCCATTATATATGGCGAGACGCTCACACGATTGACGGCCGATAGGTCCTCCGTCAGAACACCGGCATCCGGCATTCAAGGTGACATGGCCCATCCTTGCAGATCCGGCCGCAAAGGTAATATTATCAGCTAAACAATAGGCATATCATGACTGAAAGGGAAGTTAAATAATAAAATAGTCTCTGCAGGAGATACTAAAGCGCATTCAACGGCAGTAAGCTCCGACAATTGATTTTATCACGTCGTCAGTGGAGCATGAATTCTATATATGAATTCTATAAAGTATTAATCTCAGCGGTATAATCCTGCTTACTCAACAGTTTGTCAACATTTAATGGTCCCGCCGTTGAACATTACGTTAAATCAATTTCTAAGCGCGTATCTGATAATATTAAGCAATAATTCAAATGATATTTCGAAGTCAACACTCCACAAAGCTTATTAGATGATTGTAATATATACGGCTTGAGTAATACATTGTCGACAGCGAAACGGATTGTTGTGCGTGTGCGGTGGATTGTCGTTAAATCAAATTAGAGCACACCACCGGCAGCCTGCGCCCGCGCAGTTCGTCGACCGATCGCCCACTGCTCACTTTACTTATTGATCTTATTCAATCGATCCTTCGTGATTGATAAACCAATTCGTGGGTGTGACAGCGGTCCATACCTCTCGTGAGAGTCCAAGGAATTTGTCAATGTGTTAGGCTTGAATACACCTTTTAGAGCCTACGCTTGGATTTAAACAATTTATACCTAATAGTAGTTTTTTCTTTGCGTAGGGAGAAGATGTGGCCGGGTGTAGGTTGATCATCGGGGGCGGTGATAGAACTGGCTATGTAACTGTTTATAGCTTTGTTTGAATCCTACACTCTGCGATCCTTGCTGATACATAGCTCGCTTGAGTTTTAGGAAACCAACTAACGGTGTTTTTAAGTTATATCATATTTTGTTTTTTTTTTAATACACATAATACATGAAACTTAAAAGGATATCAATAGAACCAGATTCTAAAATGCTGATCATTGATATCTAAGAATAAAACAGCGCTGTTCTTCCGTGAAGTAAGTAAATGCTAATCGAGCTAAGCCAATAAACAAAGAAAACCGGTTGAAAAACAGGAAGATACTCTACAACTTACAACATATTACAATCACCAACATTATTACGCAAAAAATCACATTTTTTCACTTAGCATGCGTAGAGATTAGAGAACTCTAAAGAAAATTATTATTACTAAAGTAATTATTATACCTACACAATCATTAATTTGATATTCAACAAGTATATGTATACTGGTGCGCTCCATACCTCCGGATTAGATTAATTCGATTATAATAGTTTATTGTAAGGTCAAATGTCCATACATAGCTTAAGTGCTAAAACTGTGTGCAAACACTCTGACAAACATAATCTATCCAGAAAAATTACCTTAATTATTATTTAAAAATAGATATTAATTCAAACCATTACTATTCAATAATATTAATTATTGCCATAAATTATCAACAATGTCAACCTACAAGATAAATATAATTATCTAGGTAAGTTTGAGGATGACTTTGTAACTAACAAGCCATCTTGTTTGCTTATTCTATATGGACTTTTGACGTCGACCGTACATCAAAGACGAGCGAATACATAATAGTTAATAACGCCTACACCTACCTTGAGTACACGTTCCCAAGAGAATTTTCTAGAAAATAGAAATATCGTCGTTTGATTCTAAAGAAACCAGTATTTTTCAAATCAATTTTGTTATATTTGTATAAAACTTATAGACATAAAAATCAAGCTGATGCCTCGCGACGTAATTTGCGTTGGATTTCGTCGCTTGAAAAATTCCGTAAGTGTTGTATGATTTTTGGGATAAAAAGCATAAGTTATTTGTCTCCGGGATGCAAGCTATTTCTGTATCAGATTCAGATTCAGATTCATTTATTTGCATTTAACTTGAACAATACAACAATTGGCAAGTCACCCCGTTAGGGCATATACAGTTTGAGTGACAGGGCTTCGAAATTATTATTTTTATGTCTATAATATTATTTCTCTGTAGGTACTCAACCAACCAGGTAGGTAGGTAGGTATCAACTGTGGATGTGCCTTTAGATGTGCAGTGAAATAATAACAAATAGACACACTTTCGCATTTATAATTATTAGTATTAATACTACGGATTAACGAACGTGAAAAAAGATGGATATTATGTATTTTTCTTTTTCTCCCACGTTATGTGGGGTCGGCACAAGTATTTTTCTTCCACTCTCTTCTGTCATATCCTCTTTCACACAATCCATCCATCTTTTCTTTGGTCTTTCTCTGCTCTTTTGCCTTTCACATGCATATTAAGATGGATACATATATTTTATAATGTACATTAAAATGTTTATAAGCAAGGGTTGCGCAGTTATTAAAAAAAGCTTACCCATGGGCAAAGAGTAGGTATAATACTCTTTGCCCATAGGCAATATCTGACGAGGGCTATAATCCCTATTCTTATATTTATTATTAATATTTAAATCATATTGAAAAGTGCGCACAGCGTTGGTTGAGAACTTGAGAATATGCACACCTGTTTGCAAATACTTGTCTCTATTTAAATAAAAGGAAAAACCAACTGACAACACAGCACAGCCAAGCCGCAGCGCCGTTTCTAGAAACTTGCGATTTTGCATGCAGATTTTTTAAAACGACAAGGATTTTGAGAAATTATAATGGAATCTATTCAAATTGTGAATACTGTGGGTAAAAAAATAGGATATTTTTAATTCTGAAAAACAATGGGATTTCTTCGGGTAAGGAGTGAAAATTTTTGACGTTCTTACTCGATTTCTATTGATAATAATTAGTAATTAACTACGTCAAATCTGAACCGATTTTGACAATTACTTTTTCTTTAAGTATTAAGTTCATATTGTCCAGTTGATTTTTATGAAGGTTAAGGATGGAGGGAAGTAAGGATAACTAGTTTGAAGATGGAAGGTTGAACTACTACATGAGTAAAGGCTGTAATACAGAGAACATAAGGTAAGACGGGTCAACTATTAAAAGTAATAGTATTCTTGCTTCTGAGGACGTCAATGATTATTATTATAAAATATCTTGATCACAGATATTATAGACTGCTGAACTGAACCGGGGGCGTCAAAATGAAGAGCAATTATGAACTACTAGATGATGCCCGCGACGTCGTCCGCGTGGAATAAGGTTCTCCTCCTCCTTAATTTTCCGGGATAAATAGTACCCTATGTCCTTCCCCGGGATATAACCTCGGTTCAAAATCGGTTGATTAGATGGGCCGGGAAAGCGTAGCAAACAGACAGACACACTTTCGCATTTATAATATTAGTATGGATTAAAAGTTGGTGGAAGATGACAAATCGACGTTTAAATTCGATAAGCATCAAAAATTTGGTATTGCGAGAACTTTATGGGCATACCCGGATAATTGTGGTTTACTGAATGCGTGTTTATAGCATCCGCTTTCCTGCTGTATACCTACCGACGAAAATACCGTTACGTTCATATAACTAAACTCAATTGATTTACATACGCAAATCATGACGAATTGCCCACATTGCAGTCCTAAATACGTCGCCCGGTGCTCCACTTGACGGAGTTTACGCTATTTCATTACTACAAAAATTCGTAATTTATTTCAATTGGACTTATACTTCCGCTTCCATTCTCCGTAGCTTATATTACAATTTTCATTTTAAGCTCATGTCGAAAATGAACTCGAAGTTCTGAAACAAGAATTTTTCGTAGTGGAAAAGCTTCAGATTGGAAATAATAGGTGTCTAGAGCGGACGTGGATAAAATATTACGCCGGAATTCGAAAAAATATTAAAGCCCAATTTTGTTTTGAGAGAAACACGCGCTAACTATAAACAAAAACACTATTGAAATTTGAAATACATCACACTACCTATATAAATTGATGCATATAAAATTCTTGCTAGGCTAAAGAAACATGAGATGCTTTTTACGGAAGAACATTCCTATTCAACACTTTAAGCATAAAGCTTTGCTCTTTCATACATGGGTACAAAATACAAATTCATAAAACTCGTGTGTCTAGACGTCTTAGGTTTTGTACCTGTATTTAAAAAGACCTCGAACCAAGTGACCGATTTTGCAGTAAGGAATAAGGACTAAAAATATCGCAGAAACTGATATAAAAATATAGACGTCAATAAAGTATTTAAACCGGAACGAGAAAATATTTTACTTAATATTTATTATAGAGTCATAGCGGAAAAGGTTCTAAACAAAAACAAACTAACGCTACATGGTGAGCGAAACATTAAAAAATTACACTCGTTAGTGCATCCGGTGAATTACGATTGCGCTCGGTTTTTGTCTCGAGTTCGATCATAAAAAAAGAAACCGATCGAAAGTACAGAATAGGACACAGAAACGAAGAGTATCCTGTCGCCACGGGCGAGGGAAGGAGGCAAGCATCCATGAATGGCCCTAATGAACTCGCTGGCCTTGGTAGGACGGCCTATACCCGGCTCGCGCCGAGCCACGATTGCTCATGGAGGTCACAAATCGACCACGACAACTTTAAAGGCAACGATAACTTAAACTGGAAATCGCGATATTTATCTATGAAACGGAATCGACATGTAAATTCATTCATCTGTTCAAATTTAACGGACGATCGCTAAGATTATGATACCTATTTTAATAGTAGTTTATGCAACTGTCATATAATGAAGGGTATTAAAACACGAGTGTGAGTTTATGAAACGAGCGCAGCGAGTTTCATAATAGTAACGAGTGTTTTAATACCCGTGTTATATGCAGTTGCATACACTACTTTATCTTCACTAATGCAATTTATCAAACAACAAGAGTAAAAGCTGACAATACAAAACACATTGCGAAACATTAAATTCACGCGTACGTGTATTGTCACAGTGAACTTGCCGCCATTAAAATCTAACCAATGAGAGCGCAGCTGCGCGCGCAGGGCCAATCAGGAGCGAGCGCGCGCTGTTCGTTTTTTATTTAATTGGCACAAGATCTTACCAAAGAGTTTTGTGTATGTAAGTTTAGTAGTTTCGACGAAGTTTTCACGTATAACCCAACTGTTTTCAAAAGCCAGCCTAATATCAAAATTTTATACAACTTGTATGAGGATTTTGACATAAGGCTCGCCAGGTTAATTGGTCGCGTTTTATTGATGTTATAATGAGATTTTACGATATCGATGTGGATATTATACCATCATGTGAAATTGCTTAAATTGAGTGTTTTGTTATCTGCGCTATAACAGTAGTAATTATAAGTCAAGTATTGGAAACCTAAGTAGAATGTTATAACATTAGTGTAGATAAAGTAAATTACACTTTTGTGTGTGAAAACAATTTTAATGGAAATCCATAAGAGCATAGCGCACGATGTAATGCAGTAGAACCACAACAGGAAACGCCGAGCTCTTGCATTATACATAATTATAATAACTATACCCGCATACGCGGTAAACATCTCATTCACAATCCTTTGATTGAGTCTGAATGAGTGACGTGCTCTGTGTATACAATTTGCCGCGTAACAGGAAGTAAAACGAGTCCAACTATATCAAGGACGTTAATAATATTAAAACTGGATTTATAACGACAGTAGGGTCGATGTGCCGGATTTCGGCCTTTTAGTGCTCCCATCAACTTTAGGACATCAGAAAAAAATGTTACAACCTTAATATTGCTATGCTCATTATGTTAGATGAAAGCCCATATACTGGAGTTTCTTTTTTAGAAACTGTGTTGCGCTCGAAGCTATTAGTTATTTTTATTTTTTATTTAATCCGGAAAAACGCTAAAATTTCAGTTTTCGGCCTCAAATTTCAGTTTTCGGCCATCGGGTATTCTGTTTTCGGCCACTGGATTGTGATGGATTTAAAATGAATTTATAAGTTTAAAATTACATTAAAACGCTTTTTGTAAGTTCATCATTGTTTTATTATGTATCCAAATGTTATTAAAAGTCATAATCAACATAATTCAAGAAAGTTATATTACTTAATAAAAAACTTGGAACCTTTGTTACTCACGAATTACAACACCTTTAAAACCTATCAAATACGTTCCTATTTTTATGATATTTTTGAAATAACAATCTTGGATAATTGTGCATATAAATAAATAAATAAATAATGTTTGACTCGGTCAAAAACTCTGTAAGTTCCCTGAACTAGTCTGATCGATTCTTCTGTTACTCGTGCTCTGGCCTTATTTATTCTTAGCTTCTGGCCTTATTATTATAAATAATAACATAGGTACAATATGTAATGATACTTAGTTATCTTTAAAATAAAAACGTTAACTCAAAATTATTGTTGGCTTTAAACTTTGCAATTTTATGGCCGAAAACTATTACCGGTATTCAATTTTCACATGCTTTCCATACTATGCCGAAAACTGAGATAGGTACTGTTTCTTCTATGTTGTGGTTTTCGGCCACCCCCAAAATGGTCTTCACTTTTAATTTATACTAACAAATTGACGGCCGAAAACTAATGGCGAGGGTTTTCACATCAGGTACAATAATAAAAGAAAGAGTCGTGACATATATCATTTCACCAATTGAATAAAAGAGACAAAAGCGTGGAAGACTTGATACGCCACATATCGGCCCCTGGGCCGAAAAACAAAGTTTTGAAGAAAATTTAATGTTAGATCGCGGCCCCCAACATTATTGTTGTTTTGTACAAAATATTCACATAATCATATTAAAAGTATGTTAATAAGTTATTTTAGAAGGGTATTACATGCCTATTAACATCATTCATTCACAAAAACAACAAAAAGCTTGCCTTGGAGTGAAACGCGCGGCACTATTTTTTTTCTAATTTCCGCAGGTTGCGTTACCTCCGATGCCCCCCGTCGAATTGAATAAATTCACTAAAATCACTCGAAGATGTTACCTGACCAAAATTGTTGTCAGATACAAAGCAATTATTTTCAAATGTCTGAATAAAGATTTCATTTGGAAATAGTATTTCTAAGCGATATTCTCGCAATTTTGCGGCACCGAGTACGCGTAAAGGCCGAAAACTGAAGGAGGCCGGCGAACCGGCATAACAACCCTAACTAATAGCGAGTATGTAAATGGCACTTTTCTCCATGCAATATGATTTTCGAAAGTTTATTTTCACTTGACTAATAAGATTACCTCCTTGATTCTAAATAGTTAGGTACGAGAATTTTATACAGTACTAGCTGATGCCCGCGACTTCGTCTGCGTGGTTTGAGGTTTTTTGGTTCCCGCGGGAACTTTAATTTTCTTAGAGTAGGTACTTTAATTTTCCGGGATAAAAAGTAGCCATGTGTTATTCCAGACTATACTCTATCTCTGTGCCAAAGCCCAAAAGATCCGTTCAGCCGTGAGTACCTAACAAACATCCATCCATCCATCCAAACTTTCACATTTATAATATTAGTATCGAAGTATAGAAAGATACAGCTCCGCTTTTCAATGGCAATACAGACGACCGAGCTGAATAAAACATTCAGGTTTCCATTACATGGGCGAACAAGATAAGGTTTATTACCACTTGGTGAGACGCTTGCGTGACAATAATAGCAAGCCATAATATTCTCAATCCACTCTAACTGTAACATATAAAGATAATGCGGGCGAGGAAAAGGTTTAGAAGTGTTCTCGACTTGGAGACCTCAACTTATCAATATATCACCCGAAAAAAAAAGCTGTCCGACCTTGTGATTGACACGCTAACCCATTTCAAGTCGTGCACGCGCGTGCCATATTGAGATTAAGGGTTTAAGACATCTGTTCGGAGTAGTGGGTATTTACTATTTACTTGCCCCTAACAGGTTAGCCCGCTACCATCTTAGACTGCATCATCACTTACCATCAGGTGAGATCGCTCATCGCAGTCAAGGGCTAGCTTGTAGTGGATAATAAAATAATAAAAAAACTTATTTAGCTACGAATATCTATCGTCACCATAAGGCCATGAAAACCGTAACATAAAATAATGTTATAATCGCGATTTATATTGTGTTACCAGAATCTATCTCATATTATTCAGGACTAAGCGATGCCCGCGACTTCGACCGCGTGGATTAAGATTTTTGGATTGCCGCGGGAACTCTTTAATTTCGCGGGATAAACCCTTCCCTGGGATACAAGCTAAACTTGTACAAAATTTCATCAAAATCGGTTGAATAGATGAACCGTGAAAGTGTAGCAGAAAGACACACTTCCGCATTTATATTATTAGTATGGCAGTATGGATACGGACTATGGATAGTGGATACATAATATTATGTTAATAGTAATATCAAATTCACACAAGAAAGACTTCTACATGTTTAACGGTTTTAAGCGACTTATGAAGGGATTCAGTTCCCATGAAAAAGCCGGAACACGAGGAAATCACATGCGGTTGCACCCGTTCTCAATTCTCAAGCTTAGAAGTTTTAATTGATTGATAAAATTATGGATGGTTTATGGATGGAAATATGGCCGGAGACTGCAGTTTTGCATATCCAATAACTTAACTTAACTTAACTTAAGCCTACCTCTAAAACTATGCTTTTTTTTTTTTTTTTTTGTGATACTTTTTTTTTTTTTTTATACAATTCGTTATTTTTTTTTTTTTTTTTTTTTTTTTTATCCAATATTGATATTCAAATGCTATGAACCGCAGTTGGTGCTGAAGGTGTTTATAAAAATGAATTATAAGAAACTACTACTACTACTGCACTACTACTACTACTTTACTACTACTACTTTACTACTACTACTACTTTTTAGTGTATCACACTAAAACAATACACTAAAAATCAACGGATATTGGAGCTATAAAATAATATTTAATGATAAGCAATATGAAAATACCACAGCAACACCTAGTGGTCTTAAATGAGGGTAACTACAATCGTGATCTATGATTGGATACGTTACTCCAACCACGAATTCATTCTCAATTTCAGTGTACTTGAGTAAAATACCTAAGACATAGCTCAAATTACGTTCAGAGATCCGTGAGCGGACGTTGACCTGGTTTCGGGGAGACCTCATCGGTATCAAAGTTGCAACAGACAGTAGGAATTAGAATTTAGCAATCGGATCACAGGCACGGATCTGCGTCCTGAAAACAGAATAAGATGTAGGGACTTGAAGACTTCCTGACTCACGAACAATGCCTCATTATAGCGCTGTGTTACCAATAACTGAACTGAGGAAGTCGATATCTATTCGCAAGGCACAATAGGTGAGCGACATCCGAACCTCATTACTGGCACTCATTTCCGCTGGTGATTTACACGCGTCGCAGTTTATCGAGTTGAGTGCGCTTATTATGTAATGGACATCTTCAACAAATTGATTGATGTTTCAATTTATCCTTTAGCTCAATCTATAATTGATTTGTAGAGATCTATATTGTCGAGAGGCTTGAACGTAATTTGTTCTGTCAAAACTAAGAGATTATAAATTTAGCTTTTCGTTTAAATTGGAGTCTAGTGACTTCCCAAAAAGAAAGATTAAGACAACCAAGAATGAAATAATTCCGTTAGAGTTATGTTATCCAGTGTATTTCCAAAAAGAAAGTTAGACAACCAAGAATGAACTAATAAGAAAAAGTAAGGTACTTTCATTTAACGTATGTTGCGGATGGGTCAGAAATCAGAACGGATACAAGAAATTATGAGGTCACAGACACATTATAATTTATTTTAAAACAACTAAGAAGACTGTAGTGGTATAAAAAGTTAGGGATACTCCATGCTCGTGGTTGCAAGAAAAAATCTTCTAGTACTATCGTTCAATAAGTGCATTGTAAGTATTGTTTAATTTTTATCAGTATGATCGATCGCAATAGTATCTCAAATGCTTAAATATACAACACATTAGCGTGATGCGACGCTGGCTCTGTAAGTAGCTATTACCGTCGAGTAAACATAACTGGCCTTGGCGATCGTGTTTACGGATGTTAGACGTTTCAGTCAAATTAACTCCACTTTGGGCTCTATTATATTCATTGATGTAGAATTTTAGTACCTATATTATATTAGATAGGTACATAGTTACGCATATAATAAATTATAATCAAACACTCATTTTTCGTGACTACAGTAAAAAAATATAAAACTATTCAGAATATTATAAGATTACAAACAATATGAGAGGATATTAATAATCAGACAGTCAGAAGTTTTTAAGAAGTTTGTAACTGCGACTACTTTATCTAAGACATTACAATATAACAATGAGCTAATTAAAATATTAGTCTTTACAAAAATTATAATTAGTTTTGATGCCGCAAAAAAAAAGACCACGATTATTGTAACTCACTACAATATAACTTTGCCAAGTTTCTAAGTTTGGTTTTGTTCGATCGCTGTTCTTTTCTGAAGCGCGCATGTGTCGTAGGTCATGAACTCAAGACCTAAATAGGTGGCAGAGATAATAAAAAAACTCTGTACAACAGAAGAAAATTGAGAAAACTAGTAGTAGGTAGTTACGAACCAATAAAATTCATTTCAAGCATTGTAAAATTCAAATTTTATATTGTCACAATTTGATTTAATAGGTAAGATTACGTTAGAACAAGCTATATTTATGGTAGCAACTGAAACGGAAATAAGCCATCATCAAACAAAAACCAAAGCTAATCCTTCTTCGTGCCGTATTACCACGTATTCCTCGATCGGTTACACAGACACTGCGGCCATAACTTAAATCCCAGCGATAGTAAAATACAATGTCCATGATAATAAAGCAAAAACAAACAGTACGTGAGGATTCACACAGCCGTGATCCAGCCAATGTGCAGGACATAAAGAAAGCAAATAAGATTTATGTTGTGCAAACATTGTAGTTATCTCCGAGCCCAGCAACCTTTATCTGTGAGCCTCCTACGCCGCTCGTAGTGGCACAAGAGATGAGCGTGCTCGGCGAGGCAAACATTTGCCATGTCAATATTTGTCACGAGCCCCCGCGATTGCAAGAGACCGCTTTAAACCATTTTTCAACAGCACGCATCCTTTATTGAAGTTATAACCTGTCGTCTACACCCAAAAAAAATTTGTGAGTCTTTGATTTATTCTATTTTGAAAATATGCTTCTGAATAAATTCTGCATGCAAACAAAATGAGGACAGAATTTTGATGAATATAGAGCAAAAATAAATGGATCAGTAACCTTTAAACTCATGAATGAAATAGTATTTGGAAATACAAGCGATAAAGAATGGGGCTCAATGAATTCGTGGTCGTTGTTTTAATGAATATATTTTACAGGGCAGGACCTACCTACGGCGGAAAACGCATAATGACTTCCGCTGGCTAGTCGACGAAAAACATCGAAAATAAATCGATGTAGCTTACGAAAACCGTCTTGATCATTTGAAAATCAATTAATATTGACTTTTTTTAAATAACAAAAAACCTAATATTGTTATTATGTTATTGTTTTGTAAGTGCACGTGTAGTATTTCAATAAGATCCGGCTCCTAGATCCTATAATTATGCTCACGTTTGCTCAATTTATCTTAATTGTAAATGATACAATCATGACGATGTTATTAACTATTGAAAACATTAAATACACCAATCAAGCTAATCGATCGAACACTAGTTTGTTGCTATAAAAAATTATTCCTAAGTATTATAATTTATTCCTATAGCCATATCACTTCTGCTTAATAATCCATACTAATATTATAAATGCGAAAGTGTGTCTGTCTGTCTGCTACGCTTTCACGGCCCATCTCATCAAACGATGTTGATGAAATTTGGTATGAGGATAATTTGTATCCCGGGGAAGGACATAGGCTACTTTTTATCCCGGAAAATTAGCAGTTCCCGCGGGAATTAAAAATCCACGCAGACGAAATCGCGGGCATCATCTAGTTTCTATATAACCTATGATACGGATAAGTCTAACGCTAATTTCTATGAACAGACAAAGTTGGGAATGCCTAACACGAGTAACAATATCAGCTGAAATATCTCTAAACACTTCTATGGAATTACATCTTAAATTGTTTACAATCGCAATATTGAGGAAAATAGAAAGAAAAAACATCACGATAATAACACGCCTAGCTTAGATATGTATTACGCATCAAGATGGAATGCTACTTTTGATTTATGAGAATTTGCAATTTCAAAGAAGCCATGATGACGACGTTGTAACTACGCCGTTAGCGAGGGCACGGTAGACTGACCATAAGTATGGATAAGTATAAACCAAATTAGTAGTCACAGTCCAAGTCATCGTCATGGGAACTTGAAGTCGAGATTAAGAATCACAGCAAAGAAGTATGACCGGGGGCCACGGTTAATGATTTCGCTCATGAAATTACAAAGAATCGTGGGAAGGCCTTTCATTAAACAATATGTAATTTCGGATGTGGTCCTGGAGACTAATGAATGACATAAGTAAAAAAGCCGGCATTAAAGAAATAAGTGATACTCAGAATGATACGTAAGAAATATTAAATAGCTCAATTAAAATATTTCTGGCTACATAAACCCATCAAACAATAAGTTGTCACTTTAGAAGTTTAAAAGAGCATACATATAATACAAACTGTTGGTTGGTTGACAAGAATAACTGACAAAAAAATTATAAAATTATTCTGATTAAGTACATCTCAGAACAAATTGCTTGTACCTGTTACAGAAATACATTATTGATCATAATACGAGCAAACGCTCGAAATATGAAGAACAATAATCGTGACTGGAGATCAAAGACAACGCGGCTCAGCGGGTGGTAGTACGGCCGCATTTAATTAGCCATCAGACCTTTAAAGGAGTATTTTGTCCAGTGTCCTCACGTCTCGTGGTCCCAACCTGTCGGTGTCGCGAGAAAGGAAGTCGAGATGGGACGAGGGGGCGGCTACACGATATCCCTTTTACGCGGACCAATTAACGGACACCGATGGACCGGATGTGCGTATACACATGCATTAGCACCTCCACCCTTTAATCTTTTTGTGTCCACACGAAATTGTTTTGGGAAAATTTAGTACGCCCACGGCAAATTTTGTCTCATACACATAAATATTAGTGGCTTAAGCACCAAGATACGCATTTAAAGCAGCCCGCATTAAAAAACAAGAAAATGTTAATTACGAAATTTATCTTTTTCATGTTTAAATTTGGTTTATAGAATATTATTTAAAGCTACATAGATTTCCTGCTATAAAATATTTTATAAATAATATCTAAGTTTATCATCCTGAATAGTTGCGAACGTTGCCAGCGTTTTACGAGGGTGCACCAATTTTAGATACACCAATACAAATTTTGTTTGGTATCACAAATTGTTTATTGCATAAACTTGCCCTTGGCTCCATTGGTCCATTCATCGTTTAAGACACGGCTCATTGACAACACAAGCATGCAAAGGCAAGTGCACTTGTATTCAATGTGCGTGTCACGCTCTCATGAGCAAAGGACATGTCTTATTGGGACTGCCATTAAGCCTTACGTAGGAACTTCGTGCGGAGAGGCTAAATCCAATAACATCTCTATTTATAGTCATGTATGATTAAGAAATATGACTTATGAATTAATGTAGGTTACAAATAAACAATTATGATTTTTGTATGCTTTACAACAGGCACTCAGCTAGGTTGGTTCTAAAGCCAGCAATCTATTATTGTCGTCGCTCATATTTTAGAACACTGAAACTAAAGTTCTTGATCAATATTGTTTTGACTTAGACTTCTATCTTCTTACTAATCAATGTGAAAGTTTGTAAGTTTGAATGTTTGTAACTCCTTCACACCACAAAACAGAACAGATTTGGAATGTAGCTTTAAATACCCTTAATTAACACTAGGCTACATTTTATCCCAGAAAATTAAAGAGTTTTCGTGGGAATCAAAAAACATTAAACCACGCGGACGTAGTCGTAGGCAACATCTCGTAGCACAGGTACTAAAATTGTACATCAATGCGTTAATTACATTAAATTACATTAATTACTGCGTAAATTTCTACATTAATACAATTACCTATGTAATTAAAAAAAAACGTACTTATAATTCAAAATAATCAAGCGTCAAACGAAAGACGGGAAATTCTCATCTCCTTGTGAAAATTTACCGTCTTTGTTTATAAATTAACAAACGCAACTCAATCGTTGAAAGCAAACATTTTGGCCTATTATTAGTGCCTCTTAAAACCGGAAATGCAAGCCCGTGCCACCAATTACGGGACGGTATGGCGAGCGTATGCTACTTCCGTTTTCGCCTGAATGAGTCCCACCCCAGTTTAGGGGCCGATCCGGAAGGGACAAAAATTAATAAGCTTAAAAAGTCAACGGAACCTTTGTTCCGACTACAACTTCCGTCTGTTTGTCCGTTGTAAAAATTTATATTCACCAAGTCGGAAAGGTGGACTCAATAGACAGTCGGGTAATAAAAATGAAGGTGTACTTAGGTTATATTTTTTTGGTTTTCTTTTTGCTCTTTATTTTTAGCTCTTACGGTCAGAACGATCGACTACTATTTATAATAACGATGGCAGGATACTGAAGGGCTGTTACTTGTTACTGATTAAAAATCTCTATACCATAGAAATAATGCATTATTTTATTGAGGCGAAACTATTCTTTTATAGAGGTTGGTATCATTAGCAGAATTCCCACGTTAGCAGCTGAGGCAACAAGAGCTCGACAATGAGGGAAAGACAGTTGTAAGCAAATCTATTTTTATAAGCATCGCGTAACCTAAATACAATATAGTACCTACTTACATCCATTAGACCTAAGAGCCTTCAAAACATAGCACCCTTTGTAACTAATATGTTACAATGCATTTATTTTATACAGAATATTGTGTTAGTGGAATAGAGGTGTCTTGTATAGTCCATACTAATATTATTTATAAATGTGAAAGTCTGTCTGTCTGTCTGTTTGCTACGCTTTCACGGCCCAACTATTCAACCGATTTTGATGAGATAGGTTACATCTCGTGGAAGGACATAGGCTTTAGGCATAGGGATAGGTTTTTATCCCAGAAAATTGAAGAGTTCCCGCGGGAATTAAAAAACAGCAATCCACGCGGACGAAGTTGCGGACATCATCTAGTTACAAATATAAATAACCTTAACGAATATCGAGGGTACGTATGACGCTGTGCGGACGCAGATCGGCCGATCTTATAAACTTCGAAGATTATTTATCGCTTCCTCTCAGTGTTTTCGTCGAAACAATACGCCACAAACAGAATTGAGATAATGGTTTAAGTCGTGTAGATGTAAGAAGTACATACCGCTTATAAATTCTCTAGTAAGACATAGTACATGGACGGGTTTGTAAAACAAACGTGTTTACTTACAGCTGATGATTGTTTATTCCTGCGGTTTTGCATAATCATAATTTGCTAGTTGCTCAAAATTCCTAATAGATAGATTCTTACAATTCAAACGTGGAAAAATCCGAAAATCTATTTAGTGTTGGAGACATGGAGAGAGATAAAACTAACCTTTTTGCTATAAAATGTTATTAATCGTAACATTGCATGCTAGCAAGATTTCGAATATCTCTGTTCTCTACCATACTATATGTTCTATTATCCGCCTGATCTAATATCTGTATTCAAAACACAAATTATAAGTTGACGGCAGCAATTTATCATATCCCAAGAGACAAGCTGCAGACGCCGGTCTCTCGAAGATGTGTGCGATTATAAAGAGAAATTCACTAATCTTTATCCGAGCAAAACAAGACTCCCATAATCTACTGGTTTGATTGCCTGGTTTAGATTATGCTGAACAATCTGGATATTCAAACTATACAGGATTCATTGTGATTTAATTTTTAGTAAAACTGAAATAGTTTATTTGGCTTAGTATTTGGATTGGATTAAAATTGAAGAAGTAGTTAGTGCTACTTATTAGTTCTTTGGAAAGAGTTGAAAACCGTTGAATGTGAATTACCTATGATATTCACTATTATTTGAATACCTATTCGTCAATGATACTTTATTTGTATTATGTATTTGTGATTACAATCGATTACAAATGCGATTCTCCTTCGATTTCTACTATCTATTTAATTTATTTTTATTATTTTATATTATGAGAAAATAAATTATTTTGTCAGAACTCAGAATAAATTAAAATGAAAAAAGAATATTTCAAGACAGTGATTTAAAATGTCTGCCGAACAGGATGTAAACGGATATGTTTTCTCGAATGCAAAAAATCCTAAGGCAATTTTAAAAATCTGTGACAATTAACACAGTGGGCACTAAAGTGACAAAACCAAAAATAACTGAGCATAATGGATCCTTACGCGATCTTTAATTCAATCAATACCTGGCGGAGGTATTTATTGGAAATGTAAGACAAAAGCATTCCGAATAAAAAGGAAAGATGTTTTTTTTTATAAGAAATCTTAACGAAGTCGAAATGCAATTAGTATCTCGTAAGAGTCAATCGAAACAGCGGGGACCCTCCCGCCATGTTTCTTGGTACGACGTCGTGGGAAGAGTTCCCATCATTTCTTTCACCTTGTGGGATGCAACTTGTCTAAGGGAAATGCCATAGTGATCAATTCAATCGAATAAGAAAATTACAGCAAGAACATTTTCCAAGATTCCTTAAATATCCATTTTAAATCTTGCTGCTGACTCTGATGTCACAGGACTACTGGTTCCAGTCACTCAGATGCATTAGCCATCTGCATAAATTCGTAGTTCATCAGTTTTAAAGCTCACTTCACATGTCTAGTCACATAACTATAAATACGTTTTTTATCCTTGTAAACCTTCTATAACTACTAGTGCATCGCCAGTATCAATGAAACTAGACTTACAACATTCCTTCCCTAATTGGCAAAATCTATTAAATCAACGATTTCTCTTTCAGACGATATTATTCTAGAAGTCTATCCTTGATTAGGAAATCCATAAATCATCATTCATTATGATCTCCCTCTGTCTCAGAAAAATTAGTTGAGATTCAAAAATTTATTAACTATCATCAAACACTCGCTCTCGGAATCTCTGGAGCTGACACAACAAATGTCTTCTTGCTATTGATTACTTGCACTGTCCTAGTTTTCTATGTAGGTACAGTCTACGAATGAATGAAATAGAGACAGATACATAATCTAGTATTCACCTAAGGCTATGTAAAAAGGTGGGACCATCCACAATTGCAACGTGACGTAATTTTGCGGCACCGCAGTTTCTCTACATAATTATTATTAAAATGACGAAGACTTACTGCAACATGCATTGCATGATAATAACTTCAATCAAAAAGTATGGTGAGAGACGATTACGAAATCACTGCAATTGCATAAATAAGAAGCGGTATGTCGAAACGTATAAAATACCTTAAAGTACAGGAAGCATTCCATCAAAATTATTAAACCAGCAAGATTTCTTCGGCACTGCTTAAGTTTTCTGAATAAAACAACAGCAAATCGATCTTTAGGATTAACGTAACAATGAAAATAATATCATAGTAATTATTAGTTTGCACTTTGCACGTAGTAAAAAATCAGATAAAGGCTTGTGCGTGGAAACCGCTTGAGAAATCCTTTGTCTTGTACAAACAATATGTGAATAAAGTTCAGAGAAACCTGTAAGAAGAGATAAAGAAAAATTTCGCAAGAAAGCGTTATGTACATACAATAAAGCATTAATGTCAAAGACCTTTTAAAGTAACAGTTGAAAGCACAGTGCTAACTGCTAAGGTAACTGTTAATGAATTGAGATGCAATTAATTCAGGCCCTACATAACTCATAAGCATAACTGCTTCATGCAGACTCGATAACGCGATTTGCTATAAAAAATGCAGTAACAGTACTTTAAACATATATATACTGGGGCTATTCAAGGGGCGGATAAACAGATTCCTCAAAAGGGCAACGCACTTGTGATTCCTCTGGTATTGCAAATGTTCATATGGTAAGTAATCACTTAACATCAGGTGACCCGGCTGTTTATTTGCTCGCTATACATATCAAGAAGTACATGAACGAATTGAACATTAATCGATTACTTTATTAACCGCCGATAAACAATTTAACGACGTTTATTTAAAACGGATGTAGGTAATGATATCAAAAAAACTATATTTATTTTGAATGAAGCTGTTAGCCGGCCGGAGATGTATATCAATATCCCCAACAGGCAAAGGAAATCGCTATTAATGTAACATTACTATATTATAATTTTTATTGAACCTTTATAGCGGATACTGAGCTTTAAATTGAAGCCTTCACGTATTATTATAATTAAAAGAATGATAAGTATCTAAACATTTAAGTACAAGAGTGGCAATGACCTTCCTAGTTATAAGATGCTTCCTCTTAAGCCTAACGAGTTTTTTATCAACAGTAACATGAACTTTAATAAGGGCTATGTATTGGACATATTTACTTATTTATTCTGTACCAAAAACTTTAAAAGTAAAACAAAAACATTGAAAGAACATGCCCATTGCACAAGGATAACTTATATCTTGCAGAGATTTCTACCAGGAGACAAAGTTAACAGTTAGAATTTCTTGAGACTGATAAAATTTTCATTCATTTTAAAGTTCCCTCCTATTCTCTAATACATGAAAAACAGTACCGTCCGTGATGGACTCAAAGACATTGCATAGCCGAAACCGGTGGATCTAGAAACATGCTAGAAACTTGAAAATAAATATTTAGTTCTCTCTATAACTATATAAGGTCACGCACTCAGAAAAGAATCGGATACATAAAAACTTATTCCACGAGGACTAAGTCGCGGGAACCAGCTAGTCATAAAATAAAAAACTAAAGTTTATACGAGTATGATTAATTGAAATAAGATGGACAATTTGGATTAAATTAAATACACAGCAAATGAGCAAAGTATAGTGGACGCAGTGTTGGCAAGAAATGAGGGCGGGTCGAGTTAATTTCCGTCGGACGACGCCTCGCTGGTAGCCGCCGCGCCGTTGATAGTAAGTATACACTATACACTATATAACTGATGGAACTGACTGTTCTGTACTTAAATATGGCGACTCAGACGGACGAGGATTTATCGCGCGCTAGTTTTTAGTAAAATTTGAGGTCTCCGCATTATGCACACTAATGGAAAAATTGTGCGGTCATTTACTTAATAAGCTCGGAAGTCGGAACTATTTTTACATGATGCCCACGACTTCGTCCACGTGGATTAAGGTTTCTTGAAAATCCTTCCGGGATAAAAATACACCCTTTCCCGGGATGCAATGAAAACTAAATTGGGTGCCAAATTTCTTCAAAATCGCTTGAAAAAATAGCCCGTGAAAATGTAGCCAATAGAACTGATAGACATACCTACTCTCACAATTATAATATTAATATGAATTTAGGAGTTGGTATCTATCTGGTAATTCATAAACAACTATGTATTTCCAAAGAAGATCTTATTTCTACTAATCACAAGTTAACTATAGATCGCAGCGAAGACCAATCCTAAATCTATGAAGTTTACAAACTGAATTTGAAATGAAAAATTAGCATTCAAAACACATCAATAATATTTTAAAGATATGCATAACACACTACCTAATTGATAACCGACACTATTCAGAAGCCAATCAAAAAGGTCATTGATTATTATCAGGTTTTTGATTGCATGTTTAACATTTTGTAATCAATTTGTGTATTTATGCCAAATCAATAAACTATGCGCATTATCACCGATTAATTATGTAACATCATCTGTATAACTTCATCTGAAGGTCATACACGTAGAACATCTAATAGACGAATACTTTGGTCTAACATCCTCTAGTTTCCTTTTAGATATTATGCCTGCTTCTTTATGATCTTTGGATATTTTATTTACCTTTAATAGGACCTACCCTTGTTTAGGTCTTGCAAATCGCAATACTCTACAAAGGTTGTGGGTGCAGCAGTACACTAAAACATCACTTTTGAGTTTTGACATCCTATAAAATCTTGGTCTCGACTCGTCTTGAAGTTCAAGAACTTGTCGAACTCTTTGATTTTCCAGGAAAAAAAATTTATTCATGATTTCGTGCAATCCCCCCCTCGTATTGTTCCTCGTTGTTCATAAGCATTGATGCTTCTACTACAAACTTACAAAAAAAAGTTATTTAACATTGATTACCCATAAGTTCTCAGACCACACAAGGTATCATAAGCAGAATTTAATTTTATTACCCATAAAGCTTATAGTTAGTTGGATAGGTGCCATTTATTGAGTATGAAAAAGGCAATTGCCTAGCAGCGGTACCTAGAAAACTAATAGAGACAGGATTCCTGTACTATAATCTACCTACCTGAACTATAATAAATCCACACCTGTGGATCAATTATAGTTAGTCAGTAAAAACGTTAATAGAGTAGAAACTAGGAAGACGCTCTTTACAATTCATAATGTTATATGTATTTGCCTACAGTTGAAGAAGACAGCCTTCTTATCTGTTCTTGTATGTTTGGCTGATTGTAATGGGAATAAACATAGCTTTAACTTATTCCAATTTACCATAATTCCTCCATACCGTATGAAAATATGGAATAATATACACTTCAAATGCTATCCATCGCAGTTTTCCCCTACAATTCATTTCGTAGGTATCAATACACTAACTTAAGCAATCACAATTAATGCACTTGATGTAAAGTCAGTAAATAAATAGCAACAGTTTTTATCAAAACTTTAACAATACCGCAAAGGAGATGAAGATATTCGTCACGGCAAATAAACAAAATTCCAAGTATGTATTAAAAAATTAAACTAGACAATGTCGCGGTCAAGCACTAGTGCAGTAATACTATCATAATGAAACGAGATGGAGTGTTGGAGTGAGGCGTGTCAATTTAATATCCGCCGGTGGCCCGTCATGATGGATGGCAGTTTTATTAACCCTACGACCGGACGTGCCTCGACTTTACGATGATCGTGAGGTAGTCGATTTCATAAGAAAATTTAGACGACTCTACAATATTTATTGAACTGCTTATGGCCCGAGGCTAGGCGTCCTAGAAGAATATTCTTTTTAAACCCGAATCAATTGTTTATTTATGTCAGTAGTGTCGTAGAGTTTACCTTAACATAACCAGCTGAAGTTTCACTTCACAGTTACGCTTTATATGGGACATCTAAAACCGACGAATTTTAAGTTCATTCATGTTTTTAATCAAAGTGACCAAATCGCAATAAAAAAATAATCTTTCCTTCAGATTTCCGAGATCACAAAGATTTGTAGGTATCATAAACAGTCTCTAGCCTTAACAAAACAATTCTGTAGAGTCGAAGAAAAATAATGTACAAGTCGTCTTGTTTAATGGGGTGTCGCAAGGTGATCGATATATCGCCCACAGAATGGTGGTACATATCATCAATTTCAAAGGCATACGGGCGCAATCGTTCGCCATTGTGAAAAACTTGCAAATTATTCCCAGGTAGTTGCCGTTAGCGCCTTTTAAAAGGCCCATTGTATCGGCGCCTAGTTTTTAGTTTTTACTGTTTGCTATGGAGAATAAATGAATAGTTCAAGTCCGGCCACTTCAAGTTTTGAACGAGCAGCCGGCACCAAGTTTCCCATGCATTTTATTCAAATATCAAAATATTCGAATAGTTTTAGACATGGATATGCCTTTTGGTGGATATGAATCCGGTCTTACACATGAAAGTGTACAAAATTATGTAAATATACCATAATTTGTCTTGTAGAAACTGAGTTGCCTTGCCGGATTTTTGTCAGATCACATTAATATTTAGTGTGAGATTAATTATCAGAATTTAGGACATTGAAAGTTAGCCACGACAATGCCTACTATAGAATGTAAATTTTAGCAATGTATTTTGAAGATGATAAATATTCAAAACGCTAAGAAGTAAAAAGATTCGAAGGAACTGGTAAAGACTCAAATAACAAAATGTAATTGCAGTTTCTCTAACAATCAGGACAATCTGTTTTCTATAGTGATCTGCAGAAATGAGTTCATATTTTACGCATAAAAATTTTCACGAAATATCATAAATAAAATTTTTTCGAGAAAATAAGGTAAGTAGGTATAGGAAGTAATAATAATTTCTTGTAATTGGTTTCTTGTACATTGAACCGTAACGCAAACACGGTTGCGGGCTAACTCTACTGGCGATAGAACCCATTCAAACAGAATTCAATCATTAGCTGAGTGAATTAAGTAATAGTGCAGAATAAACGAGCGCTTGTGAAAGTAATTCGAACAGACATGGAGACACCTACAATAGTCGACCAAATACAACGTGCCCGATATCAAAGAAGACATGATGACGGCGTTACTACTACATGTACCATGTTTGTAATAACGTGGGCATCCCACCTACGGCACAACCCACTGTCGTATTTTTCAATGAATCTAACTACGTGTCACCTAACTTGATATAAGAATGGGCTAGAACTAAATAGCTTTTAATTGCTTACCAAATAAGCGATGAGGTTCAGAATGCCGATCAAACGCCTGATGGGAAACCCTCCGAGTGTTATTCAGTTGTAACTGGGCAGGACAATGTTCCAGATTTGAACTTGAAGTTGAGTGATAACTTTAACTAAACTCGCGAATTTAAAGTTCGATCCGTCAGATTTCGAAACAGAGGCATGCGCTCGCGTATCGAAAGCGGTGCTAGTCGCGACTGAGCGTGAGCGGCGAGGCACGCGCCGGTGGGGCATTCATTCACAAATCGAGTGGCGGGGGGCGGCGTGCGGGGCCTCCGGTGCCCATTCACGCGACCACCGAGGCGTGGTGACCTGCTCACTGCACTCTGGTAACCGCTGCACACAAAATCATGCACCATGCAAAACGAGCATTCGCCTTCTTCCCAGTTGCCACACCGGTTTTGAGAATAGCGATTCGACACTGATATACCATTAAGTTCAACCAGTTAATATTAAAACTTAAGTCAGACCAGTGACCAGAACCTGTGGATAAAATTGTTGGAAATGGCATAAGTAACTTTTTTTGCAGCCACGCAGGCTAACGTTGTTAGCCTGCGTGGCTGCAAAGTCGCTGCTTATTGTTTATCGCTGAAAAAAGATGTATGATCCTTCAGCCAAAACACATAAACTGAAGACACAGTAGATACTACAAAAAAAATTGAAGCAGTGCAAATACTATTTCGAAAATATATAATTGCTTTCAGTAATGATTATTACTTTTTAAGGTATCTTTAACTTGATTCAGCGATGACATCAAAATGTCTGCTGAATCGGCGAAAGTCTGGTGAAATTGGAGAGCGATATCCACTGTAAATACACCGGAAGCAGTCACCTACATAAGTATAAGACAATGCGAATGTTAAATTTAACAACGTTCATTAATCACAGTAGGTAACGCATAAAGGTGTGAAGTTTCTTTGACTCTTGATAACGAAACTGTTAACAAAAGCTCTATACCCACTCTACCTAAAGATTTTATAAATATATTTTAGACAATCATACATTAAAGAAAAGAAAACGACTTCTTACATTTTAGTCACAAGCTTAAGATAGAGGTGACTTGGTGGCATGACTAAGCCAATGTGGTAAGCCGCCAAGAAATTAGGTGTTTTCTCAAAAATGAAAAAGAAAATATCGAATGTTCACTCACTAGTCGTCTAGAAAACTTGTGTAATTTGAGAATGAAAATTGTAAGAAGTTGCAGAAATATAGACACTTTGGACGTTAATATTGACTGCTCTCGTAAACGGTGGAGCCCAAAAAAGACTTATTATAAGAGACACTTGTATGTCCTATATGAAATAAACAAATTAGAGTTTGAGTCCAATTAACAATTAGAAACTCATCCAAATTAAACCACAAGAGCTAAAGAACAGCTAAACAAGGAAATTACATGCGGCTTCTGGTGAAAGGCCTCTCAAGAGGGTTATGTAACGGACTGGTAGGCGCGTGCTGCAACACTTGGTCGGTCTTTTGTTCCCATATGTCATATAGAGTGCTTAAAAATGGTCAGACGATCCCAACAAATTCATTATTAATTTAAAAAATTATCCCGAAAATAATAAGAAACCATCGCGTTGGACGTCAGTGGTATCCCCGATGGCTGGAGCATGAAAGGACCTGCAAGACTCCAGAAGGCACGAATGGCACAGTGATGCAGGACAGGCAAGAGTAACAGCTTTCAGTGCCGGGAAAAATAGGGACGACAAGAAAGTAGTGAGGCCGACAAAAACTGAAACAATTTCGGAATCCATAATATATACAAAAGATTTGCAAATTTTAACTTCTTGTGAAACTCAAATACGGTCTTATAATTCAACAGGAGATGCAGCATGCTAAGCATAACGTAATTTTGGAGGACCTTAGACTGTGATACACCGGCAATTGCGAAAAAAGAATCGCATTCAAATTTGCATAAAATAAAGTAGACGATGACTTCCATCTTTAACAACTTAAATTACATCAAGGCAGCAGTGGACGTCCGCAGGATGAGATGATGATGATGACCCGAACAACTCCTGATACATCGAGAACTACACAACGTGGACGTTAGGTGTCTAAAGGTGTGCCGCAAAATCGTCCAATGCACATCCTCAGTAATAATTTGACATAATTAAAATGCAGAGTCAGGAGCCATTACCAATTTTTTAGTACTTATCGGATATATCGCCTTAAACTTTATTATCGCAAAATTAAAAGGCTGCCTGAATCAGCACCGTCTTAATGGCAATAAAACGGTGTTACTGTTAGGTAATAAAAGCGATTATCAATTTGCAGTATATCGAGGCGGGAGCCTGTGCGGGCGCACAATTAAGCGCGCGTGGGCGTAGATTGCACTTTCGTGAACTGTCAGAATCCATTGACTCCGATGATAAAAGCATTTTTACATGGGCGTCGCGCTTAATTGCTTTGCAAGTTTTAATTTAACCCCAAAATCTTGTAAGGCAGACCTGTTTTTAATGTTCAATATACCTTATTCGTCACGCAACTGCAAGGTAGATGATTATAACACTGTTCCCAGATTTTATTTATATTTATTTAGGACTTAAATACTTTATTACTCTATAAAATAAAATACAACTAGGTAGGTACTTTATACATTTTTTATTGATTGCAACCTATGCAAAGTCAAGTTGTTAAAGATCATTAAACAGGAAATTAACATAAGAAGATCATATTTAAATATGATTGAATTTATGTGAATGCAGTGGCTTCAGTTTTCGCTGTCAGTATCGACTACTTACAACAATTACTAGCAAAATCAATAAGACTAAAAAACCGGCCAAGTGCGAGTCGGACACGCGCACCGAGGGTTCCGTACAAACCTGTAGTAAGTTTTAAATTATTAAAAAAAAACTACTTACTAGATCTCGTTCAAACCAATTTTCGGTGGAAGTTTGCATGGTAATGTACATCATATATTTTTTTTAGTTTTATCATTCTCTTATTTTAGAAGTTACAGGGGGGGCGACACACATTTTACCACTTTGGAAGTGTCTCTCGTGCAAACTATTCAGTTTAGAAAAAAATGATATTATAGAAACCTCAATATCATTTTTGAAGACCTATCCATAGATACCCCACACGTATGGGTTTGATGAAAAAAAAATTTTTGAGTTTCAGTTCTAAGTATGGGGACCCCCAAAATTTATTGTTTTTTTTCTAGTTTTGTGTGAAAATCTTAATGCGGTTCACAGAATACATCTACTTACCAAGTTTCAACAGTATAGTTCTTATAGTTTCGGATAAAAGTGGCTGTGACATACGGACGGACACACAGACAGACATGACGAATCTATAAGGGTTCCGTTTTTGCCAAATTTGGCTACGGAAGCCTAAAAAACATTTCTAAAAGCAAGGAAATATTTGAACGATTACCAACACATTTCTTCTGTACCTATTGCAGAACATTTTGCCATTTATCTCAGAACAATATACAATAGTACCTATTCGTATATTTTATCTAGCAGTGAGCCAAGATAAATTGCGAAATGTTACATATCACGCGGCGTAGGTACATTTCCCATTCAACATTTCCTAAGATAAATGAATTCAAGCCGTCCATGCGGTGTTATCAAGGGAATGAGGGAGAGCACTCAGCACTTCCTGTTTTCAATTAATGCAATAAGCTCCGACGATACGGTTACAGTTACATCCAGTTGCGGACTGAGAAACGTTATTATCTAGGTATCTTAGCAAAAACCTCGCTACGTCGTTTCAAGCAAAAAATTATTTTCTCGTCCAGATTTTTTAAAGATTAATTTATTTGAAATATTTGTAGCAATTACCATTAGTATAGTAGTAATTACCATCGCCAATGAACATTCATTACCAGAAGAACCGCCGATTGCCAATGCGTTGCCGGCTTGGGCGTTTGTTTTATCCGCCGTTTGAAATGCTCAATATTGTAGTTTTGAGGGAACACTGCAGGTGGAAGCAGAGTCTATCATTTACATTTTGCATTTATTTGCAGTACAGAGAGATGGAAAAAAAACAGGCATATGAATTCAGGCGAACTCAATGTTTGAAAAATCTGAATTATCCGAGAGCTTTCTACTTTCATTATGTCAACTTTTTTACAGTTCGTGGCAGCGTTTTCTAGACAAAGTTCGGTGATGCACCAAACTTTAAAAGCAGTCGCCATGCTGTTGGCAAATAGGCCAAGTATAATACTGCAATAGCATAGAATTCTCGGACAGGGTTCAAATAAAGTAAAATTAATTTGCTATATTTGATTTATCTTCTTGTGAGGATACAAATCAGCTTTTTCTACATTTCATTATAAAATATGTTAAAGTATGTTTAATCTACGTTTTAACGGCCCATATAATATGTTCAATTGATATGTTAAAGTATGTTTAATCTACGTTTTAACGGCCCATATAATATGTTCAATTGATTTTGAACGCGCGGAGTTAATATTATGCTACTTACTTTTATCCCGCAAATTAGAGTTCTAACAGTATTTTCAAAAATACTTAATCCACGCGGCCGAAGTCGCGGGCATCATCTAGTTGATTTAGTCAGAAAATATGTTTATAAAATATATAGGTACACGTAAATAACCAGACAGTATTTTGAGTCGCAGAACTAAGCCATTAATAAAGTTGCGATATTTTAAAATAACTGCAGCAAAGGTTAAGTGGCTTATGATATAATATTACCAAGGTTAATTGCCTTTGGCACTTAATATTGGAAGTAATAACATAAAACAGCGTGGTTTCTCGACGAAGCACTTTCCTATTGGGCTTACGATGGTATTTTAGCTATTAACTTAATTTAAAGGGAAACCATAATATTATTTTGATTGGGTTCATGAAACGAACGTTATTAGATACTTATTGATCAGAAAAACCTAGAAGTTTCTCTGCACAAATATTAAGCGAAGATATTTTTCGCAAATTTTCAAAAATAGAGATGCGATAAAGTGGCGACGTCTCTTGTACACGACAAACTAAATAAGTAGTCATGACTAAACCTAGTGCTGCCCTTTTCTGAAGGGAGACTTGTTAAAGCGATGGCAATACGTATTATTTTAGTTTAGTTAATTTAGAGATCCAGATTGCTCATATCCAAATTATGTGTCTTATTTGCATGTTTGCTTATTTTAAGTTTATTTCAGTGCAGAGGTGCCTCAAATAAAGATTTTTCTTTCTTTCTTTCTTTCTATTATGCAAAACTAACTAGTTAACTTCTAAAAACTGTCTTACCTGCATAACATAGCGCCACATAATCTTTCGGAGTAGCAGTCCCCGCAAATAGCTCCCACGACACACGAAGACACGACTCCTGCTTCGTCCACGTAAGCGTCCCTTTCGAACCTTTCCCTCCATACACATCTTGTTTCTCATCTACTTCGCTATTCAGACTTTCTTTATCATTTGTGGCACTTATAACATTGGCACTGGTATTTGCTTCTGTCTTATCTTGTTCCTCTATTTTGTTTTGTTCTCCTGTTTTGTCTTCTTCCTCTATTTTATTTTCTTCTGCCTGGTCTAATTCTCTTGTCTTGGCTTTTTCTTCTGTCTTGTCTTTACCTCCTGTCAAATCTCCTGTTTCCTCGCACTTTGCGTCCTCAGTTCGTTCACTTTCGGCACAATCAACGTCATGTTTCTCTGACATGACTCAAAAAGCTACTCACACATCGTTAACTGCAAATATTTTAAACAACACTTATGAATTTTTGGGCAACATTTGGGTCTAAATGCCGAATATTGAAACTGTTCCTAAAATGTGCAAAGTTATTTGGGTGAATACTCAAAAACGCATCGGCAGAAACTCGTCTACTATTGGCTACGAAACCTACTTACAATATTGCGATGATAGTAATAATTAAGGACCTTACCTTACCTTAATAGATAGGTATTTAAATCACAAGTTTGATTTCAGAGAAAAAACAAAATTAAAAAATACAAATATTTTGAGGTGTGTGTTTCAATATTCGGGTGTACATACCTGATTATGAAAGATATTTTTTTCGCATTTTTTTACGTGATTATTTAGCAAGTGTTACAAATAGGTAAGTACAATGATAGAAGTGCGAATTAAAAAGAAAGCCGAACCAATTAGTGAGGGCTAGGAACGTTCGTCTAGCGAGATAGACACTGAAGGGTGAGGTTAGGGGTACAGGGGTGGAGCGACGACGCGACGCCAGCCCGGCCGGCGCCGACTACCAACTGACGCCTAATGCCGCCGAAACAGACGTTAACTTACACAATGACTTCAACCAAATGCACTGGGAAATGTGGCAGACAAGACAATTGTATGGAGATTAATTTAAGAACAAAGCTATTATTTATATGGTGAATAACTAAAATAATGAATTTATAAAAATGTATGCAATTAGGGTGACCAAATACAACGCAGATAATTCTGGATACAAGCAAAGAGGTATTGAGATCTTCTCTTTTGTGTTATGTAAGTCTTCTGCATTACAGCACTTGTAGTTATTTTAAGTAGATTCTAAGTTACAGAAAAAAATTGCAGGAAAGTGAAAATTAGTTTATGAGAAGATGTGTGTGATATTTTTATTGCAATTTCCCTTTCTGAATTTTCAGCTTGTTGTGTTACAAGTAGGTACTTAAGTATATCAGCCCCCCGATTACGTAAGAATTGTCGATCAAACGTTAAAGATTTTCGTCAAAGTAAAATAAACCATGACAGCATTGAATTTGACCTCAATTTCGTCTGCCCATTCTTATACGTTTAGGGGCTACTACTATCTTAAACTGCATCATCACTTACCATCAAGTGAGATCACAGCCAATGGCTAACTTGTAGTGGAATAAAACAAATGATTACTTGATTGAAATAATTCTGCATAGAAGATTGCTGTATATCAGCAACTCTAAAATACAACAATAGACTTGTCATGAAAATTAATGTGTCTGGTAACCCTAGGTAATTATGAAAAATTTATGTAGAGGCTTTATTTGATATAAAAAGTTAAATAAGCAGCTAAGTATGACTTAATTAACTAACACAAAAAGATATAAAATTGAATCAAGATTTGCTGGTGAAGCTATTCAGATTTTGGATTAATTTTACAACGATTTTTAAGTTAATGTAGTTGAACACTGATAGCATGTAATTAAATATACCTTAGTCTTTCAATAAAAACTATTCTAATACACATTATAAAATAATAATAAACTTATTTTGTACAGCATGCAATAGTCTCTGCAATGCTTAGGCCAAACCCGAGTAGTCTGAATAAAATTCAGGTCAAACTTAGATTATTGCAGAAATGAGTACAATGAAATTTAGTACAATGATCAAGCAGCATTTTAGTTCTTCGTTCAACTATAGACTTTCAACAAGGCATAAGAATTGGATATTCTGGATAGATAGTGCTTAAGTAAGTATACCTAGTAGGTGCATAAAAGCCTATACTATAATAATCAATAATTTATGCATCACCTTGCAATATACTTGCTTTTATTTTATTCTTTAAGTACTTCAATGTTGCAAGCAGTCAAGAATCTTGAGTCGTGAATGAAAGAAGGATGTGAATTGTGAACTTTAATTAGATAGGTATAAAACTTATCAATAAAGTACAATAAGACAAGACAATTAAAGAAATGTAAAATAGGTAAAGAATGATTCTTACATACCTATTTCAAACAAAAAAACCATTATTTAATGACCATCAGATAAGATCAATAATTTTGTCAATAACCAAATAAAAACAACAGGATTAGGGATGGAAATAAAGTGAAAATTGCTGAATTACGTAGTTGTTTACACACTAATGCTCTGGCAAATTAAGTTACATACACTTTTCCACTTATTGTTTCACATTTTACACATTTCGGATTTATTTCTAAGTGATTTTTATCGAGACTACATAAAAATTTTCATTTTCTTTTCTTTGCAGCAGAGACAAGTTTAAAGTTAGCCAGAGATTTGCAGCTGATCAGTAGGGCGATTGTGTAATTTCTGCATCAATCATTGTTACAGTATCAATTGTTGTGATTGGATGAACTTAAGGTATTCTTGCTGCGTCAATAGATTTTGTCCAATTGTGCGAGAGTGTTAACCCACTGTTAACCAATCAGAGGTGATTGCGATCGTTACACTGTCTTTTTAGCCGATTGCCCTACAGTCCTTGTTCACTTGACAATAATTGACATCGAGCTAAGAGGATACGCCGTTCCAACCAATCAGATACCGTTTAAAACCAGCAGGAAGTCTCGGATTGGTCATAAAACTACTTCTCTCTTGCTGCACTGCGGTCTACGGATGACAAGTGACAAGTCTTTAAACGTCAAAGGCTGTGTTCCGAAATACACTGCGAGCACTGTAAGGTGTGACGTCACTTTAGTACACTGCGAAGCCGTTCCTTTATAGTTAGGTATACTGGGTACTGCTTTTAACGGAACGCTGTCAGCACTGAGACAAACACTGAGAGCACCTTACCTCGAAAACGCCAGTGCTCACAGTACAAAGATGGCGTCGATTAATGACGTCATATATTTCCCTAGGATACTGCAGCAGTTTACTGTCAGTTAAAACGGAACGAATTTCTCCACAGTAAAGAGCACTGAACAGTGCTCGCAGTCTATAACGGAACACAGCCTACGGGTGCGTTCCGAAATACACTGAGAGCACTGAAAGTCCCCAGTAAAGAGCACTGCCAGTGCTCGCAGTGCATATATCGGAACACACACAAAGTCATCTACAAAATGTTTACAAAACATTTTGATTATGTGGGTGTTCCGACTGCGAGCACTGTTCAGTGCTCTTACTGGGGTACTGGGGACTTACAGTGCTCGCAGTGTATTTCGGAACACACCCATAAATTAATTCAATAGTAAACATTATCTTGTTTTGTAATAAATTTATTTAAATCGAGTCAATACAACTGTACAAAATACAACTGTACAAATGTACAAAAATCCATGACAAAAATAAATAAAAAACGTTTTCACTATTTGGTGGTGGTGGTCACTCACGGGCTGTGGTCAATTAGGGTCAGAGTTGCCAGAGAACGGCAATAATAATATTGTCGTTTCGTATATCTACAGCAAAAGAAAAGAGAAAAGATAGACCTGTTGCTGATCAAACTGCAGTGACGTTCCGTACCTACATTTAAATGTCGCCTTGCAGGTTGCGTCCTAGAAAACTTTTAATATAATGTACTCTGTGACTTTTAGTGAATTAATTACTCACATTACTAGACTGAGCTTAGATGCTCAGTCACTAATGTAACACAGCACAATTTACTTCGCCAATGTCGCGTTGCTTGAGGAAAACACGAAGGAGATTGATCGGTTTACTACTATTTCTGAATGCATATCCGTATTCGCAAGACAATTTGTATGTACCTATGTGGCTTATATAAATATAATATTTATATAGTTTATAAATAATAAATTTCAAATCAGCAGGGCGATTATGTAAAACCTGCATCAATCATTGTTACAGTCTCAATTGTTTTGATTGGCTGAATATAAGGTATTTTTGTTGCGTCAAAGGATTTTGACCAATAGGTAGTGGAAGAATGCTAACCAATCGCAGGTGATTGCGATCGTTACATTGTAGCTGTCATTTTTAGGCAATCGCTGCCTGCTGCTTCAGTAACTTGCAGAGATGAGAGAACTGAGAAGTGCAAGTCTTGTCTCTGCTTCAAATCACACATTGACATAGAAAACTATTTGTCTCTGATCTATGATTATTAAAAGCAATCACAAAGCAATTTGCAAAATTGGATCTATGCTCTGAGTTGAACACATTTGAAGGTGGTGAAAAATGATGAAAACACTGGTCACACTGGTTACAGGTGGTTACTAGTCTCTACTCTCTGGTGCATAACTTAAACTCAGTGAAAAAATTCTTCACTGCTGTCAACTGCTGTCTGCTGCTAAAATATTAATAGCAAGTACAATTCGTGACTAAAAAGTTAAGAACAAATCCAAGAAACTATATTTCGAATAAAATGGAATCAATGCCATCAGATGCAGAATCGAATGTCAGCGGGTTTATTCGATATAGCGACGAAAAGTTCAAACATCTATATAAATCCATGATACAGGTATAATATAAACCCTATTTTCTATTTCTGCAACTTTTAAAAGTAGATATTGTTGATAAATACTGGGAACATCACAGAAAATTTTTTCAGAATTCGCCTGGACTATATTAAGTGTAACGACGGCAGCTAGTGTAGGTATGTAATCAAACAAAAATTGCATATGATCCAAACCGTCCGAACAGTCATGTTCTTTATTTATTTTTAAGTGCCACACTTTAAACTCATACTTTATTTTGTTATTTATTTTCAGAACATGGAAATAATAAACCAAGACATAATGCTAGTAGAGAAGAACATGAAGAACATTGTCCAGCAGGCTGGTCCCTTGGAGAGCCAACTATCTGCCCTACTGCAAACACTGCCTAAACCTAACCTTGCCCTGCCAATGGAGACAGAATGAAAGCAATACTCTACATGATGGATAGAAGAGGGTGTTACATGTTATAATCTATCAAACACTTAGACTTATTACTATGAATTCCAGTCTAGTACAAATTATATAAAAAATAATATGTCCACCGTATAAACAATTTGGAGGGATATCAATGGAGAAAACATTTAAATTGATTACATCTCACTGACTATTCTTGCTGAAATCCATTACTAACAAACTCATTCCAGCACCACTTTTTTAATTTTGGTGCTCTTCCCAGTATTTCAGCTTGTTTGAACCTTGTTATAGACCTCAATTCGACCTAGATTAAAATTGTTCAAAAATTTGTAAATAAGTATATTTGTAAAAAAACTCAAAGCACCACTGCACAAAAATTCCATTGCCGTATGCGTACTTAATATTTGATGATGATGAAATTTTTCTGCAATGCCCAATAAGCTCAAGCTGGTTAAGAGAGTCAAGTACAACAAAACTGCTATTAGCAGCACTTCAATGGCCAAGTAGCCCTTAATGCGCTGCTTAGCAGCAGTTTAGTGGTACTTGACTCTCTTAACCAGCTTATGTGCTAGTGGGGTGTAGCGCTTCCCTGAGGCTATTGACAAATGTAGCTTTATTCTGCAAGGCCTCATAGAAATAGCGCTTGTCTAATATTTGAAAATGTTATATTGCATAATATGTACACTTTTATACATGTCTCTGGCCCAAGACAATATTGTAATGTGTCAATATAATGTATTTTAAGCCTTAAGTGCATATCGGCACGATATCGGCCTTTCCATTGCTCATAAAATTAAGTATGTTCAAAGCCTCTCATACAAATTAGGTTATACTTGATAATGTGTTGCGGGAATTAAAAAGCCTTTTAAAATCAAAGGATATAGATAATAAAATATCAGGCTGCCTTCAATAAGAACTCACACCTAAATATGATGCCAGGCTCATATAAAGACATTAATAAAATTGTAATTGCTAATGTCTTAGGCTGAGATCTATAGAGCGAACGTTTACTTTGCTTAGACTTGACATGGTTAAAACGAGATTGATTTATGTTACTCACATAAGTCCATCTCGTTTTAACTCTGAGTAAAGTCTGAGCCAAGTCAATGTACGCTCTATAGATCTCGGCATAAGTTTGTGAAGTGCACAATTCTAATAGAATCTGATAAGTTATAAACATATTATGCACTGCCAATATAACTATTAGTTCAACAAAATTGATATTTTTTTTTATCTATCTAATATATAATTTATTTTCGTAAGGTAGTTTTAAGTTGATAATCTCTATTATTTGTTACTATTTTACTGTCATTTATTTTTATATTAATAGTAGATGTTTAGTTCGCTATATTATAGTTTCTTTACTAAAACATAACTGTCCAAGAAAATTGCATGATATTATTATTGTGTGAAATTAAAAATTATATTATGTATTTTATTTACGTTTTTTTTAATAATATTTTATAATAGTTACTCATCAACTTATTGTCTATTCGTATGTTCTCCTCAACTATATGGCGTTATTAAGTAACTAGCGTATAAACTTAAATTGTATGGTTTAGTAACCTAAACTATATTCTACAGGATATATTTCGGAGTGTGCTCAAGAACTATTCGATCTGGTTCCTCCGTCACCTTTTAATTATCGAACCGCAAGGCAACGACAAGGTCTGAACCCTTACGTAGTCGAAATTCCGCAGGCTCGTACGAAGCGATTTGCTTCCTCGTTTCTAATTATTTGAACCGCTGGGATATGGAATGCCCTTCCGGCTTCCGTTTTCCCCTTTTCTATTAATATAGGTACCTTCAAATCAAGAGTGAATATGCATCCTCTAGACAAGCGCGCTCCACCTTAGGCTGCATCACCACTAGCAAGCAAGTCTGATTGCAGCCAAGCGGTAACCTATATATTTAAAAAAACGGTCGGTTTGACGACCACGATGGCGCAGTGGTGAGTGCTCTAGTCTTATAAGGGGGGGAATCCCAGATTCGATTCATCAATCACAATTGTCGGGTGTGTTTTTGTCATTCACTCTTTTTACTTTCCAAGAGGGCCCCAAATTGTTGTGTGCCCAACAATTGTGCAAGGGCCCCGGCAGACGGCGTTGGGTATAGACAAAGGTATTGACCATGTATTATAGACAGTAGAATACGGTCTTATTTTATTCCAAAAATGACAAGTAATTGTAGGTAAATATCAACTCAGTACAAATTAAACAATTTTTTTTTCAGTTATTATTTAAACTATTTTTATACTAATAACAATGACTACAATAAGTACGAGGGCGAAGTCCCCAACACGCGCAGAGGCAATCGCCAGGGCTCTGAAACCTGGGCCAACCTATTGCACTGGAGTCCTCTTAGGTAACTAAGTAGGTAGACAAACCGCAGTACTAAAGGCCATAGATAAGAAAAGAAGAAGCAGGTATACAAAACCGTAACGATAGAGCGTATAGTAAAAGCCATAAATCAAAAAAAGAAGAACTATTTAGCAGTTCGACTCTAACATCATCACAAAATACTAAATCGCGGCCTGCGGGCGACAGAGAGGTTGAGAGTTGCTATGCTCTTTACGTGGATCAAATGAGATCCGTAGAGTAACCGACAGCTTTAGAAAAGAGCGGGCCTGATCTCATGGTTCGAAGGACCAATAAACGATATATGTATGGTAACCAGCAATATGCAGTATGCTGAAACAGTGACTAGCACCGGAAAGTGAAGCGTTGGTCGTTGGCAGACTACATTAAGTGGACCGATGACATCAAGGGAGCTGCTGCATCAAAGCAGCGCGAGACCGCGGCGTGTGGACTTTTACAGCCCATACACTATACCTTAGTCCAGTCGTGGTCCAGTTGTCTATCGGTTGACGACGACGCTGAGGAAATTGATAGCATAACTGAATCAACATTTCGTAGTCGTCGTCATTGCGAACCGATACCTATAGACGCCCACAAACCCACGTTATGGTAGTTTATCTAAGCGTTCCCGCTTGTTGTGGACGCACAAGATACTGAACGACACGTTTCTGTCTTTTGGTAGGAAATTGGGTCGAAGACAGGATCGAGTGTCCCAAAGGTGGGACGTTTCATTTTCCACCCAAAGAAGAGATCGACTATGCGAAATTAAAACCAGAATCAAGGCAACCAGATTTCCGATTAAATAAATTAATTGGTTTGCAGGTAGATAACTATTAGTATTTAGTAACTACTTAAGTACTTACTAAGTACTCGGGGTATAAACGTCTCCGTACTCGTAGGCACACGAACTTATCATAGGTACTTAGAACCCTATTCTATTATCATTAGGTACCTAAGTAGGTAGGTACATAGACTCATTATGAATCGTGATAATATTTACTTAGGTAAGTACTTAGGTAGGTACCCGAGTGGTACTTAAATTATTAACACAGCCTGACTGACTGCCTCGTTGGTCTAGTGGTTGGCATGTTCGTCTGCGGCCAACGAGGTCCCGGGTTCGAGTCCCAGGTCGGGCCATAATTGAATATTGGGTTTTTCTGACTAGAAATTCTCAGTAGATACTAGCCCGGATTTTGAAAGTTGGCGGTGTTTCACCCCCGTGCCTCGGAGAGAACGTTAAGCCGTCGGTCCCGGTTATTATCACTATAACAGGATAATAGTCGTTAAAGCCCGCCAACCCGCATTGGAGCAGCGTGGAGGGTCTAAGCTCTAATTTCCTCTCTCCTATGGGAGTGGAGGCCTGTGCCCAGCAGTGGGACGTTAATGGGCTGTAGTGGTAGTGGTATGAGTATCCAGCTAGTTAGTGAGTACAGAGTGCTAATGATTAGGACGATAGAGTGTTTACATACGTACCTACATACTTAACCTAATTAGTTAGGTACCAAACGTGAAAAAAGGAGCTTGTTTTCCTTCCTCCAATTTTCTAATCAAACAGCTTTAGAAATGGTACTTTCTTAACTGTTGACCCTGATATGAAATATATACTTAAAATAGATACAAGTATACTGGCATTCTTATTTAAGATCCTTTCGAAGTCCGGCTCTGGAGGAAATATCTCCAAACTCATTCTAGGGTTATGTCAACGCCATTAACCGGCACGACAGCCACGACGCCTGTGGGAACTTCACCACTACATCCGACTTGGTGTACAACCATCTGCCCAAGCCGCTCTGTGGACCCAACAAGCGGTATTACATACGCAGCAAGCACCAGTTCTACCCGCAGCCGGATCTTATGGAATGCTTCGTAAGTGTGGAGTAGGTAGAGATGACCATAATATATTAATATGCACTTTGACCAACAGAGCCAGTTCATGTCAAAAGCCAGTGACAGAACGACCAATAACGACATCTCAATATGTGTACGACTCCAAAATCGGTTTCATTTGCAAATTATATTGTTGGTTGCAGTAGGTACCTACTTCTGGGGTAGGTATAGGTACATTGAGGTGGGAATCGATCGACAGAATGGAGAGGTTGGTTAACCTACCTATTAGTTTATACCATGGGGCATGGAAATTGGAATACCTAAGTAGGTACAGGTAGAAATCTGATCGGGTTGCAAGTCTGAAACGTCGCTGTACAGTGGGCAAGCACCTAACCGCCTACTGTTTGAACTTTCGTGGCGCGTTCTATAACCAAGCAGATACCGCAGAAGGTGGATAGAACAGATGATCTCATGCGGTTCACGGATGTAGCTAAGAGTCCAGCGGCACAATAAGACCGTGTTGCAAAAGAATCTATAGCGAGTCTTATAAATCAATCTAGTCCAGTTGTTTATATAATGTCTAGTGACTCTATTACTGATAAAGTCCTTGTCGTTTACCTATTAAGTATTAATTCTTTCCCCAAGGGCAATGTCACAGAATGGGGCCTGAAGAAATTCATGGAGCACGAGTGGAAGTGTACCGATGTGTCGGACTATTCGTCTACATTGTATGAAGACACCTACGTGCCTCCGAGGCCTCGTCAGTACTTGCAGCGGTGCGAAAGAAAAGCGAGGAATTCGTAAGTGTACATTATTTAATGAGTACCTAATTACCTTTTTTTATCTATTAGGTACAGGTTAGCCCTTGACTACGATCTCACATGATGGTAAGTGATGATGGCAGTCTAAGATGGTAGCAGGCTAACCTGTTAGGGGTCATCATCATCATCATCTCAGCCTGCGGACGTCCACTGCTGAACATACGCCTTTCCCAAAGAACGCCACCACACCCGGTCCTCGGCCTTCCTCATCCAGCCACTTCCCGCCACCCTTATAATGTCGTCAGTGATGTCGTCGGTCCATCGTGCTGGGTGCGTGTTAGGGGTACAGCAGTTAAGTGTTAACTAACAGCCTGCCAGTAAGCCAAAGATCAGGCAGAGCTGATCTTTGGCGTAGTAGTCGTATAAATAAAAGGCGAATGGCCCCAGATTTGATTCCCGAGCGGTCATTGCTTAACTAATCAGATGAGACTTTAGATTAGTTTTACTAATCCATACTAATATTATAAATGCGCAAGTTTGTCTGCCTGTCTGCTACGCTTTCACGGCCCATGTATTCAACCGATTTTGATGAAATTTGGTACAGGGATAGGTTGTATTCCGCGGAAGGACAAACCTAAGCTATTTTTTATCCCGGAAAATTAAGGAGTTCCCGCGGGAATCAAAAAATTTAAGCCACGCGGACGAAGTCGCGGGCATCATCTATCATCTAGTATTAATATAAATGTGGTATTGTGGTTTATTAGATAGTTCATAGAAATACCGTTCATTCAGATTGTAGATAAGTTAACTAATTATTATCTATATTGTTAAATGAAATAAAGTTCATTAATGTTTACTTAACTATACCTTTTATTTTAGGAGCTTCACAAAAAGTTTTCGCTACAAGATGACAAAATCAAAATAATGATAACATCAAGAATCATTTTTCTTCACTTTTTGCAAAAAATACTAGTCTTTAAATATCACATTTTGTTCAAGAAAGGACAGTGACGTCCGTATAAAAATCGTAACAATACAATAATTCTTAATGCTTTCATATATGGCCATCGCCGGCCCCCAACAAGAGATCAGATACACTTATAGCTACGTTCACTCGCCATCACAACTAATAATAACCGCTTACAACTAATGAATGTGATACAATATAACTTAACAAAGTATTCTTAATATAATGGCAGTTCATGATACTGTATTAAAAAAACAATCAAAGAACAAAAAGTGTTAGATGAACGAAAAAGACACTATGATATGCCAATCTGACTAGCAGTTGAGCATTTATCGAGACACAAAATGGTCTTGAGGCAGCTTGATCAGTCGAGACCCTCCAGGGGCTTTGAACATCCCGTGCGGCGCAAACTGTTGATGTGCGAACACATTCTGAGACACGTAAGTTTGAGCTAATCTCGGTTGAGGTATTTGTACGTGGCTATTGTACTGCATCGGAGGAAACACAGTTGAGGTTGCCGGCGCGAACAATGGCGGACTTTGATGATAGTTGTTCATATTGCAGTTTTGAAAGCGGTCAAACAACGGATGCTTATCGGGCTCCCCGCACACGGACTCCTCTCGAGAGGGAGGATGAGAGAAAACGTTACGTTGATTTAAACTTGACGCCTGAGATTCAAACCCCGAACTTTGACTAGACGAGCGGCTCCCGTTTACGTTAAATATTATCTGTCGCTCTCCCTCAGTGCCCCAGTAGCCGCCCGCCACCCAGGATGTGCTATGTCCGAGCTTGCTGGGCGATATGACAGGTCTGGATCGGTTTAAAGGAGTCGGAACGACGAAATTCGGCGACGCCGTGAATTTTCGTAATGCAAAAACTGGATTTATTTTCGAGCTTTTTTTTTTAGGACTGCTTATACACAAAGAACTTATGCTCTCATCCAACTCGGAGTCAGAATCGTCAATCTTTTGGTAATTATTGAAAGACGGTTTGATAAAAACTGAATCGGATTTTGGACTAGTTGTAACAGAATTTACAGAAAATGTTGAATTCAGTTTGGATTTGTTCCATAATGAATCATTGCGAGGGGTAAACGATCTACCGTTCATGAGGCTATGGTTCACAGGGCTGGCAGTTTCATTGGATGATTCAGAAAAGTTGTGCAAGCCAAACTTGCTGAGTGACACATCGTCATCTGTATCCAAAGATATATCCTCTTCGTCAATAAGTTTCTTTGGTGCACCACTCGCAGAATTCTTTAATTTCTTTGGTGTAATATTTTTTCTTGTAATTTTTTTTACAGTTATACCATTTAATTGTCTATAGACAAATAAAAGTGCCATTGTACTGATTAACTGAAACAAAGAAAATTAATTAGTAAGAGTTAATAAATTGGATAAAAGAAAATCTAGATGTATTTTTAAATTTAAACTTACTTTTGTTAAGCTCATAAATAATGGGTCTACATTCACATAATCTTGTACTATTGCAGTAAATACGAAGACAGACCAGAATAAGTCAATCACTATACAAGATTGTCCTTTGTTTATGTTCCAAAAATGTCCTATAATCTGTAAAAAACATACAACTCCCCCTAATGCTTTCTGCATCAAATCATTGAGTCCAATAATGCTTGTAAATATCTCTATGTCTATATCATATAATATGTCAATAATATGTTGATTCTCTAGTGATGGGAATGTTAGTAATGTCTTCATTTTAACTATTGAAAAAATTCGTTCTACAAGGCTCCAAATAATTTCTTTAACATTGTATATTGTGTTTGATAAATTCTTGTGTTTCAAAGCATTTCCATGGCCTTCAGCTACTACCAGAAATAGTAAAATTATCGCTATTAGCCTAGATGTACTATTTATTACAATTTTTATAAGTTCATTTTGTTTTTGCATCCTTTGATCACATTTGTCTGAAGTCCTTGTTTCTAACAGTTTTGAACCTAACAATGACTCTTTTTCCTTATGAAGTTTCCTTTGTAGGACTTTTTTGCAAGGACTGCATAATTTGTATGCTTTTTCTAACTGTGCTCTGAAAAAATATAATGACATAAGTATTAGTTACAGACAATATCAAAATATAACATATATAATATAATAAATAATCACAAATCATCATTGAATTTCTCTTGAGTATCACACCAGAATGGCTGAATGAATCTGGATGAAATTTGGCACGATTGGAGATAGATTATAAACTGGAATGACACATAGGCTTTTATCTCGGAAAATTAAAGAGTTCCCACAGGAAAAAAATCTCAATCCAAGCTAACGAAGTCGCGGGCATCAGCTAGTATAGTATTAATAATAATTTCATTTTTTTTTACGTTCAATAAGATTTATCAGCTTTTAAGTCTGACCAACTGATTTTTAAAAATTAAAATTCTTGAAATAATAATTGTATCACACCATAGTTAAATAAATTAATTAATGGTCCATATCACACCATGTGAATAATACCTAGCTATAGCCTATATACAGCTTAATCCATCTCATTAAACAAACCATAAAGCTAACATAAGCATATACTAAACATAGACTGATTATTGTGATATTTCATAAATACCTGTAGGAGTCAATTTCTTCATCATATTTTTTCTCATTCATTGGCACAAAATTCGCTAGTTGTGTCACCATGAGCTGTTGGTTAATGTTACACATCTTGCACAGACCATTTTTGGGTGGGCTTCTCTGAAATAACTTGCGACTATTGAAAACTTGTTCAGTATTTGTACATAGCGCTTTGTTGTAGTCACCGTCCTGGAATACGCATTTACGATCAAATTACGATGTGTTTACGGTCGTTTTATGTAGGTAACGTTATGAAAAAAATACCTTCGTAAACCCGTTGTACTGGTCGCATAATGGGCACGTCCAACAGTTACGATCAATATACTTCACCCAAATATTACTGTTGCAAAACCAACAGTTTACTCTCCAAGGTAGAGATGACCTGGAAGAAATTACAATAATAAAATCACAAATAAGATCGGCGGGAAAGTATTATAACCTTAATTTCTTAAAGCACTCACCGCAAACTGGAAATAAGTTTCCATAATAACAATGAGCATAGGATCGCTGGTATTATTAAAAGAGTTGACTCCATAAATTGCGAAAGTTTCATCTTCGGTCAAGTATTGGTAAATAGTTTACAACATCATAGTTTTATTTCCTAACCTAAAAATAAACGACAGCCACCCACCATGTTTTTTTTTTCTGGCTAGCGCTAGGCGCCTGGGCCCTGGCCTCAGAACACATATATACTGCGCCTGGCATTACGGCTCTAGGTTCTAAGTTATTTTTTATATACTTGGCACCCACTGGCACCACGTTTTTTATTTTATTATCTAGCTTTACGGCTCTGGGCAATAAAAGTAAATTTATAAAAGCACAAGAAAAGAAGAAGAAAAGGCTGAGAAGGGTTGGAACCCAGAGCCGTAAAGCCAGTTAGTAAAATAAAAAAAACTAGTTACAATCTGTGGTTGACATGTTTACTTTTACTTTCTAGACAAGGTAACAAGGTAAACAATATAAAGCCTTATGATAAGTTTATTTTTAAGTAAATTGTGTGTGTTAACTATTTTTATTCCTTTAATAGGTTTAATTCCCTATTATAATGTGTTCAAACGAAGAAGTCCTCTACATGTGTAACTATGACGATCATTTAAGTGATACAGGTAATGCAATCGTTTTGAATTTAGGTTAGTCTTAAAATAAACAAGCTAAGTATTATTTGTTTATGTTTCAGTACCTGATATTGTGAAAAAACTATGGTCTGGTAGTTGGACACTGGAAAATTCCGATTTATATAAGGAGATTCTGTCTAGTGGGCTCGAAATAGATGTTTTAGTAAGTCACTTGAGAAGGCATCAAGATGATGAAAATAAAATGAAAAATGTGTTACAGATAGCCGTTTGTTCTTTTCTGTCATTCTGTGTTAAAAATTGGAATCCTCACCCTAAAAAGCTGGACCTAAGTGAAAATATAGGTGTTGATTGGCCTCAAGATGTGGATGTGTTGTTAAAGTTGCAACGTGACTCGGAACCTTTGTACACAAATATTTTATGTCCAGAGTTACTGTATTTTTCTTCACAAATTTTCTCTGCACTCTGTGCTGTGGAGCAAAACCTAGTAAGTTATACCTCAAAATAGATATTTACAGAAGCATACAGTTTCGTAGATTCAATTGACGATTCAAAAGCACTGTTTTCAAAAATCACTTGAATAAAGAAGATTGAAATTACAATACAAATGTGACTGAGAGTGCAGACTGAGTAGTTTTTTTTTTTTTTTTTTATCCACTACAAGTTAGCCCTTGACTGCGATCTCACCTGATGGTAAGTGATGATGCAGTCTAAGATGGTAGCGGGCTAACCTGTTAGGGGCATGGCACCCCCCCACACTGACTTCAATAAATTGTAACAAGCACCCACCTCGTTTTGTTTACCAAATAAGACAATTTGCATATGTAAGATATTTTTAGATAAATAAAGCTTGAAAACCCCCTCAATTGGCTAAGTCTGGCACACAAACAATTGTTTTACGTCTATACTAATATTATAAATGCGAAAGTTTTCGATGGATGTATGGATGTTTGTTACTCAATCACGCTCGAACGGATCTGAATGAAATTTGGCACAGAGTTAGATTATGGTCTAGAATAGCACATGGGCTACTTTTTATCCTGGAAAATTAAAGAGTTAAGAGAATAAGAGAAGTAGAATAAATAAGAAGTAGAATAATAGAAGTAAGAATTAAGAGAGTAAGAGAACCAAAAAACCTAAATCCACGCGTAGGAAGTCGTGGGCATCAGCTAGTACTTTATAATTAAGTATAGGAAAATTCTATATTATTAAAATATTGACTTAATGTTCTGTTGCTGAATTCACCAATCCTATCTTATAACCTACATTAGTAAAAAAAAATATTTTGTAATTACTCTTTCAGATTAATCTTTGGTGGTGTTTCCGCAGCAAAGTAACACATCAGAGGGCCTTAGAAGACACAAGTGCAACCCTTTACAATGAGTTGGAACTAGTAATTGCCAAACTATACAACATATCGCAAATATTGGATAAGCCGCGGTTAAAGATACTGTTGTACTTGGAGATAGCACAGGCATACTTAATATATGGAAGAGTGCAGAAAGTTGAAGAGTACTTGTTGAAAGCTAGAGAAATTGCTGGATTGAAACTAGAGTTAACTGGTATGATGATTGACTGATAATATATGGACTGATGATTCAATTAAAATTTTGTATATTGATTTATTGATTTATACGTTGTTAACATGCATTCTGCCGTTTCTGGCGTACAACATTTAGAATTAACTAACATTTATATCATTATATTATGATTACTCATTAAAATTGTGAAAGGGACTATTTTTATAAAAAAACAACTGTTGATACCCACAATTTGGCAATGTAAATTATCTTACCTTGTCTTAAAATACTTGGCCATTATTAGATGTTATTTATGTATTTGATAAAGCTTCTTTGATACAGGTGTACTAGGCAAACGCACAAAATTCCAACAGGAAGCATTACCTCAATTAGCATTATCAAGTGCGCTAGATGCTAGCATAGACCGTCCGTCCGCAGAACAAAGTCACGGCGACTCAGATTTGCCGGCGGATGTCGAGTTGCAAGATGACGTGCGGCTCAACAAGATAGCCTTCAACGACAATATAGTGCAAGCTGAACTTCCCAGCTTGGAACAGACTCTTTGTTTGCTCACTGTGTAAGTATTCAAAGAGTATTCACAAGATTTAGATGCTATAGTACCTTAAATATATAGAACTAGAAGATGCCCGCGACTTCGTCCGCGTGGATTATGATTTTTTGATTTTCTGGGATAAAAAGTAGCCTTTGTCCTTCCCCGGGATAGAATCACTCCTGTACCAAATTTCATCAAAATCAGTTAGATGGTTGTTGATGGTTTATAATATTAGTATAGAAATAATTTTATTTTTGTGTAGATTCACTCAACGGTTCAAAAGCATTTGTCAAAGCCTTCTTGAGTAAAAAAGATTTGAGTTTTGAGTTTTATTCTCAGAGCAGACCCCCCAGTAGTAACCTCCTGGGTTACTACTTGATGTACTTACCTAAAATATGGATTATAATTCTAAAACAATATTAGAGCAATACTGCTTTAAGCGACCGTAGTATGCCCCCTGTACTCGGAACGGGGTCACCCATGGGTTAAAACCTGAAAGACTAAAGACCTTTTCAGTTTGATTTAGAAAAAACAAGGAACAAACATATTATTTCGAAGATGGTGTTTTTTTTTGCTTTTACTTTTTTTTTTTGGCATAGCCAATACATCCAAAAGTCGCAACCCAAAGACGACCTTCGCGACGAGGAGATAAAGCCGTACATAGAGGCCATACTATCTCAGAAGAGCGGTCCGTGGTCGACGCGCGTGGCCGCCCTTCTCATCCGGTGTAAGCTAGAAGCGGGCCACAAACGCACGGTGGAGCGAGCCATGCTGCAAGCTGAGACCATTGTCAATGACAAGTCTGGGGTCGCCGCTACCAGCAGGTAATGCAACATAGCATTGTAGAAATATTATAAATGCGAAAGTGTGTTTGTTTGTTGGTTTGCCCTTCAATCACGCCGCAACGGAGCAACGGATCGACCTGGAGAGACAGGCTACTTTTTATCCCGGAAAATTAAGGAATTCCCGCGGGAATCGCGGGCATAGATAGATAGATAGCCGTTCTGGCGTAATTGAGAAACAAACATCCATCCAGCCAAACTTTCGCATTTATACTATTAGTAGAGATTAGTAACATCATATTATAATTATTGTATAATTATTTTTATTTTATTTCACTATAAGTAGAACAAGACTGCAATCTTACCTGGTAGGTAGTAACGAGTAAGTGATGATGCAGTTATGGATGATGGCGGGTGGCGAGAAAAAATATTGACACGACACATCTACGAAACGTCTTCCACCAGGCCAGACTAAAGAAAATTCAGAAAAATAAATTCCCACACGACATGATTGACACGATCTGAGCGTGAGGAATGCGCTAGTGATGCGACCATGTCGATGAATAGCACTCATTCGACTTCGTCCGCGCGTTTTAAGATTTTTTGATTCCCGCAGGAAATCTCCAGGGTGCAGCCTACATATTTCTGTGCCTAATTTCGCCCAAATTGGTTGAAAAGCTAGGCCTTTAAAGTGTAGCAGACGGACAGACACACTTTCGCATTTAAAATACTAGTATGGATTTTTACTCTGAAAATAAATATGTATCTGAATTTGTATTCAATTTAATTCAATTATATATTTCCAGTCACCTAACTGTTCCGTAAAATAAATCATACTAATATTATAAATGCGAAAGGAACTTGTTTGTTGGTTTGTTGGTTTGTCCTTCAAACACGCAACGGATTGACTTGATTTTTTGCATGGGTATACGAGTAGTTGAGAACCTGGAGTGTCACAAAGGCTACTTTTTATCCCGGAAAATTGAGGGGGTTCTCGTGGGAATATGAAAAAACTTATTCCACGCGGACGAAGTCGCGGGCATCTGCTAGTATATATATATTACACATCTCCATGTTTTTGGTTTGTAATTACGTTTTCGCCAATAGGTTGTCGTATTTATGGGCAACAGGGCTGTCCCCCGCGTGGACATGGCGCCAACAATTGGCTGATCTGTATCTGAGCCTCGGCTTAGTGAAGGCAGCCCTAGAAGAATACCAGAAGCTGCAACTGTGGGAAGACGTTATTGTGTGCTACACTATGTTGCAGTTGAGACATAAGGTAAATACACCTTATTCCATATCCACATTAAAAAGGTAACCTCTGTGCATTTCTGCTTTCTATAGGTCGTCATTATGTACACAAAAAAAATGAAACTTCAGATTATATTTTTGGTAAGAGAATTTGAATATTTCATAGTTGATACCTAAAGTCCCACAATCTTCTCTGACCCGGTGTCAGTGTTGCTAGTTTATATCATACTAATATTATAAATGCGAAAGTGTGTTTGTTTGTTGGTTTGTTGGTTTGTCCTTCAATCACGCCGCGACGGATCGTCGTGATTTTTGGCATGGGTATAGTTGGGGACCTGGAGAGTGACATAAGAGTGACAGAGAGTGTCCCGGAAAATTAAGGGAGTTCCCGCGGGAATCAAAAAAACTTGAAACACGCGGATGAAGTCGCGGGCATCAGCTAGTGAAAAATTAAAACAAAAACTAAACAGGCATAAAAATTAATTCTTATTTTGCCCTCCGAGTCAGATCAAAAACCATTTAATTTAAAATTACGACATTTTTTTACTTGCATGTTTCTGTTGTAGGCCGCGGAAGTTATCCAACAGCAAATTGCCATCAAACCTACTGTCAAACTGTATTGTCTTCTTGGCGATGCTACTGGTAAAAAAATTATATCAATTTGAATAAAATATCATCTAGTGCGGCCCATTCTAAACTTAACTTCAAGGACAGGTCAATTTTTATTGTTATCCTTTTCTTATTGGTTACTGCGGTAGGGGTTATGCACATGTTTTACTCTTAATTTTCGCTTTATCTAGTTACATAAATTGCTTAGGAGAGGTCACTAGATGATGCTCTCGACTCTATTGGATTTAAGACTGTGTGATTTATTGGGATAAAAAATCATACTAATATTATAAATGCGAAAGTGTGTTTGTTTATTGGTTTGTCTTTCAATCGTCGCATGCTAAGCCTGCTGGAGAGTGACATAGGCTAATTTTTATCCCGGAAAATTAAGAAGTTCCCGCGGGTATAAAAAAAACTTAAACCACGCGAACGAAGTCGGCTACTAGCTGATGTCCGCGACTGTGACAACCTCCGTGGCGCAGTGTTGAGCGCTGTTGCCTTAACGTGCGGAGGTTCCGGGTTCGATCCCCGGCAGGGTTTGGAAATTTATAATTTCTGAATTTCCCTGGTCTGGCCTGGTGGGAGGCTTCGGCCGTGGCTAGTTACCACCCTACCGGCAAAGACGTGCCGCCAAGCGATTTAGCGTTCCGGTGCGATGCATTGTAGAAACCGAATAGGGGTATGGGTTTAATATAACTGCCATGCCCTTAACAGGTTAGCCCGCTATAGATAGTTCAATCCACGAAGACGCGCCCCACTCTTTTCCGCAATCGCTTACAGTGCAAGTGTGCAATGTAAACTACAAGAATGTAAGTTCTATTACTACGCAGCGAGTAGCAATGTGGGCACACGCACACAAAGTTAAATAGCGAGAAATGTCATAATTAACTTGAAGTATGCTCTACTTCATTTCACCTACTTTAAAAAATAAAATATAAGTCGTGATGGTCCTGCATAGAATGAATTAATTGTGATATTGGTTAATAATAATATTTTAATAACAAGAAATAATGTAGCAAGATAAAATTTACATTTATTTTGCTACTAGCTGATGCCCGCGACTTCGTCCGCGTGGATTGAGGTTTTTCGGTTCCCGCGGGAACTCCTTAATTTTCCGGGATAAAAAGTAGCCTATGTGCTATTCCAGACTATAATCTATCTCTGTGCCAAATTTCATCCAGATCCGTTCATCCGTTGGAGCGTGATTGAGTAACAAACATACATCCATACATCCAAACTTTCGCATTTATAATATTTTTTTGCTATAATCCATGCCCCTTCTTTTCGCGTAAAATTCTAGTGACCGTGCTTTCAGACACTCCAACAGCCTGTGCTGTTCTTCAGCGTGCATCGGTTATTTTTTCTGCATAATTATTACATGCTTCCTTTTTCATAAAATCGTATACTTTCGAAATTATTGCTCTTGCCTAGAAAAATCAATTTAATTGTTATAATAAATTCTGTTTATAGAACACCCAGTGATAAAATTTCAAAATACCTACCTGGCTTTTAAGGACAATTCGTTCCGTTTTTTTGGACATACTTAATAAAAATAATATTTTACAAAAAATTAAAGTAGAGCAACTTTCCGGTGGGTCGCGATACGCAGCAAAGCAAACCAACTTAAGGCCCTTTAAACATTTACCCCGCGACCAACTATAGGTAAAAAACTCAACTATAGGTATAAAACTCGTCACACTACAGCATATATATGCACGCTTTACGAGAGCGTAGAGCTATAGAGCGTAGAGACGCTCGATTTTATAGCCAACTAACCAATTTTGTTACTTGAAAATATTAGACGATTATTTATTTACTAGGTACTTACTTGTTTACGCTGTTGGCCGCGGTAAATATTATGTACCTATTTATGCGCCGAAACAATACTCGCGGCTACAATAATACTCAGTTTTTGAGATTGTAAAATAATGTATAAAAGATTATCTTACCGATTTCGTTCAAAATCGATATCTGGGGTTCCGTAGGATCACAAAATAGGAAACTGTTACCAAAATTTTAAAAAAGTCAGCGCCATTTTGAAATTCTTTGTTATCGTACCGATTTCGTTCAAAATCGATATCTGGGGTTCCCTGGGATCACAAAACAGGAAACTATGAACAAAATTTTAAAAAAGTCAGCGCCATTTTGAAATTCTTTGTTATCGTACAAATTTCGTTCAAAATCGATATCTGGGGTTCCCTGGGATCACAAAACAGGAAACTGTTACCAAAATTTTAAAAAAGTCAGCGCCATTTTGAAATTCTTTGTTATCGTACCGATTTCGTTCAAAATCGATATCGGGGGTTCCCTGGGATCACAAAACAGGAAACTGTTACCAAAATTTAAAAAACGGCAGCGCCATTTTGAAATTCTTTGTTATCATACCGATTTCGTTCAAAATCGATATCTGGGGTTCTCTGGGATCACAAAACAGGAAACTGTTACCAAAATTTTAAAAAGTTCACTGCTGACTTTTTTTTGATTGACTGCTGTTTTGTGATCGAAATCGGTACGATAACAAAAAATTACAAAATGGCGCTGACTTTTTTAAAATTTTGGTAACAGTTTCCTGTTTTGTGATCCCAGGGAACCCCAGATATCGATTTTGAACGAAATCGGTACGATAACAAAGAATTTCAAAATGGCTCTGACTTTTTTAAAATTTTGGCAACCGTTTCCTGTTTTGTGATCCCAGGGAACCCCAGATATCGATTTTGAACGAAATCGGTACGATAACAAAAAATTTCAAAATGGCGCTGACTTTTTAAAATTTTGGTAACAGTTTCCTGTTTTGTGATCCCAGGGAACCCCGGATATCGATTTTGAACGAAATCGGTACGATAACAAAAAATTCAAAATGGCGCTGACTTTTTTAAAATTTTGGTAACAGTTTCCTGTTTTGTGATCCCAGGGAACCCCAGATATCGATTTTGAACGAAATAGGTACGATAACAAAAAATTTCAAAATGGCGCTGACTTTTTTAAAATTTTGGTAACAGTTTCCTGTTTTGTGATCCCAGGGAACCCCGGATATCGATTTTGAACGAAATCGGTACGATAACAAAAAAAATCAAAATGGCGCTGACTTTTTTAAAATTTTGGTAACAGTTTCCTGTTTTGTGATCCCAGGGAACCCCAGATATCGATTTTGAACGAAATCGGGACGATAACAAAGAATTTCAAAATGGCGCTGACTTTTTTAAAATTTTGGTAACAGTTTCCTATTTTGTGATCCCAGGGAACCCCAGATATCGATTTTAAACGAAATCGGTACGATAACAAAAAAATTCAAAATGGCGCTGACTTTTTTAAAATTTTGGTAACAGTTTCCTGTTTTGTGATCCCAGGGAACCCCAGATATCGATTTTGAACGAAATCGGTACGATAACGAAGAATTTCAAAATGACGCTCACTTTTTTTTAATACATACATACATACATGCATACATATATATTCCTAACATACCCTTTCCTTGTGGCTTTGCCGTAATCGGGTAAAAAAAATACGCCTACACTTGAGAACTTCCTTCTTTGTGGATGTCGGTATCAAGTTTTTCTAAGCGCAGTACACATAGAGAATATTATATCTCTATGGCAGTACACAACACGGTGTTCATTTTGTCGTAATAAATTTCGTGCAAAAAAGCGATACACCCACCCGTCCACGAGCGCGTCTCAGCGCGTACTGAGCGCCAAACGCCTAGCGCTCGGCTTCTTTTCATAGAAAAATGTATGAAACATTTTTTTTTTTGCCACATAAACTATAAACATATTTATTTGTATGCTTAATGCTTTGCACCATGGATAGAGGACTATATAAGCCCCACTTTATTGTTAATATTCAAGTGAAAATATGCAGCGGATCTAGCTTTATGGGTACCTATCCGGACCCCATTTTTCGTCATTTTCAGCAGATCTTGCGTTCGGAGAAACGTATTTATGCAGAAAATTTGTATTGGAGTGTGCATTTTTATAAGGTCAAACGAGAGATGAAGAAATGACCTTTAATTTGATACCATGACATCCCCACAGCTGTGACTCCCGATTCTTTAAAGTGTACCTGGAAAAGGATGACATAAGATGAAGGATGTATAAGGCGCCTTAACCGTGTATACTGAGCCGTGGTCGACTCGAGACTAATGTTCGGGCTGAACTCCCCACACCCCGCTGTTTCCCCTCGCGATAAATAGTGGGGCGCGTCGTCGTGGATTGAACTATCTATACCATCTTAGACTGCATCATCACTTACCATCAGGTGAGATCGCAGTCAAGGGCTAACTTGTAGTGGATAAAAAAAAAAAAAAACTTCGTTCAGATATCATGCTCAAGGGGGCTTTTATTACCATCGCTTACAGCAGTATTGCTATATCCATGCAAAAATACCGTTTGCTCCACTGCGACGTACTAAAGTAAGAACCAACAAACAATCACATTTGTGATGGGTAATGCTATCTTAAATTACATCGATCAGTTGCTCCACTATGGCGTGATTGAAGGACAAATCAACAAACTACCACATTTTGGCATTATAATATGGGTAGTGATGGGTTAAACCCTTCCATGTAATTTTTGGCAGACGACATCACCTACTACTCCAAAGCATGGGAGTTCTCTGAGCGCAAGAGCAGCCGCGCGCAACGCCACTGGGGCAACTTTCTGTTCGACCACAAAAAGTATGAGGAATGTATTCCACACTACGAGCTCTCTGTCGAAATTAACTCTATACAGGAGAGAGTGTGGCTTCGATTGGGGTAAGATCTCTTTCTCATTCTATAGACTATTCTCTATTTCTCATTGCTCAGGGAGAAAGACCACAGAATAATTAACCTCTAGAATCAAGGCCAGCCTGTAACCGAAAGGGATAGGTAATAACTTTGAAACACCTTCCAAACGTCATAATTTGTCTGGCGCAATAGTAAGCAACAGGCACAAAACCCGTGACACGCAGAAAGGGATAGAAAAAAACATATTTATTTCTCATTCTATCTTGTGTAACATCCCAACACTGCATCTCTTTCATGTGGAAGTGAAAAGGAGATAATATGGCTTGGTCTATATACCTCTCTCAGTTTACGGGGAAGACCCTTTTTTGAACAGTATTTTTATTAACTTTCTTGACAAAAAAACGGTCTAACTTTTTTTTAAATTACCTACCTATTTTATGTATCATGACGTCTTCATCATCATAATATTCTGGCCAAATGCAGATCGGCAGGATTGACACCTTTGAAACTCTATGGTATCATGGAGAACTCTCCAGTATGCATGTGTTTTCCTTCACCATTGTTTTAATTAATTAGAAACGATAAAGCGAAATGAACACTTTAATGGCGTGGAATTATCAAATCTGAATTCTGATTTCACTTGTTCTTCTATACTTCTACCACTTGGTAGAAAAGCTTTGACATGGTTACAAAAATTTAATACAAGTTACTGAACAACAACTGAAGTTTAAGGCAAGATGGACATTGATTAGGCATCTTCTAGCCAAGGTCGCTCCAACCTAGCCCTCGTTGCTTTCAATAAGCATCATTTTCTACAAGCCCGCACACCCCCATCCCCGCTACCATCTTAGACTGCATCATCACTTACCATCAGGTGAGATCGCAGTCAAGGGCTAACTTTTAGTGGATAAAAAAAATAAAAAATAAAGCGCCAGTCTATCCTGCAAAAAAAACCATAATAATTATTGTTTTCTAGATATGCCGCTCTTATGACTGAAAACTGGGAACTTTCAGCTAAGGCCTACCGTAGATACACATATTTGCAACCAAATACGTTTGAGGCGTGGAACAACTTAGCCAAGGTGTATGTGAAGCAGGGAGACAAGAACAGAGCTTATCGCGCGTTGATGGAAGCACTGAGATTTAACTATGATAACTGGAAGGTGAGAAATATATAATATTAAAGATTTCATCCATGTAGATTTTGGGTTTTTGTTAAGGCGCCAGCGGAGGGCTAATTGCTCATACAAACGTAATACCAAAATAATTAGTAATTCGAGCATATTTCCTCCATATTATGCGATTATTAAGATTGAACTTGTATTTATCTAGGTCCCTGGATAATTATTTTTCCAAAATACGTTCCCAAAATTAAATGTAAGCACATTGCGTTTTGCATGTTTTTGCGACATAAACGACATGTTTTCTCCTTATTTGTTTCATATTAAAACCAACGATATCTCACGTACTAATTGATCAGGAACATAGCCTATATTGTCAAGTTACAGAATAACAACACGAAGTTAAAAACACAACAATTTTTCATTCATCATTTTTGGTATTCACGGAACAAGACTAAATGTATAACAAATTCTGTACGCTCATATTGCTATCGCGCTTGCACGCGATCATGTGTCATCAGCTAAATAGGGATAGCAATATACCGGCAAATTTATATTTGCGGTTCGAGTAGAAGTTGCGAGCGGCGGTCGCCGGTCCCTTAAATAAATCCTTAAGGAAATCTTTGCTTTTCTGGTACAAAACGTAGCCTGTGTCCCTAAGATGCAATACAAAAGAATTGATCAATATCGGTTAAACCAAAGGGCCGTGAAAATGTTACAGACAGAGACACCATTAATTAGTACCTTTGAACGAAAATTAAAATTTTGTGTAGGAATTTTTATGTAGGTATGTGAATAAGATAGGCGATAACTTAATTTTAATACTTCAGCCCTGATGAAAAATGTTCAATGTGTTACGAAAATTCACATATTTACTAAGATTGTTTTTTTTTTTCAGCTCTGGGAAAACGTAATAATAGTGAGCATAGACACCGGCCATTTTGACGACGTTATCCGCGGATGCCATCGCATACTCGACCTACAGCACAAATTCGAGGACGTCGAATTATTATCGCTACTTGTTAAAGCCATTGTAAATGATGCAAAAGATGCAGACGGCAATAGTGCTGCCAGGTAAAAAAATCTAATTCAAATCTTTTTTATTCGAGTAGACTTTGACAAGTGCTTTTGAATAGTTGAGTGAATCTACCACTGCTTCGGAATACTATTCCTACCGAGAAGAATCAGCAAGAAACTCTGTAGTTGCTCTTTTGAAAAAAATAATTTACAATTACATCAATATGTAGCTATCCTTATGTAACCGCTGTCCTAAGCATTGCTGGAGCGAGCTACAAAGCTACTTACATACTTATATACTTATTATATTTTGTGGAATTTTGTCATAGAGTAGAATGCTCATTCCCACGAAATATCCTACCAATTGGTAGAATTTATTTGTCATTCTCTCTTTGTTGTAGCATTGTTGCTTTATTTAACTTCATTTAATATAATTCTTTGTTACAGATTGCAAAAGCGAGCTCTCGAGTTGTTTGGGAGAATAACGTCGATGCATCAAAATAAACCAGAGATATGGCAGTTGTATTCTGACCTAAGTCCCTCTTATCTGTTGAAGGCACAACGTTTGTTGAAAGCATATAAAGGATTTACTCTAGTAAGATACTATGTATTTAGTTTTTACTTTTTACGCACCTTTTTACTTTTCAAACACTCACTCTTTTTACGTTTTCAAACATAAATCTAACGGGGACGTGGATATATTACTAAAAAAAATTTATTTTTGACATAGGCAACATTCCAATTATTACTTCTTTGCTCATTAGTTGATAAGTTATTCACTGCTTATTTCGCATTATTTTGGCAATTAAACGCCGTTTTACGCTAGCACAGAGCGCATTGAGTTATGCCACATGGCTGCAATAAATAATGTGTCATAATGTCATAATGTTATTCTTAACTTGTTATTATTTCAGAATGGTAGCTGGTCAAACAATCCAGACACTTGCAAGAGAGTAATGGAGCTCGCTGAGAATCTTTTGGACTACAGCTTAAAGGCAAGACAAGAGGCGGAAGAGAAAGACAACCTCCAAGCTGATCAACAGCTTTCATCGGCTCGGCTGACGGGACAAGCGGTCATACGGGCCGTTGAGAAACAGGATTGGACTGAGACACGGGATATGTTACAAGGATTGAAAGACTTGTATAATAATGTTACGGAATATATGAAATCGATTATGTAAATTGTGTTTTATTGCTGACATACCTAATACCCTCACAAATTTTTTATAAAGCTACCAGATTTTTGACTTGAGCAACATAGCGTCTTCAGAACGCTCGCGGCAGCCTACTCAGCATAGGCTTGAGAACTATTTTCGATAAGGCAACACCGTAGGGCAACACTGAAATGCGTTTGGTTAATGCCACAGAACACGTTAATGCCATTGATGTAATAAGTACTTACGTGGTACTTACACGGTACTTACGTAAGTACTTATTACATCCATGGTTAATGCACTACTTCAATCAAAGTTTGACAATATAAATCTTTTGTTCTGTGATTAGTAAGCTATTTATAGTCTATGGACTAGTGCGTCAGGCGTCTTCTTTTGTTTCTGGTCGGTGATATAATTAATAATAATTAGATTGTTGATCATTTACATTAGAATCTGTATAATACCTCGTGTGTTTTTTCATTATTAATATATAAAAATTGTCGCAGTAAAAATTAGAAACTATTACATTAACTCTCTTTTTTATTACAATACTAAAATGAAATGATGTGTCATTATTGGAAAAACGAAACGCGGTATTGAATGGGTGTTGGTGTATGTCATATTTCGTAAAACGTAATTGAAAACAAATTAAATTACAATGAAAATTGAAAAGTGCCTAGTTTAGTGCCTAATTAATGTGCAATTATGGCAGCAGCTAACGACGAAGAAATCCTAGAGGGCTTTCTTTGCCCAATATGTAAGGCGGATCTGAAATCAGCGTCGCAACTTACGAGTCACTTTGAGAGCCTACACCAAGAAGATCAGGACGTTTTAAAGTCTCTAAAGGATATATTCGGTAAAGCAAAGAAGGTTATATTAAACGCTGAAGATACAAATTTGAAAGAAACCTTTGATCGTGCGTTAAAGTTGAACACCCAAGAGTACTACCCATATGAGGAGCAGACGATTGGAGTGTCTCGGAGTTCCACCGATTATTTTAAAGCTGTTCGCTCGGCTAGATTAGAGAGATACGCGACTGAAACTAATAAGTTATTGATAAGGTTAGATAAGTTAGTGTGTAATATGCCCAGCGAACCCAATCAAAGGAAGCAACATGAACAGGAAGTGAGTAATATTACTATCTTTTTTATACAGGTTGTGAGACAGTCTTTGTACTTTTTGAAATAAGAATTATGTAAATGTGCTAACATTACTTATCTAGCTGTATCATCAAAGTGAAAAAAAGAAAATAACAAGTATTTTAGTGTGTGTTCCGTTATAAGCACTGCGAGCACTGGCAGTGCTCTTTACTGGGGACTTTCAGTGCTCTCAGTGTATTTCGGAACGCACCCTTAGTAAGTTCTACTTGTCAGACAAAACATAGTCTCTCTCAACTAGCTATTTCTCTTAAATACAATACAATTGCTACAATATTACCCATACATGATGGAAGGCAAATATTTTCTCTATACTGCTTAATACCTCTACAAAAATAGCTTCTTCTCTTCTCCAAAATGCTTTCTTCCTGTACAAAAATAGTATATTTTTAAAATGTATTGTCTAGCACTTGGTTGTATGTAATGGACCTTATCAGCAAGTGATGATGCTGCCTAAGGTGGAGCTATTTAAGTTCATTAACATACAATAATTTCTATCTTAACCTATTAATATCTTATCACAATTGATGTTCAATAAAATAATCATTGAATATATTTATGTAACTAGTGGGGCTGTGGTGGTGATAATAAATAATTATTATGGTAACTACCTTTGCCCACAACACATTTGGCAGTTTTTTTATGATCAATATCAAAACATCCTGTGGTAGAGATTCATTGGACTATTTAGAGGCTGCTTTCAATAAAAACAGTTGCTATTATGTTCTTTCTTACATGTAGTACTTCTATTTCACAGGTCGTACCATGGTTGGATGGAACATCAGTGAAGCTTTGCCCCAACTGTGCTAAAGCATTCAGTTTGACGAGGAGAAAGCACCATTGCAGGCTTTGTGGGTCCATTCTATGCCATGATTGTTCTGTGTTCTTAGACTTGAACATTGCCAGTAAGTTTTATGTACCATGTATATATTGTAAGCATCATTCCAGAAGTGGACAAATAAAATACTTGCTTTAAATATAGAGATCTAATGTAATTAGTTAATTATAAAACTTAGTTAAAGCATTACAACAGTAATTAATCATTTGATCAGGCCACAGTTGCTATTGCGGGTTCTAAATCAAAATACCGATCTAAACACCAAAGGCATTCAATAATCATATGAGTCTGCCTGAAGCAGACTGACTTACAAAATATGTTAAAGTATTCGTATTTAGACAAGTTGACAGAGTGAAATACATCAAATTAGTCAAATATCATTTTTAATAAACCTTCATCAATAAATAAATGAACAATTTTTTATCTTTTCTAAAAATTCAATTCAATTTTAAACGTAAAGCTGACATGTGTGTCTATAAATACTTAATTAATTACATTAAATAAAGGGAATTCGCGGTGACAGCCTAGTTGTTCTGATGTTCAGCCTCCTGTTTAGATGGATTTGATGCTTGGGCCCTCACTTTTTTTGAGTTCAAGTGTGCGTTTTAAATAATTAAATATCACCTTGCTATAATGGTAAAGGAAAACGTTGTGACAAAACCTCTCCCGATTTGTTTAATATATTCTTAAAGGTGTGTGAAGTCTGCCTGAAAATTCATTAAGATTTTTTAGCTACTTCAAATGTGTATTACTTAAATTATTGTATTTTAGGAACAATAGTAGATCCGTCCGCACCCCAAACATCTCAAGAACATGAAGTAAATGAGAAGAATGGTCTACGGCTGTGTGAGCACTGCTACAAGCTTATAGAGCTGAGAAAACAGGTGCAAGAGAACAGGAATGCTAAAACAACACTTATGACTGCTTATGAACAAATGCGGAGTCTTATGGACCAGGCGCAACCTGCTGTGGCTTTGTATGAAAAGGTATCTGTTTTAAAATTTTGTTTCAGGGTGTAAACACACTAGGGACAAAAAATGTCTAGCGGATAATATTACCGCGCGCGGGCACTTTAATATAAAGCTGCACAGACTACTGCAACACGATGAAACGTGTCTCCCGTACAACGAAGGCGTTTTGCACGGACACTGACGCCGGACGTCAACGTCAACTTCCGTGCAAAAGAAACTTCGCAACGTTCGTGCGAAGTTGCGACGGACGCACGGATTGTGAGCTGTCTTGTCCATAGGGTGGTTTTGTCCTAAAACGATATATTTAGTCTTTTGCCACTTCAATTATATAATGCGCATCTTTGAAATATGAAATTTCGACAGTATTTTCGTTTTATTATGTAAGGCACTCGCTAAGAAAGGATTTCTGGAAATTCCGCCCTCAACAGCTAGATTTTTTAAAGAACACAATCACACTACATCTACAATCTACATAATTGACCGAGCGAAGCGAAGGTCTCGGAGTCTACTTGAGTGAATTTGCACTTGTCCGTCCGTCCGTCCGTCCGTCCGTCCGTCCGTCCGTCCGTCCGTCCGTCCGTCCGTCCGTCCGTCCGTCCGTCTGTCAGAGCCTTATAACTTCTGAATTACTGAACGTAATTACTTCAAATTTAAATATTATATGTAAACCGATGGCCTCCCGCCGAATATGGCTTTAAAAGTTATAAAAATCTTTATTTCAGGGGGGCTCTCATAGAAGCGAATGCGAAGTAAAATATTTTTTATGACGTTACATAGGGTTGCGGTATATCATTTTAAACATAATTAGGAATAGAGTCCAAAGATATATTTTCTTTAAATTTTCCCCTAAAATTGACGAAATGGGGGGCTTTCAAAGTGGAGATTTTCTAAATTAAAGATTTTTTTGGAGATTAAATAGTTACTTAGTACCCAAGATATTTAATAGTATAGTATAGTTTTTAAGAGTAGGAAAAAAAGTCAGTGAAGGAGTCCTTAAGAAGAAGCTAAAAGAAATTTTCACTAAGGATTCCTTCACTGATTAACTATAACATACTTTAAGTAAATAAATAAATATATAGGGTTACGAACTTAATTTTAATTATTATATAATATACTAGCTGATGCCCGCGACTTCGTCCGCGTGGATTGAGGTTTTTCTGCTCCCGCGGGAACTCTTTAATTTTCCGGGATAAAAAGTAGCCTATGTGCTATTCCAGACTCTAATCTATCTCTGTGCCAAATTTCATCCAGATCCGTTCAGCCGTTGGGACGTGATTGAGTAACAAACATCCATCCATACATCCATACATCCATACATCCATCCAAACTTTCGCGTTTATAATATTTATTTGATTATAACTAGGTATAGGTAACAGTAGTGTCTAAGGATAAGTGCGCGGCGTAGTTTAAGTTGAGCGCGAACTCGCCAACAAACTACGTGTGTAGTTTGGCGAGAAACAAAATTTTGTATTTGTTTGTGCATTTTATAAAATAAACTAGCTGACGCCCGCCACTTCGTCCGCGTGGTTTAAGATTTTCCCGCTTTTCTGTTGAAATTTTTCCTGAATTTTCTTTGCTATAAACCTCACGGAGCCCGAGACCTTTCCAACGAATGCAAAACCGTGGAAATCGGTTCGTGCGTTCTGGAGTTATAGCGTCAGGAAGGAAAACCCGACTTATTTTTATATAGTAGATAAATTAAAAAAAAAAAGAAACGTCCAAAGTTGAGCTCAGAACTCAATTTTCAATTTCAGAATTTCAATTATATCCTGTACTTGAACAACAAATACTAAAATTAGATAAATATTATATGGAAACGAAATTATTTATAACTTTGGTATTTTAACAGAACTTCACAATGATGTCAATAGATGGCGCTCTGTACAAGTTTATGGATACCGCGAGGTCTCAGTTCGGGGTGAACCACTAGTATTAATATAGAATGTTGGGGATATGATCATTTTGAGTTTAGTTACAGAAATGAGAAGATATTTTCTGAATATAATGTTGCAGTCATGATATAATGTGCATTTGAGATGAGAAGTTTATTAACATTGGTAATTCGTTGGTATTTTTTTCAGATGTGTCAAAGTTTATTCGACGGGGAAACGACTTACAACCTGGCAGACGTGAACGCTATGCGCGGCCGCATCGGCAAGCTGGCCGAAGGGATAGACTTGTTGAGCAAACGGATCCTAGCCTTCCCGGCCGAGCCTAACACAAGGCAACCGAGGGTGCAGGAGCATATAAGACAAGCTGCAGCACATTATATTAAGGTAATACAAAATTAAACACTAAGAATTGTATATTTGACAACTTATGAAATCAGCAACTCTTATATTTGTGATGTCATCAATATTCCACACTGTTTTGTTACAACTACCCGAGGACGTATTTAATTGCCACTAAAGGAGACTACAGCCGAATCGCGTCGTATCAACTCGACTCGGCCCAATTTGGCACCGCTGCTAATCAACGCAGTTTCATCATAAAAGCCTGAAAAAGAATTGACGTAGGAAACATCCCCATTACTCAATCGGTTATTATTACTTTTCCCTTTTATGCGTGTAATATGTATTATTAAATAATGTAAACAGCATATGAACAAGGCTGAAGATATTTGTTTCCATAATTTCCTCATAAAAATAGAGATTCCAATGATTTTTTACAAGCTTTTATATTATAACTTAACATTTGTGGGATTTTTAGGTCAAAATTCGAAAAATAAAAATACGTCTTACTACATTCAACGTGGCGGACGATAAAAGCTTAAAATTGTTTTTAATGATTTTAAACTTATTGCTATTAAAAAAGTTATATATTCTTGCATAGGAACATTATTAGTTTTATTTCTACGGTGACATTTAGGAACTAATCGCAGAGATAAGTTTCATTCCTTACATTGAATTTATCATTGAAACCTCACATTTAAAATTCTTAAATTTTTTAGGAGCAACTCCTATCCTTACGAAAGCTACCAACCGAGGCGCAAATAGAGGAAGTGAGAAGAGATCGCTACGAACGTGCGCAGAAACAAATACAGCTTGAAAGAGATAGAGTAGAGACGGAGAGAGAGTGGAGGAGTGAGGTGGAGTCGAGCGGGAGTCGGGTTAATGGCCCCGAGCACGACGATGACAACCCCTTACTGGAGCAAATGAATATCATACGAGAGTACATTAAGGAGGCGCGGAAGGAGTTGCGGTTTGAGGAGGTAAGTTACAGTACCATCACTTGGTTTATACAGGGTGGCCCAAATAGTGACGTCCAACGTCACTATTTGCCCCCCTAAAGTATCAAACTTTTTAACTAATAAGGGAAGCTTAGGAACCCCAAAAGTTTTTAGACGTAGACAGGTTTAAGTATTTTTAATCTTAAGTTGAAAATTCGTCTCTACTTCTATCAAACGTAAACTTTTAACTTTCACCAAAAATTTTCCGACTTGGGTTAATGTTATGATGTTAATTATTTTATGTAAAGTAGCACACTTCTAGGCAAACATGTTCACAAAAAAATGTTCGGAAAATAACACTAAATAAAAAGAAAAAAAATTGAACACTCACTCCCTCAGAAATCTCACGAGAAAACTTAACAAAATTACTCGAAAACTACCAAAAATCGCTGAACATACATGGGGTATTTTCTGATAGGTCTAGGTACGAGGAATCTAAATTTTTTTTTGGACGTCACTATTTGGGCCAACCTGTATAGTCAAGGGTGATCAGGTAAACGTTAGGCGTAGCACATACGAATCTTTATGTCAATGCAATGTTAGCTGAAAAAAATAATTAATCAAAAGAATTGCACGAAACCTGCGACTTGGTCTGCGTGGATTTACACATATTTTGTCACTTTAGATAACTTAGAAAAAAACCATGTAACATACTAATTAACGCTTACACTTAAACTTTTTAGCAACTTTACCACTTGATATGTTTCCAATTTCGTTCCAACACATTTTCCTTTCCAAAATAGACCTGTGCTTTATGAGGTATAGGTTAGAGTGCTTGCCAATTCTCGTACTTAGAAAGCACTCAAGTTATACGTGGCGAGGTTTTCCTATACGAGTTTATACCTTCGTATAGGAAAAACCGTCAGTGAGACATATCCTAGCTCTATGATAAATACGGGTTATGCGTGTGACGTTGAATAGCTCCGTTTTGTCGGCAGGTGGCGATATTAGAAGCGAATCTGAAAGAACTCAAGAAAGAATACCAGCTTCAAATGCTCTCATACAAATCCTAGTCATTCTTATTCAGCGCTTTGCATATAAAATTCTATTTATAATAATATTTTAAGCTGATTTTATATTTAGTTATTGTTATAACGTAATAATTATAAGAAATTATTATAATATTTAATTCTTACCATCTCTTGTAGATTTAAGAATAAAGAATCACAAATAGCATAAATTAGGTAGTTTAATTTTTAGGACCTACCAACCTATCTATCTATCTTATATATATATAAATCTCGTGTCACAATGTTTGTCCTCAATGGACTTCTAAACCACTTAACCGATTATAATAAAATTCGCACACCATGTGCAGTTCGATCTAACTTGAGAGATAGGATAGTTTATATTATATAGATTAGGATTATTAGTGCTACCCGTGCGAAGCCGGGGCGGATCGCTAGTATATTATATGTAGTTAACTACTTTTACCTAATAGGATATAAGTACTTTAACCTACTTAATTAAAACGAGTAAGTATGAATAATTAAATCTAAATATTTACATAACCTTAAATTGGAGATTTTTTACTATATTTTATTTACCAAACTTCTCTCTAAACTTTTCAAGTTTTTCTAATTGTTTGAGCATTTGTGGTCGCGTACACAAGGTTTTCTTTATCGTCTCATCCAGAAGCTTTTTCTGGTAAAATGGAGGTATCGGCGTGTCCTCCAAGTGGAACGTATGAATGCGTCCTATCGAGTCTCCTACAAAAACGTTATCACCAGAAGGGGAAAATTGTATGAATGTCAGAACTACGTTTCCAGGGAAGGTGTATTCTGCACACGGCATATGGGTTTTCCTACGCAGATCCCATATTGATAGCACATTACCGCTCGCCGATATAATTATAGTAGAGCTGACCGGACAGAATGCCACGTCGTAAACCGCAGCTGGACAGGTCATCGTCAGAATCACGCCATCCATCCCCTCTATCCAGAGTCTTATCGCGTTATCCGCGCCACACGATACAAGCAGAGTTTCCATAAACGGCGAAAATTGCATACTGTATACAGGCCCTGAGTGGGCGCGATAAACTTCCATGTGCTGATTCAAATAGTGCGTCGAACACTTGTGGATACAACCCTCGTCAGTCCCGACGAAGTAGATGTGATCTATTCTAGGGTGCCACTTCATGCACAGCGCGGCGGGGTACCTCGTTATTGGAACGTCTTCTTTGAGACACTGTTTCGGCGCTTCCAAACCTTTCATTTTCCCCTCCACCGTAGATATCCGCATCAAGGGCGTACAAATAAAATCATGAGTTTTCGTGCTCGTAAATTTATTAATTCTGCCATCTTGACACGTCACAATAACGTATTCGTTGTGCTTGTCGATAGCGCGCCAATTTGTCGTCCAAACGGGCTCAAAGCAAGGATTAGTGTCGCGTTTGCTCGAAGCGATCGTTTTGACGGGGTAAGATGTTACGTCCAGTATCGATACATCGCCGTTGGCAAATCCACACGCCAGCCAATTGGGATTTTTCTCTGAAAAGGCTAGGGATGTTAAAGGGTCCTCGAAACGATATAACCTTTCAGGTTTACAGGGGTTCTTAGTACACCATACGCATACTAATCCTGTCTGATTTTCTGCATAGGTAAACTTTCCATGTCCGACGGCTAAAATGTTGTTATTTTTGGGATTGAATGAAATGCCCGTAATAGGTCTATTTTCTGTATCGCTACATTCAAGAGTCCAAAGAGGTTTCATGGAGTAAATATAGATCAAATCTAATGACAGCGGGTTTATCCTTATTAGCCCGCGAAACTTTTTCTGCGCACTCGAATACTCTAACGTTGCCAGCACACGCTCAGTTAAAAGAACTGCGTCTAAAAACTCTGGGCTGGTTGAAATTTCATCGAAAGTTTTACCTCTTGTTTCAAGTTCAGTATCATATGAAGTGTTTATTTTCTTACGCAATAAATTGGGCGCAGCAGACTGGTACATAACCATTTCGTCTGGTTGTTCCTTTGGTTTTATTTTCGCGAGACGCGCGTACGTGTCGTGCATGTCCCACATAGAGGCGAATACGATGGCGTTTTTCTTCTGCGGTCTAGTGGCGAGGGTGTGTCGTGTTTGCGTAATCAGCTCATTAGTCTGCGTTTCTTCGTGGACCATTTTTCGATTTTTCCCTTTACCGACGGTTATATATTGATAGAATTCGTTTTCTTCCTCAACAGCGGCGCCTTCCGCCGACCCTTTGTCGTACGAGAAACTCGGCAACTCGTACAGAAAACACGTTTCTGTTTCTTTCAATATTACAAATATTTCCGGTGGGTACGACATAATTGACAGTCTCTTTGGCAAATAAAAAGCTGAGGGTGCTACGTCTAGATCGAGATCTTCGGACACGATTCCCTCCTCCGTATTGATTGTGTGGTCGATATGAATATCGTCAAGGGAGATCGTAGTAGCGTAAACTTTCATGCCTGTGTCGACGCCGGATTTGGATTTCTTTGAGTCCTTGATAGTACTTCGAGTACTTCTGGTGGCGTCTTTGATAGTGCTTCTGGCGCGAACTCTTGTTTCAAAAGCGGCGTGGGAGAAAGTATCTTCCATTGTAACGTATTCGGGATCGATTATGTTGTCTGGTGTGCAGTCTATGTCATCTACGACTACCCTGAAGATATCGCGCTTCTCCATAAAACAAAAGGTGCCTCGGCTCACTTTGGATGTAGAATCAGAGATGCTCATTTTAGAAGCCGATTCGGATGTCGATAGAGAGGATTCCGCTGGATTAATAATAGATATCTCTTCGTTCTCCATGATGATCGATTACGATGTACTATTTATAGCAATAAAATTTATTTTCTTTGTTTTTATATTTTTGTATTTCTCGATGTCTTTTATGATTTGTTTTATTTACTTATTGACACCGTCAGTTGATATGAAACTCTTTTCTTCATAATATATAAGTCATACCTATATAATTTATAAGGTCCTAATAATTGTTATTGGCCGTAGACCGTAGTCCACCACGCTGACTAAGCGGCCTTTGGCATTTCACATACCGTTAACACCATGAAGAATCTTTTAAGCATGCAGGTTTTCTTACGATGTTTGCCTTTACCCGTAAGATCTTGGACGAATCTATACTAATATAAATGCGAAAGTTTGGATGGATGGATGTATGTTTGTCACTCAATTACGCTATAACGGCTTAACGGGTCTGGATGAAATTTGGCTCAGAGATAGATTATAGCCGAATACACATAGGCTACTTTTTATCTCGGAAAATTAAAGAGGCCCGCGAGCACCAAAAAAGCCTCAATCCACGGGGACGAAGTCGCAGGTATCAGATAGTAATAGTATAATTAGACGTGTCGTATTTCTATGGATAGCTCCGAAAATTAGAGGTGTGTACTGTGTAACCAGATTGAGAACCTTGGAACTCCTAAATAGGAGTTGGAGATCTTCATCCCCGCTTCTGATTATACACGAGAGAAGCAAGGGCGTGTGTACCTACATCCATACTGTCTGTCTGGTACGCTTTCACGGCCCACCTATTCAACCGATTTTGATAAAATTTGGTACAGGGATAGGTAATATCCCGGGGAAGGACATAGGCTACTTTTTATCCCGGAAAATTACGGAGTTCCCGTGGGGATCAAAAAACCCACGCGGACGAAGTCGCGGGCATCATCTAGTAGTACATAAAGATGTTTAAAACCAGATAACGTAAGGTTTCCACGGCGGTGAGCACAAGCAGCGAGCTAGTGTAGCATATCGCACACGACGTCGTCGCGCTCCTTGAAGCGTGCTTCCGTCTCGGAGTTCAACGGTTTCTCCGCTATCTACATACGAGTACGAGACTTTAGGTTCTATATTCTTGATTAATTTACTAAACAGACGACTTTTAATGTGGGCCTTTAATCAGGACCATTTCCCGTGGATAGTCTTACCTACTTACTATTCCTCGTGCTCCCATCAATAGGACAAATTGATAGGAACACGAGGAAACGCCCATAATAGGGCAGAATATTTTAGTGAAACTACTCGTTTAGTTTACCTATATACTTATGACTGGTAAAACTCAACTATAATATTTCCGAAGATATTCTTATTTTAAGAAAAATTTCATGATTGCCACTACCAAACTATAATTTGATGACAATGATATGGCGTACCTACCTAATGTAAAAAAACAAACTCAGCTTAAAATACTTACCTACCTACCCTACTCGTATAGGTATTTGTCGTAAAACTAGCCGATTACCGTGACTTCGTTTAGTTTAAGTGGTTTTATTCACACGGGAACTCCTTAATTTTCCCGGATAAAAAGTAGCCTATGTCACTCTCCAGGTCCTCAACTATACCCATGCCAAAAATCAAGTGGATCCGTTGCTCCGTTTCGGCGTGATTGAAGGACAAACCTACACACAAACACACCTTCGCGTTTATAATATAAGTATGATTTAAGTAGGTATAATCCGAAGATGTAGGCGAATGTCGAGCAGAACCAAAGTGGTAACATCCCAAGACCTTGCCATTTTGGTATCAGTTTTTCATTAGTGACTAATTTGCGATGAGTAATTCGCCCTTTGTCTGAGTTTAACCACCCCGTGACGATACTGGCGCGGGAGCTGACGCGTGACGCTCCGACTGCTGCGTCGAGCATTTAGATGGCGGGCGCGTGCCGGAAAACACCTGCTCGAAGAAAACACCTCACAGAGAAGACGCTATGAAGAAAATCCTGAGAAAACTGCGAGAGAGTGAGTAACATTTTGATTATACAGCGGCCATACTGCTAACGCTTAAAGCAATACTTAAGCAATATTACTCAAAATGACAGTTTGAAGTCACGTACCTTGACGTTCCTAAAATAAGGATCATAATTCTAAAACACGAAAGTCAACAATAATGAAACAATATGACTTTATGCGTAGGCAGTATGGCCCCAGACCTGACTGTACTCATGCTGTTTACTAAAATGACAGCTCTAAATCTAGTGCTGTCTCTTTCCATAGAGAGTATAATGAAAAGGATAGCAATATAAATAGAGCTGTCATTTTAGTTTAGTTTAGAGATAGTGCTAAACATAATTGGCCCCATTAGCCGAAAACTTAACGACTAATTTGTGCACCACACTTGCATTAGAATCGCGTTCATTCTTAGATTAGACGACCTTAACGTAAATCTAGCTACTCTAGATTTGTGTAAACTCGATTAAACATCGACATCTATTCTATCTATTAGTTCAGAGATAGAACTAATGAGTGTGTCTTGGATATGAGGAAAGTGAGTTTACGCCGAAAGGAATTTCAGCGCGGTCCCCGTACCTGCCCTCATATAAAAAAATTGGCAATCTTCGGGATTTAGGATGTTAGCATCCTAAATCCCGGGTAATTAATAATTTGAGTTTAAAATCAACATTTTAGCACAGTTTTTTATTGCTGAAAGTAAATTTTCAGTAGGTAGGTACTTTCTATCCGAATCTTCGATAAATATCCGAAGAGACCATTATCTACCAGTGGTAAGGAATTTCGTTTTATTGAATGAGCGTAGGACCTAATGTTCGATACTTCGACAGCAAAGTAACTTCACAAAATCTCATTAGCCAATTTCCCAAACCGTACGATTCGCTGCAATTCGCTGAAACTAGCGGATTACTATTCGATACCGTACATTAGTGCCGCCCGGAAGTCGAGATTTATGGACTTATTTGGGCACGAATAAAATTGTATTTAAAATGTTATTGTTTCGTGTGGTCAATATTATGTTTCCTTCTATGAATCCTTCCTTTTAAGTACTCAGTTTTTAGTGTGCTGTTTTTTTTTTTTAAATTTATCTATATATATATATATATATATATATATATATATATATCTATACTTATAATAAAACTGAAACAGGTCCAATTCTGTACATAAAATATATTTTAAAATTTTTTTTTGGAGGACACTCATTATTCGATACTGAAGCCAAATCTGTAATTTTTTTCATTTTTGTCTGTCTGTCTGTCTGTCTGTCTGTCTGTCTGTCTGTCTGTCTGTATCTTGGCCGCGCATCACGCCGAAACTACTGAATGAATTCAAACGAAACTTGGCACGATTTGAGCCCATACTACGAGGTAGGACATAGGATACTTTTTGTCCCGAAATTCTACCCCCGAAGGGGTGAAATAGGGGTTGAAAGTTTGTATGAAAGTCCTTAATTTCTCAAGTTATAGCCATGAAACTTGATATATGAGCTGAGGGTTGAAAATGAAAACATAATATGTGTTTCACAGTTTTTCATAATTCCACCCCCGAAGGGGTGAAATATTGGTTGAGAGTTTGTATGAAAATCCTTAATTTCTCAAGTTATAGCCATGAAACTTGATATATGAGCTGCGGGTTGAAAATGAAAACATATATGGTTCACAGTTTTTCAAAATTCCACCCCCGAAGGGGTGAAATAGGGGTTGAGAGTTTGTATGAAAGTCCTTAATTTCTCAAGTTATAGCCATGAAACTTGATATATGAGCTGCAGGTTGAAAATGAAAACATATGTGTTTCACAGTTTTTCAAAATTCCATTTAATTAAAATTAATTGTGTGAAATAGGGGTTGAGAGTTTGTATGAAAATCCTTAATTTCTCAAGTTATAGCCATGAAACTTGTTATATGAGCTGCGGGTTGAAAATGAAAACATATGTGTTTCACAGTTTTTCAAAATTCCACCCCCGAAGGGGTGAAATAGGGGTTGAGAGTTTGTATGAAAATCCTTAATTTCTCAATATAGCCATGAAACAGCATTTGGGCTTTCGTTAAAATATGAAGAAGTACGTGTTTCACCATTATAGGGCATAGGCTACTTTTTATCCCGGAAAATTAATGAGTTCCCGCGGGAATCGAAAAAACTTAGTCCACGCGGACGAAGTCGCGGGCATCAGCTAGTATTATATAAAATTCAATTCCTGACTGACTGACTGACTGACTTATATATCAACGCACAGCCTAAACCGCTGGGGCTAGAAACTTGAAATTTTTACAGTAGGTTCCTTTTGTGACGTAGGCGCTCACTAAGGAAGGATTTTTCAAAATTCAACCCCTAAGGAAGTGAATAGGGGTTGAAAGTTTGTATGAAAGTCCGTCATTTCTCAAGTTATATCCATGAAACTTGGTATATAAGCTACCGGTAAAAAATTAAGAAATACGTGTTTCACAATTTTTGAAAATTCCGCTCCCAAAGGGGTAAAAATAGGGGTTGAAATTTTGTATGAAAGTCCTTCATTTCTCAAGTTATAGCCATGAAATTTAGCATTTGGGCTTTAAGTTAGATATGCAGAAGTACGTGTTTCACTATTTTTGAAAATTTGACCTCCAAAGGGGCGAAATAGGGGATGAAAGATTCTATGAAAGTCCTTCATTTATTTCTCAAGATATTTTTGAATTTATATCAACGAAACTTGGTATTTTTGCTTTCAGTAAAAAATAAAGAAGTATGTGTGTCACAGTTTTTCAAAATTCCACCCCCAAACGGGTAAAATAGGGGTTGAAAGTTGGTATGAAAGTCATTCATTTTTTAAGTTAAAGCCACGAAACTTGGTATTTGAGCTTTCCGTTAAATATGAAGAAGTACGTGTTTCACCATTTTTGAAAATTCGCTCCCCAAGGACGTTATATAGAGAGTTTATCCTTCAATCACGCCGCAACAGAGCAACGGGTCAACGTGATTTTTTCCATGAATATAGTTGAGGACCTGGAGAGTGACATATTAGGCTACTTTTTATCTTTTTTTATACCGGAAAATTAAGGAACCCCTGTGGGGAAAAATACTTAAACCACGCGGACGAAGTCGCGGGCATCAGCTAGTTTATTTTATAAAATGCACAAACAAATACAAAATGTTGTTTCTCGCCAAACTACACACGTAGTTTGTTGGCGAGTTTGCGCTCAACTAAAACTACGCCGTGCACTTATCCTTAGACACTACTGTTACCTATACCTAGTTATTAGTAGATTATTAACCAAGGGGATAAAGCAGTGTCTTCTGTCGCGGGTGACGATTTAAATCGGGAGCGTAACGAAGGACTCGAGGTTTACTCCCGAGCGTAGCGAGGGTGTTAAAAACTTAAATCACGAGCGAAGCGAGGGATTTAAGACGAGTCCTGAGTGTAGCGAGGGATTTAAGTTCACCCAAGACTAAGACAGCTTTATCACCGAGGAAAATACTCTACTTTTCGTACCATTTGCGAAAAAATTAACACAATAATAATATGAGATAAGCATTTATTAAAAATAATGTCAATTAAAAGTAAAAGTTAACATTCGAAACATTGGTCCAATATTGATAGATTTTTTTGTCGGAAAAGCAAAGGCATCAAGCTCATACGGCCTCGTCGGTTTTCGTCATTTTATTTAATAATCATAACTGCATAATAAATGCGTATTCCTTTTTCAAAAAGATGTATAATGCTTTATATACAAACTCAATGGTGTAAACACAGATGTAGTTCAGTATAAATTTCGGTAAGTATTCCAATCACATTCTCCCCCTAGAGGATGAATGAAATTCAGTACAATTTCCTTTCCCTGTTTTTAACAGATTAAAAATGACTATTGTTATGTTCGCTTTTTGTGGCATAGAATGTTACTTTTTTGAGCAAGTGGTACGAAAAATATATTATATAATTAAAATTAAGTTAGTAACCCTAAATATTTATTTATTTACTTAATGTATGTTATACATAATCAGTGAAGGAATCCTTAATGAAAATGTATTTTAGCTTTTAATACGTATTTACGCAAAATATCTGTGAGAGCCCGTGTAGGGCATGGCAGTAGGTACCTATAGGTATAGCACCATCACGGTCGATCCAGCAAAAGACATCAACGCGTCACAATTGATGTATGTTTGAATTGATTTTTCATGGAAATCGAGTTAACCTTCTAATTAATTATTAGTGTATTTTTGTTTTCATTATGTTTTGTAAGATTCATTTCATGCCTTCATCAGTCACGTTATTAATCGATTATGTTCTGTGTGCGCTAATCTTGTAGATATTGCGTAACCCCTCTAGCTTGTCCAAGCTCATTTTATTCAGCCTACTGCCTCTACATCTATCACACTGCTCACTGAATATTATTTAACATGTAATAAAGTACCTGCCCTATAGTACTCGTAGATATTTCGTGTAGTCTGCCCATATGCGATCCATTAAACCGTAGACCGGAGTATAGGTACGACGGCCTTAAAAACTCAGCAGTTTAATAAGTACACCTTAAAGGAATCTAGTATACTCTAGTTTAAACAGATTAAGTAATAATATTAATAACTCAGGTGACCCAAGAGCTGGAGCTTATTTAACCCAACGGCTTAGCCTTGCCATCCAACGAGGTAGGTAGGTACTAGAGCCCGTATTTTGGGCACCATCGCCATTAACGATCACTTGGACGGCATGTATTTTTTGTAAATATAATTAGAAGTAGTTTTCTTATTTTATCTTTCTTTAATTCTTTGTCTAAACTAATATTATAAAGAGGAAAGATTTGTTTGTTTGTTTGTTTGTTTGTTTGTAATGGATAAACTCAAAAACTACTCAACCGATTTTAAAAATTCTTTCACCTATAGAAAGCTACATTATCAGCGAGTAACATAGGCTATATTTTATTTTGAAAAAATTAGAGATCCTTACGAAAATTGCAATAATGTCAACGAAGTCGGAAAAAAACGTCTCTTCTGAGAGCTTATGTGGCTTGCGCTGCGTAAATAGGTAAAGTTACACAAAAACAATGCATGGTGGAATTGTTCCTCTCAAAAACCTATCTTTTAAGGTTGACTCACAATAACCATTTTTATAGCTATATTGGGTATAGACTATTAGGATTAATTATTATTAGTGCTACCCGTGCGAAGCCGGGGCGGATTGCTAGTTTGTTTTAAAATTGGTATTCCTGATGAATAAGTATTTATTCATCAGGAATACCAATTTTCTATTGTATATCAGAAAGAAACAAGGGACTAGAAAAAATACGTTTATAAAAAAATTTACTCTACTCTCGCATATAGATACAGTGTTATGTGAACGATACCCATTCGATTAACGTGGGCAGTAGGTACCTATTTTTGTTTTGGATGAATAAGTAAAAAATATCCTTGTAAAAACGGAAATGACTAATGCAGGATATCGTTTTTACAATCTGAGTGTAAACGAGAATAATATAAAAAATACCTAAATAAAATCCATGCTAAAAAATATACTGTACTATAGGTTTAGGTACCTATATATAGGTAACTAAGCTAACTCGTACCAATTAGAATGTTCAAAACAGATAGGCAGTGAAAACGTATCTGTTTTTCACATTGCATTAATTGTAATATTACTAGTCCTTAGGGGTTTTTCGGTATAATATTCTTGCAGTAAACAGTAATAAGTAGGTACCTAACTAATACCTATAGATCAGTGGCGATTCCTGGTGGTCAATCTTGGGTTTGCGCTAGTTAATGGTTACTTAGGTATTTTCTCATTAAAATACATTTACCTCATATATCACTGATTAGGGATAAGTACAGGTTTAATATAACTGATAGGTATATCCCTAACAGGTTTGCGCGCTACCAATTACCATCTTAGAGTAGGTACTTACATCATCACCCACCACCTGGTGACATTGCAGTCAAGGGCTAACTTGTACTTACTAGAATAAAGAATACTATTTTTATTTATTTTACACTAGCAGATTCCCGCGACTTCGTCCGCGTGAAATAAGTTTTTTAGATTCCCACGGGACCTCCCTAATTTTTCGGGTTAATCTCGGTTCTCGTACCAAGCCTATGAGACTCACAAATAATGTGACTTTCTACTGGTACCAGAATTTTCAAAATCGGTTCAGTAGATCCAGAGATTACCCCTACAACCTCACAAACTCACAAACTTAACCTCTTTATAATATTAGTATAGTGCGTGTTACATTATTACTATGATATCTTCTAAAATATTCATCTGAATTATGTGGTGTAAGGGCGAATTTGATCTATTATTAAATACTTGAGATTAACAACCATGTTATTTTGATAAGGATTAATACTATGTTGGTAAAAACACCTTCGCGAGTATAGCATTGTTTTAGACCAAATTTGAAAATCATAATGACTGTTATTGTGAGACGACCTTAAAAGATAGCTATATGCTATCGCGGACTTTTTTTTAGAACTTTTTGAGAGGAACAATTCCACCATACATTGTTTTCGTGTACCTTTTACCATTTATGCAGCGCACGCCACGGAAGCTCTCAGATGAGACAATTTTTTCCGACTTCATTCACATTATTGCAATTTTCGTAGGGATCTTTAATGTTTTTGAAAATAAAATTCAGCCTATGTTACTCGCTGATAATGTAGCTTTCTATAGGTAAATTTTTTTTTAAAATCGGTTGAGTAGTTTTTGAGTTTCGGCAAAAGCGAGTAGCTCGCAATGCGCAACTCATAGTGCACGCCTTCGGCCCGTAGTGAGCGGGGAGAAAGCGGGCCGACGCGAGTTCGAAGATTCTCGCAGTACGAGCCACGTGGCGATGCGGCGCACGTCACAAGTCACAACTCACAACCAAGGTGCGAGGTGTCATGGAGCGTGCGTGATTTTAAATAATTATCGATTAACACAATCATTTAATTGATAAACTTAAATGTTTTGTTATATTACTTAAATAGATCTAGGATAATTGGTAAGTAACTAATTCATAATTATTGGTATTGCGGCGCAAGCTGCGCAATCTTAGAGGAATCGCCACTGCTATAGATGCATTATTTCTTTCATGTTAACGGTTTACAGTAGGTAATAAATAATTCAAGATAAAGCGCGGGAAAGTGGGTGAAATCGTGATCGGGAAAGCCAAGTCTGTAATTTTGGGATTCAGCTTTGGGCGCATCCCACTTGAAACGCAATCCCATTCATTGAGTAGGTAAGATTTACCAAACATTGCCCTGAGACGAAGTATCGGACCACTGGGTCAATAAAATATGACTTCAATTTCAAGAGTGCAAGGTGATCTGTTATTTTAATTAGGTAGGTACTATATGTAGGTACCTACTGGTAAATTTTCTATTTATCTAGTGTAAAATTCCGAATAAATATAAGAGCGAAAACACACTAAAGGCACTCCGACGCGTATTTTGGCTGACTCTTTTATATGATAAAGATTACGTGAAATGTCCCGTAACGTCATCCTAAGCCGATGTCAGCCTTACAGGAGGAGCCTTTTGGGAGACGCGGTCCCCTGAAGTCTTCGAGCGTAAGTAAGGTGTCCTAGCCTAGGGCTCACACCTTACTTCTGAGGGATGCCTATCGCTCGCCCACCCACCCGGTGACGCTGTAGCGGCCAATAGGGACTACGCGGCATACACAATCCGAAAAAAAAAGTCAAGTGCCCTAAAACCGTTCATTTCGTACAATATCTGAGCCAAGGAACATATTTACTACGGGGAGATCTGAGCTATCTTACCTTCGAGGATCGACCGTGTAAATTCATAGAGGATCCTCGTTGCAATTTACTGAAAAAAGCAACCTTCCTTCGTACGACAGTGGTCATCAACATCCGTTTGCAGTTTTCCTAGAAGGCCAGATAGCGAGAAAAAGGGCACCAGCGACCAAGAACGAAGTGGTTCAAAAGAGAGTGGACTCGACATAAGTACGCAGTAATAAAGAAAATAGCACGTGACCGTAAAAATTTCTCCGACTGACCGCCGAGCTTCTGTTTGAAGATGGCACCACATGATGATGAATATCTGAGCGCTTGTCCACTCGCAGGCGTGTTGTTAGATGAGGGCGCGTCAAAAGGCGAGTGGACAGGCGTCAGGCGAAGGACCCTGCAGTCCGCACACAGTCCGAGCGCGAGGTCGCGGGGTCACTCTCGGAGTTGCCCCGCCTCCCTAATTGCCGCGCCCCACGCAGATTACTTTTAGGGCTCCGTGTGAGGAATGTTTCATTGACTTTTTTAATCAAAAACCTTGTTGAGGCACCCTACAAGACGTACCTTAAACCTCATTAACTTTCGTACCTACTCTTATTAAGAGCTTTACCTACGAGTCTATAACCAATCTTTGTGTCTAGTTTGTTGTTTTCATTGTGCTCCAAACACATTAAATACTCTTGTTTCAGTTGTAGAGAAGTAGATATACCTACTGTAGAATCTATTATTTTTATTCATATCATATTACACGATATATCTACGGAACCTACGATGTTAAATACAAAGTCTCAATCTGTTATCCGCACTATCCACCGAGATCACGCGCCTGTTTGACCTCAAATTATTCCGCGTAAAGCTCTTTTTTCTTAAAATTTAAATGGAATTCCGCGATAATTCCGCCTCCTCGATAACATCAATAGACATAGGTACCTACGTCGAATTGTTAATGATAGCTTCGTAACACAAACGTAACAATTAAGTAAAGTTCAATTAATTTTAAGTAGTACTGATTATAGGTATGGCATGAATAGATTTGCCCGCGGCTTTGATCGTATGAAATTCAGGCCGAGCTTATAATAGGATTGTTTCTTATATACAACTATATCCATACCACTACCAGGCTAGCCGCTAGCCTGCTACCATGTTAGACTTTATCACGTACCATCCAGAATATAAATCCATATAGAGATATCCCAGTCAACGGCGCACTTGTAGGTACTCTATACTAATCTTCTACTAATATTATAAATGCGAAAGTTTGGATGGATGTTTTTGTTACTCTATCATCGCCAGAACGGCTGAATGGATCTGGGTGGAATTTGGCACAGAGATAGATTATAGTCTGGCACAACACATACGCTATTTTTTATCCCGGAAAATTAAAGAGTTCCCGCGTGAACCAAAAACCTCAATCCACGCGGACAAAGTCGCGGTTATCAGGTAGTAGAATATATCATACTTAATATTATAAATGCGAAAGTGTGTTTGTTGGTTTGTCCTTCAATCACGCCGCAACGGAGCAATGTATCGACATAATTTATGGCATGGGTATAGTTGAGGTCCTGGAGAGTGACATAGGCTACTTTTTATCCCGGAAAATTAAGGAGTTCCCGAGGGAATAAAAAAAACTTAAAACACGCGGACGGAGTCGCGGTCATCAGCAAGTTTAATACTAAAACGTTGGTTGGCTAGTGTCCGTTTTTACGAAATTTTGGTACAGAAAGCTTGTAGCCCGAAGACGTGACAGCAGTTTTATCGATAATCGAGGATAACCACGGAATTGAAAAAAAAACCTATATATCCATTCAAACATAAGTACTTAGTCATCTGCATCTAGCATATAACTACAATATCGCATTGTGTCGAGTAGTTCGAGGTGCAAGCATTCTTTTCAAATTGCATTCCAGCGAAGATACGGTAATAACGTATGCAAGATTACGTTGTGATTCTGCGATCAACGCGCTCGCCGGGATATGGCGAATCGGTGCAATCACACACAGTTTCTATGATGCAATTCTTGTGTTTTGATAAGTACACTTTTCTCCATGGCCTAGGGGGTTTTATTAAAAAAGCGCGACTCAATCTGACGTTAACTCGTGCGTTGCATAGGATTAACAACAAGCTTAGCGTACCTATGTTTAAACCGCACCTATAATAATAGCTTTTTGACAATTACTCGTATTTTGTTAGTTTTACATGACTAGGGGTCAATCGCACGATTGATGGTGTGAAATTTGACCACCAAAAAGTTAGCTTCTTCTTTCTGTAATTATTATTATTATTAAGGCATGATAAAAGTAGAAGAACCCTTACTTTGGCAACCCAAAGTGATTTTTAGGTGGTCAAATTAGATGTTAAAGTTACGGCAACAGTTAACTTTACCTAATATGATACCTTATACCTTAGAAATAAGGATTCTAACATGGTTTTTTAGTGTAGGTTTTGATATTCATAAGTTTTTTTTATTAAGAAGCGTATCAAATACCAGCAGATGCCTGCGACTTCGTCCACGCGAAATAAGTTTTTTAAATTCCCGCGGGAAGTCTCTAATTTTTTTAATAGATAGACTATAACACTCACAAATAATGTGGCTTTCTATTGGTACCAGAATTTTCAAAATCGGTTCAATAGATACAGAGATTACCCCCTACAACCTCACAAACTCATTTAGTATAGAGTAGGTATAGACAAAAGCTGAAAGCTCGACCTAGTTACACCGTAGGCGTAGGATTAGAATTCGATTATTAGGTACTAGATGATGCCCGCGACTTCGTCCGCGTTGATTTAGCTTTTTTGATTCCCGCGGGAACTCTTTCATTTTCCGGGATAAAAAGTACCCTATGTCCTTCCCCGGGATTTAACCTACCTCTATACCAAATTTCAGCAAAATCGGTTGAAAAGATGGGCCGGGAAAGCGTAGCAGACAGACAGACAGACACACTTTCGCATTTATAATATTAGTATGGATAGGCCTCTCGCTATTCAGCATTCATGCATATCAGTCGTATTCACAACACTTGTCATGTAGGTTCCGTGGCCAATTGCTATGATTACTAATTCGTCACAGCTCCACAGTGCACTGTTTGCGAGGTGTGACACCGTGGCTGTTCCACTGACCTTAAGGTTTCGCTTTCTGTTGTGTTAAACTTTTGAACATTGGCTCTCATGATACGATCACCTTAATTAGGCGATTAACTTAATATTATTAATGCGAAAGTTCATCCATCACTGATGTTTGTTACTTAATCACGCCAGAACGGCTGAACGGATCTGGATGAAATTTGGCACAGAGATAGATCATAGTCTGGAATAGCCCATAGGCTATTTTTATTCCGGAAAAATAAAGTTCCTGGGGGAACCAAAAAACCTCAATCCACGCGGACGAAGTCCGCAAGTTAATTAATTAAGTAATTTTGTTTTCTTTAATGAAAAGTTAACAAATAAGTTTTCTTTTTTTATGCCTTGTGATTGGAGCGATTTAGTGATTGTTTTTCTATAATTTCGAACAAACATTTTAGCATTGCTTTGTAGTTTGCTCAGCACTTAAATATGTATAACACCTTTAGTTTTATACATTTCAGCCGTTAGTTCAGTTTCTTTTTAATAATTAATTTCATTTAAAAGAAAAAATCATCATTGTTTTTTTCCATAAGGTCTGTTAGCCTTCAGCTTTCACGACCCATTCAGTCTATTTTGATGAGGTACAGTGATATAGCTTCATAGACTTTAGTTTTCAAAAGGGTCGGACATAGGCTAACGTTTAGCTCGGAATTTTTACTTCCGGAAAACCTTATTTCCGGAACGTTATTTTTACTTACTTTTTAAACCGTGCGGATGAAGCCGCGGGTATTGTTGTGTTACTATTTTTATAAAAATGATAGGTACCTAACTATATTTTTTGGGTAATTAATGCACAAACATTTTAATTAAGTATTTATATTTACTTTTTATTAAACCTTTCCTTTTACTTTCTATATTTTTACACTTTCACTAAATTACATTAAAACGTTTTATTCGCATAGGTAGCAGGTACCTACTGCAGTGAACGGTGTATCATTTTCGTGTAAGGTCTGCGCACGCGCATCTCGTTCTCACGGTGCAATTATCGGCTGCCTACACTTACCCCTAATTTGATCCTGCAGCCTCCCAACACAGCGAATTGGGGCTTGCCAAATGCTTTAAGTTTTATTTTATTAACTTCGGGAACTGAAGCGGCAAATGATATTTTAATTGCCAGAAGGAGCTCAATGAATAGTGATCGAACGGAGCACGAGAAAGAACCAATTGCATCCATTGCACCAATTGTTACCATACGAAAGATCCTACCATAAGGTTTAAAAATACAACAAAACTCACGATTAATTTTAAGGCTTTTATAATTATATTTCATGCTATAGGTACTAAGATTTAGTCTTCCAAAATAGACTTCTGAGTTAAGATAGAAGTCTTGAATAGCATAGAGAATGAAAACTTTTTAGGACTAATATAGAAAATACCATTAACCACGTAGTTAACCTAAGAATTTATAACAGGGGATAAGCCTTGGCGTATGCGTTTGATTATTCTTATTTTATACTAGGCCCTAGGAAGTCTATAAAGAATTTATTTATCGGCACGGAAAATCTCTATTAAATAAATTCGCGTAATTATTATGTTCCGTCTAATCCATGGAGGCGTTTCTAACAAATAATAGTCGACGAGCTTAAATTTTTAATTTTTTGATAATCATCTGCGCAACGTGGGTCGGGCTTTCCGAGCCACAGTAAATTACCGCTAAGCTTTATGATAATTTATTGTCTGTGATTATAATTCATATAATATGAAACCTTTACAACCGAACAAAACTTTTATGGCCTTTTTATTAGGCAGTTACATAGAGTTTATTAATAATACATTTAAATATATACTGTCTTAATGTAACAGGTAGGTACCTATACCTACTTAAAATACAGCCTTTTGAAGTGTTTTTTAAAGTTTGCGATTTGAAGCAATCGCACACAAAAAATATAATTGAGTAGGTACCTAAGTAATACAACATCACTTCATGAGAAGTGAGTGACTATTGAATTTTTCGAATAACATATTATTGTTAGAAAATCGAACTCGCTATAAGCTCTAATTAGAGCGAGCAAGTGTTTTTTAATTCTAAGTTAACCTAAAGTATCGGTTTCATATCCTGAGCAGTATTTTTCTATGAAAGGCCTAAGTATACTCAATCGAGATTTCCTTTTAGCATTCTTTCGCTATTGGCCATTTGATCCAGCATCATAAATTCAGCCAATCACGGAAATTAAGATTGTAGCAATTATATTGAGGATTAAATACTATGTCGGTAAAAACACCTTCGCAAGTAAAACATTGGTTTAGACTTTAGGTTTAGAGTTTAGACCAAATTTGAAAATCATAAAAATGGTTATTGTGATATGCTATCCCGGACTTTTTTTTAGAATTTTTTGAGTGGAACAATTCCACCATACATTGTTTTCGTGTAACTTAAACTATTTACGCAGCGCACGCCACGTAAACTCTCAAAAGAGACGATTTTTTCCAACTTAGTTCACATTATTGCAATTTTAGTAAGGATCTCTAACTTTTTGAAATTTGAAAATAAAATATAGCCTATGTTACTTGCTGATAATGTAGCTTTCTATAGGTGAAAGTATTTTTAAAATCGGTTGGGAGTTTTTGACTTTATCCATTACAAACAAACAAATCTTTCCTCTTTATAATATTAAGTTTAGATAAGAGGTGGTTGATTTCAGCGTGTCACACATTAGTGCCGCCAAAGCTGAGCAGGCGTGAAACAGGACACAGCGCGTGCCCGCACGAGCGTGTCGCTATGCGGGGAACGCTCGAGGAATGTGCCAGCTGCGGTATGCCGGGAATGCTAGGGATTCACGATTGCCGAAAACGTGCCCCTCATGCCGTGACACACGCACGCACCCTTTTTTCACGTCACCATCCATATAATTCTGATTGTTAAGAGGAAACGCGACGCGAGTAGGTATTTTCAATAATGCTATCTGTTTCACAACGCTTCGCTGCCTTCTCCGTATCGTGCGATAGATAGAGTTGCAAGTCCAGTAGGCATATGCCTACATTTTATTCTAAAATATTGTTTCGGGTGATAACGTTTTTACCCCCCCAAACGTTACCGAAATTAGACAATTTTGGTCTCATTAGATTCAGTACACCTTAATCTAGGCTCGTATGTTTTATTTTTTTTAGTATTTTAGTTTAGTTAAATTTTAAAAAATTAAAATACTCGAGGAAGTTTTTAAAAATATGGATATTTAGACGCTAATAACTTTTAACATAAGTAATATTTCTTTAAAAATAAAACGTACGAGCATAGTTCTTCATTGTATCTGCAACATTTCTAAAAACTATGAAAATTGGACAACTTTTACGGGAAGAAAAACGTTATCGCTTTTTGTATGAAAATTTACAACTAGACGATCCTCTTAAATAGGTACATTAAAGAGAATCTAGAGCTTTTAAAATTAAAAATAGGTACTTACTACTACAACTTTTAAACCAAAGATGTAGCTTTTCAAGTTAGTCTTTAACCTTTGCATAAACATTTTTCGACTTTCTCTTTTTCAAAATTAACCTTAAAACTACTGTTAATATTAGTATTTAGTACCTACTGATAATAATCAGTAGGTACTAAATACTACTTACTAGTAGTAATAACTACTAGTCTCGATCCAGTGAATCGAAAAGCTAATCTACCCGGACGAATAAACGATTAAAAACCTACCGTACGCGCGCGAGTTGAATGCAGAGCTTATGTATGGTGACACATACACCACACATACAATACATTATTTTATTCGGTGGGTTCAAGTAGGTACGTTTTATGTAATCTGATGACAAAAAAAACGTTACAGAAGCGCAAAAAAGCATAAAACCGGTGAAATCAGTCTAACCAAAATATCAGCGTATCGAAATCTTGCGGGTAACCAACGACGTCCGACGGTGTTACTTTCCGATTTCGTGGAACGTAGGTAAATAAATAAAAAATATTCTTACAAATTCAGAAAACTAATAAAGGTACATTTCAAAAATGTTTTTTCTTTTACCTCTGTCAGAACTCAGAACCCTAGGTTTACCGATTTTTAAATGGTCGAGTTTCTAGAAAACAACGAGTAAATATCAGGAACAGAAAGTTTCGTGATGTCGGAATGATTCTAGCCTTTTACGATCCCAACAAAACATCGGGACGGGACATCCTGTAAAATTATCAGCATATCTATCAATATCTTCAATGAAATTCCGGCAAAGTTGCAAGGAAGGGGTTTGGTATCAGCAACAGAGTTTCATGTTCTATTTATAACTTTCGAAAGTAGTCATTCCAGAATAACAAAGAGCAATTATATGCTCAAACACAGGTGTGGAATACCTCAGGTCTCTAATTTAGAAGTGTAAAGTGCTAAATATTCAAATGTTTGAAAAACGAAGACTCGTGCTATGTGAAATACCACCGGTAAATCCTAACAAAATGGTTAAGTATTCTACTAAAAATTATCCCCTGACTGCGATTTCATCGGGACGGTGTGATGATGCAGGCTAAGATGGTAGTGGGCTAACCAGTTAGGGGTGTAGCAGTTGTATTTAACCCACCGTGCTGGAATGCTTGGCGGTACGTCTTTGTCGATAGGGTAGTACTCGTAACTAGTAACATAGCCTGCACGGCTGAAACCTCCCACCAAACTAAGTCAATTATAAAAATTCCTAAATCGCCCCTGCCGGGAATCGAACCTGCGGCCTCTACATAAGACCGCAACGCTCACCACTGCGCATGGGGGGCTGTCAAAAGGGTAGAAGTTGATTAGGACAAGCGCCGCAGCCTGCCTTGCGCAGAGGTACATTACCATTAAGGTAAGTACGAATAAGTATATATAAGGTTCGGTACGGTAAGTACGTATAGTTTTCAAGAGGTTCGTTATTCTTATCTTCTTTTTCATGTAGAGGTCAGAAAGTTCGGCCCAATATTAATTATAGCGCGTAAAACTTACTCCACCTTTAGGTTATAGGCCAAGAGCCGTAACTCTCTCATATCAAAAGTTTTGGTCGTTCGTCTAAACTAAGACCGCTATTGCCGTTTAATGAGTGTTCGTGAGAGACGGCTCAGGGCGTCAGGGCAAACTCAAGCCTTGGACATATACAAAGCGTAACGTCAGTGCCGCGTCATTGTAACATATCCAACGCGGCCGGTTGGTGTCAGGTAAAGAAAGCTAGGTAAGAAGAGGTAGAGGTAGAGAGGGAGGCTACATTAGGTTATAGTTTTTTTTACACTGCGCAGGAAATTAAAGTTCATGTACCATTCGCGCGAATGAGTGCAGCACTATAGTGAGTTAGGTACGTAAACTTTTTATCCACCAGACATTTTTTTTCCCCGTAGTGTTTTTCGCTCATCGCGTCCCGCTCTTTATGTCCAGGCCCGCTAAAGAAGCATGTCCTACGGCCCTGCGTGCGTATAGCCCCGTGAGAATGTACTGAAATTCCTTCGCACGGTTAATGGACGAACTGTACTAATATGGTTTCGTATATTTTTATGAAGATAGCCTGATTGCCTCTTCAACGTAACGCTGTTGTGTATTAATAGAGCTTTGAGTTTCCCCGTTGTTGAATCCTTTACCTATCCCTACTAGATATCCAATTATCTTGTCTTAAATTTTATTACTACCTACCTACTATACATTACTAGCTGATGTCCGCGTTTTTTATGTTTTTTTTAAATCCCGCGGGAACTCCTTAATTTTCCGAGATAAAAAGAAGCCTATGTCCTTCCCCGGGATGTAAGCTATCTCAATCCCAAATTTCATCAAAATCGGTTGACAAGATGAGCCGTTATTCCCTATTTGTCCTGCGAAGCTATACTTAACAAGTTTTGTGTATTTTCAGTCATTACACATACTATAATCAGTAGATAAATTACTTTTATTTTTTTATTTATTAGTCTTACAAAACTGTTTACAAAGTAAAAAAAAATTAAATACAATATTGACACTCTTAGCGAGCAGCTACGAACGCGTTGATGTCGTTTGTTCGACGCTTTTACTTTCGGGAGGCTCTACAGAGCTACAGCCGTGGCTTACGCGCTGCGAAGGCTTCGATGCCTAGCTGTAGCCAGTTAGTGGCGCGAACTTGTGGTGGATGGACACACGTGTGCTTTATTGATTCCATTAAAATTGAACTTTTGTTTTCAAAATACTAGTGACCGAAAAATGACAAGACGTGTATTGTTCACTTGAATGTAGACGTGTGTAGTTTTTATAATTAATAATTTAAATGCAGTTAATTTCCGAGGTAGTTCTGTTTTACTATTCAGACATTAGATATTTTAATTTTCCATCAATATAATAATAATATATATTCAGTAATTACCTACTAAATAGGTGTGAGACGGAAAAATTATAATTTGGAGTTTTTGAAGTTTCCTACTTCGTCTGTATTTTGGTTTTTGAAAATTTCCCTGGGAGTATTGATTTTCCGGGATAAAAAGTAAAATCTATGTTCTTCCCCGGGATGCAACCTATTCTCTGTATCAGATTTCCTCAAAATCGGTTGAAAAGCCATGAAATATAGCAGATAGCCACACCGTCGCATTTTAATATTAGTATGGATATGGCATGGAAGTGGAAGTGGTGTGGATTCTGTGCCACATGTGAAGTACCTACTTTATTGCCTACAGGAATCACGTTTAAAGATTTGCCGCCGCCATATCGGGAAAATGAAGAGGAAGCAATACAGCGGGAGAACTACCAACTGCAGATTTCGGTAGGTTACCTACGAAGGAAAGTTCGATAGATACAAATTACAATAATTTTTAAGTTGAATTCTCTATTACACATAGAGACATATAGTTTGCATTGATATTATACTTGAAATGTTAGTCAAAGAAAAATAGGTAATCAAGTTTTAAAAGAAATGTATAAAAAAATTAACTCGTGTTTTTAAAAAAAATTAAACGTTTCTCTACAGGTATCCCAGTAATCAGTATTTAGAAATGCACAAGATATTGTGTTTATGCAAATGCAAGCAATGCAAATGCTACAATAAACATGCTTGTATGCCTACAATTCTACCACTAACACCACAGTAGTATGGGATTGAGTTCCTAATACAGGAAGCTTAAATCTATACATATACATAAAATTCAAAGTCCTGACTGACTGACTGACTTATATATCAACGCACTTATATGTCTTAACCAGCCTAAACCAGCGGTTTAGGCTTGTTAAGACATGAAATTTCAAATTTGGAGGGTGTGTTCTTTGTGAAGAATAGGTATCCACTAAGAAAGGATTTTTCGAAATTCTACCCCCAAAGGGGTAAAATAGGGGTTAAAAGTTTGTATGAAAGTCCGTCGTTTTTTAAGTTGTAGCCATGAAACTTGATATTTGGGCTACTGGTTTAAAATGAAGAAATACGTGGTTCACCATTTTTGAAAATTCTACCCCCAAAGGGCTGAAATAGGGAATGAAAGTTTGTATGAACGTCTTTTATATTTTACAAGATATTTTTCAAGTTATACTCGTATCTACAAAACTTGATATCTTGGCTTTCGGTAAAAAAAAAGAAGCACGTGTGTCACAATTTTTAAAACTTCCACCCACAAAGGGGCCAAATAGGGATTGAAAGTTTGTATGAAATTCCATCGTTTTTCAAGTTATAGCCATGAAACTTGGTAGTCGGGCTTCCGTCTTAAAATTATGAAATTCGTATTTCACAATTTTTCTAATTTTTATCCCCAAGGACGTTAAATAGAGAGTTTGTCCTTCACTCACGCCGCAACAGAGCAACGGATTAACGTGATTTTTTGCATGGGTATAGATGAGGACCTGGAGAGTGACATAGGCTTCTTTTCATCCCGGAAAATTAAAGAGTGCCTGTGGGAATTAAAAACTTATGCCACGCGAACGAAGTCGCGGGCGTACGCTAGTTCTACTATGAAGATTCTATACATTCTCGAATCTAATTAGGATGTTCACACACTGCCGCAGTCGTCTCAGTGCTTTATTCTATATGTACTGCAGTAACTCATGTGACTAATTGGTATTACCTTTACCTATTCGAAGGCAAACATCGTGACAAAATTTGCATAGTTACCTCCACCTAGCATAATGGCATTCAAGTAATGATTAGCGCGATACAGTTAATGACAGACGATTGTTTAGCTAAGACTGTTTGACTAAAAAGGTACAATATTAATAATATAAATCCTAAATAATTTAGGCATATAAAATTATTTAGTTAAGTGTAGTGACAATCTTAGTTCTTACCCCATACCACAAAATAATTAGTAGGTACATAGTGACGTGTAGTAACTATGACGTAGGTAATGTATCTCTTTAGAGAACCTGTCAGACCCAAACCAATAAAATCTACTGTCTGGAATAATGTTCAAAATGAATATAAAACAATTACAGTATTATATAATCTACTAGCTGATGCCCGCGATTCGTCCGCGTGGATTGAGATTTTTCAGTTTCCGCGGGAACTCTTAAATTTTCCGGGATAAAAAGCCTATGTGCTATTCCAGACTATAATCTATCTCTGTGCCAAATTTCATTCCGTTCAGCCGTTGGAGCGTGATTGAGTAACAAACATCCATACATCCATCCAAACTTTCGCATTTATAATATTTATTATATTATTATATTATTATTTGACTAGCTGATGCCCGCGACTTTGTCTGCGTGGATTGAGGATTTTTGTTCCCGCGGGAACTCTTTAATTTTCCTGGACAAAAAGTAGCCTATGTGTTATTCCAGAGTATAATCTATCTCTGTGTCAAATTTCATCCAGATCCGTTCAGCCGTTCTGGCGTGATTAAGTAACAAACATCCATCCATCCAAACTTTCGCATTTATAATATTAGTATAGATTTCTCGAATAACATGAAAAATATTTTCTAGGACATCCATTATATCCATCCATCCAAACTTTCGCATTTATAATATTAGTAGGTATAGATTTATCGAATTACATGAAAAATATTTTCTAGGACCCTCCAACATGCGAAGCTCTAGACCTGTTGGCAAATTGCAAAATAACGAGCGAACCTAACGACACCCAGTGCGAGGTCGAATACGCGGAAATCGAAGATATGGGTGTGTGGCATTCCACGCCATTATCTCACCGACACAAGTCCAAGATATCACTCACATGGGTGCTGAAGGAAAACCTGGACAAAACGGATCGGAAAAAAGAAGACAAAAAGACTTATAACCATGACAAGCCGGTTACAAAAAAGTTTGATAGTAAATGTGTTCTAAAAGAAAGAGTTGTTGGTCGTAATGAGTATTATCACAATCTCAGGCTAAAAAGTGCGTGCGATGAATTCGCGAACAATCAGGACTCTTGCTCGGACTCCAGTGTTGGGACTGAGGAGTTTGTGAGGCGGAAACACAGACATAGACACCGGAGAAGAAAAAGGAGCAGCAAGTTTGGATATGATATTCGGGACCTGGACACATTTCTTAGTGAGGTACTTAATCTTTTTTTTAAATAAAAAACTAAAAATCAATCGATATCTGCTGTTGTTGTTGTTGGTACTTGATCTTGTTACTTTTATTATTTGTTTTTGTTGAGCTCTTTATTTGAGAATTATTAAGTGTGTGCTTTCATATTATATGTATACCTATAAGCCAAACATTTTTTTTGACCGATTGTAATAATGTAACATTAGTTTTATTGTAGCATCGTTTAAGTTTGGTCCTGTTACATACAAGTTGATATTTTCATATGTTAAATAGCCGAGAACTAAATAATAATATTTTATATGCGTGTAAGTGCACGTCTTGAATATTATCTATAATAGCTTTATGAATTATTCTTAATATTTTCTGCAAGTGTACCAAGTACTCTGTGAAGTGTATGACTTCTCACCCTTTGTACTTAGATATAATATTATGTATGGTATAGGGTATAAGTAAAGGTAAAACGCTTAACGATCTCATGCCCTTTCGCATTATGCAATTTTACCGTTCAACGTCGGGTTAATTGGTGGAGATTAAAAAATTCCAGAGGAGATATAACACGCTTAAGAGAAAATAATTAAAAGGGTATTGTGGCTTTACGTTAATAGTTCATCATTCCGTAGTCACGATATGTGCATTATGCGAGCCTCGGTTGTAATGATAACATTAATTCGGACTTTAATAACGATAGTGGCTCATTTCTACTGTGTTGTTATATTAATTTTGAATCTAGATATCAACGGTTTTGCAATTGTACGATCGCGTCAATAACTAAGTACTTGGTTATTTTTTATACTGTGACATACTTAAAGTAAGTACGTACTTTGTTTATGTATGAAAAAAGCAAAGAAAATTCTCATTATTCTTGTGTGTGCTAACTAGTCCTTTAAAGTTTAAACTAATGATCTGGAACTAATGATTTAAAAAAATGTTTAGTTTTTTGAGTACGATATCCTTCTGGACCCTTACCTACCCCTTTCCATCAATAAGTTAAAACTTTTCGTGTTATGTGGTTATACGTATTCAAAATAAAGCTGCCTTACTTATTATACTAAGGAAATTACCAAACGATTTAAATAAAATTTTGTTTTTTCAAGGCTTTAAAAAAACGGATTTACAGACCCTAATAATATGAAAAGAGAATCGAATATTCATCATTACAACGGCCTGTAGACAACACCTATTGTTGACAGTATCTGAAACCTTCGTTTCCTTAGCTTCCCGCTCTACATTTTACCGATACACAAGAGCCATAAATACCCTATTTGCTTCTCCACTGCTTCGCCTTTACCAGGGGTCACTGGAAGTCACTTTTATGTACTCTTATGCAATCGTTGTTCTACGTCAAGAGCAGGTATTTTTACGGGTCACGATTTTAAAATTGACTGTCTGTGAACTGTGAAAAATGGATTCAAATTGGAGAACTCATAAATTGCAGTTCGGTTCGAGCAACATCATTTGCGAATTTTTTTAATGGTATGGTATTACTGAGCTCACGATTCGGGACTTACCGATTATCCCTGCAATTTAGCCGCCATATAGGATTACATAACATATAATAATTGGCATTCGAAACATTTTTCTGGTCTTTTACCATCGTCTTTTTCGAAACGTTTTCACTTAGTTCCAACAGATATCGGAGACAGTAAAATCACTATGAAAAGTACCCATTTATTTTTTGAGAAATAGAGTTGGATTTATTTGTCAATTGTGTATGAGTTCTTTAACGCAGTTTTCATTTTAGTTTAAAATCGACGACAAATACTTACATCTCTATTAGTCCTTATTTACTGCTCCCAAATATAAAAAATGACAGCTACTTACAATGCGTAGCTATAATCTCTGCTTCTAACTAACGCTCTCCCACTAACTATTGGGCAAAATTCATCGCAGCATCAAAAATACCATAAAATTGTCTGAGCAATGCAGCTTTATCGAAATAAGGCTAACTGTGTGTACGTTTCTTGTGATATTATTTTTATTTTACTTACGTATCAATATCGTATGACGTATCCCTTTGCTCTAATAGATACCGATATCGAATCGGATTTGTGGAAACGCTCTTTTGATGTCGAGTTCTTTGAACAATGCTCACTAATCAATGCTTTAAAGATACAACTTAGTACATTAAACGCCTGGGATTGCACCAGCACGTTTTGTGAAAGTAATATGATATTTCGATGGAGACTAAAATAATACCGAACAAATAACCACGATTTGTCTTTGACCTTTGGCTCATGATAAGTTGACAAAGTGAAATGCTTGAACGATGGCTGATTGGAATGTGAATGTTTTGTTTGTACTAAACGACGATTTAGTATTAAAAAACGGCGCGTTTCAAAGTAAGGCCTTTCATACACCAGAGCGGAGATGTTTAACCAATCAGGTTATTGATAAATAACGCGATATTTTTGTTTTTTACCCGCCTGCGGAACGCACAGGGCTAAATACATTGATGTAGAATTTTAGTACATTCTATTTCAATGGCTAAATATGTTTATTTTCATTTTTTCAAAATATTCTCATCTCAATACGGTACTGCTTACTACTAATACGAAAACTAAAATGACGTCACACTAAAGTCAATCAAATATACCTAAATATTATAAATGCGAAAGTTTGGATGGATGTATGGATGTATGGATGTATGGATGTTTATTACTCAATCACGCTCCAACGGCTGAACGAATCTGGATAAAATTTGGCCCAGAGATAGATTATAGTCTGGAATAGCACATAGGCTACTTTTTATCCCGGAAAATTAAAGAGTTCCCGCGGGAACCGAAAAACCTCAATCCACGCGGACGCGGCAGTCGCGGACATCAGCTAGTAGACGATAAAAGCTTGTTAATAAAAAAGATTTTTGCCTGTTTTACAATCGCCAAGTGAACTATAACTAGACTGACAAAAAATTGAAATTTTGACAGAATTCTTAACTTCTTTCATCAAGTTTATTATTCCGTTCGTGGCATTCCAAACCAGTGGTAGATTCTCTCGACGATTCAAAAGTACTTGTTAAAGTTTCTTTGAATAAAAATACTTGAATTTTGAATTATTTTTTTGAATTCGTCAGACAAGATTCAAAAGCACTTGTTAAAAGTCTACTTGAATAAAAAATATTTGATTTGAATTGATTTGATTTAAGGTTTATTTTTACTTGGTTATTGTGAAAGATGTCTTAAGAGTAGGTCTACTACGGAGAGGTAATAAATATAATATTATTATTGCGTTGAAATTCGCTAAGCAAGCCTGTTTCCCGCCAGACGCAAGTTTATTCAATGAATTTGATTATTATCGATGATTACATAACTGCACTAGTTTAATCAACCAAGTATTAATTAAACACAAGTAGTCGGTTCGAATTCCTGCGATCATTAATATGATACAGCCTACAGGTAGCTATCATGGCTCCATCACTATGCGACATTTTAGAATTAAAATGATTTCGCGTGAAGTATTACTTAATTATCGTTGAGCTATTTGGGCTTGAAATCATACTAACATTATAACTGCGAAAGTGTGTTTGTTTGTTTTTTGGTTTGTTGGTTTGTCCTACAATCACGCCGCAACGGAGTAACCGATCGACGTGATTTTTGGCATGGGTAGGTATAGTTGAGGATCATAGGATACTTTTTATCTCGGAAAATTAAGAAGTTACCGCGGGCATCAGCTAGTCTAAATTAAAATAGGTAATTGACCCAACGCAGTAAAGGTCTCCGTGTCTACTTAGGTGAATTTGCACTCGTCCGTCCGTCTGTCAGAGCCTTACAACATGCTTACAACAGCCGAATTGGGTATTTGACAACTACCTACTCGTATTCAAATAAAATATTTTTAGTGATAAATAGAAAAGTACTTAGTTAAATAGAGAATCTCCCAAAAGTCGTAATATCCACGTCCCCTGTTAGTTTTATGTTGAATAACTATTTTAAACATTCGAGTAAATTAAAAAAAAGTGCGTCGAACTTTGATGACGTCACTATGCAATATTTCATACAAAAACCCATATTTCCCATATTATTTTTTTTTAAAAATTAAAAAAAAGATGCTGATTTGACGTACGAATTACGATTACTTCAAATTATTTTGCAAAGAATAGACTTGCGTTTGAAGACAATCATGCTCAAAGCAAAGCAATTACCTACAACTGATTTATAGAGATAGGTTCCATGTCGGGAAAAGATATAAGCTGATTTTTATCCCGGGAAACTAAAGAGTTCCCGCGGGAATCAAAGAAAACGAAGTAACTAGTGGTTATATGAAGATTCCCGCGACGAACTTCTTTGGAAACAAGTAGTTAGCACTGTCTAATGCGTAATAATTAAATGTAACACTCTTCGATTCCAGGCCACAATAGACCACCCAGGCAACATTCCAGTGGTCATAGCCTTCCCCACCACGTTGTACCAGACACAGAAAGACCTGCAGCGAGAGCTGACGCTGCCTCTGGGCACGGTGGTGAATGCGGTGTTCAAGAATCAGCAGTGGCTGTACGCGCAGACTCCGCACGGCGACGAGGGCTATGTGATGTACAGTGCGTGCCTGCCTTTAGGAATATTGCCTAGTAGGTGAGTGGATGGAATGGAGTTGTAAGCCTTTTTAACCGACTTTAAAAAAAGGAGGTAATTAAATAAATCGACGACTGCTGTGTGGGACTTCTCCGGTTGGCCCGTGAGGGCCAAGCGGGGGTACGGGCTTCGAGGCCGGGCCTCCTTACCCGGGTGGGGCGCGGGGCAACATTGTGCCCCGGTGGATGTCTTGAAGCCTAAGAAATGGCTAGGACCTGCCTTGTAGGCTTCGGGCCAAGTAGGCATCAAAATTAGTTCCAATTTTGGCCACCGGGTCAGATAAGTTTCACAGACTGTAATATTTGTATGGAATTGCTCGAGCGCCAGCTGTCATCTGTTATCAAGCGCTTGACAATTCCATACAAATCCAAATCGTAGTTATCATAATCACGATCGAATAAGTAGGTAAAAAATCACCAACTACATACTAGGTATACTGTTTAGGAAACCATTCAATTAATACCTACATCAAGTAGTTTTGTGTTTCAAAAATGTTTTTGTTCTCAGATCATCTCTGCAAAAGAAAACCCCGTGCTGGGAAAGCAGTACAGACATCTACCCGAGACCCTGCGGCAACCTCACCGACTGCGAAAAGGAACAACTGCGCGGCAGGAGCCGGTCTGAGAGCAGAAACCGCCCCAAAAGCAGACGATACAAAACATCCTGCGCGGAAAAAGACTTTGACGACCTGTACTTAAAGACCAAATCCGTTTGCTCGAATCTCGACAAAGAAAATTTTGCTCAAAAAGGAAAAATACAAAGACAAACTCTATTGGTAGTGAATTGTGATTATAGGGGTAGTTTTTTAAACAGAACTTTGTCGGTGAAAAAGGGTGAAGTGGTTGTGTTAATACATGGTGGGACTGAGACTGATGTAGACTTGGAATGGTTCTATGTGAGACGGAAAGATGGGAACCAGGGTTTTATTCCGGCTGAAATAGCTGGGCATGGCTATATTTGAACAATTGGAGCAGAGTATAGGAGAGAGGTTGGATAATTTCGAAAATTATGTTCATTGCATTTAAGTACCTAATCGTCTATTTATTGTTTTGTTAATTTAGGTAGGGGTATTCATTAAATGTTGTTAAATCTAATGTTGTTATTTTAATTCACTTAACTAAATATTTCTAAAAATTGCATTTATTTTTATTTAGATACTTATCTTATAATATCTAAAATGCAAAACTTGATCTCAAACAAAGATCAATTTACGGACTAGTGGCCCATTCGTTTTAGATTTTTTCGCGGCAAAATTTATAACTTTTTGAAACCACTGTGGTTTTATACCTATGAGTGAATACATTAAAAAACACAATCGCAGCTCAGTACCTATAAAATAAGCCTTAAATTAGAATTATTAAACTCATAGGTATAAAACCACAGTGGATTCAAAAAGTTATAAATTTTGCCGTTTTGCCCATACATTGAAATCTAGAATGAATGGATATATTCCATTCATTCAGACCCGGCGATCGACAATACTTTACGCGGAGTCGTAGTTAAAATTGCCGAGTAGGCTGTGGTCACGGATACATGGTAGCTGGACTCTAACGTCACCAGAATAGCTAGTGGCCAGAGTAAAGTCTACTTATTTCTTTATATTATGACCTTCACAAATTGGAATGCAAAAATCAAACTAAATATTTCTAAAAATAGCATTTATTTTTATTCAGGTAAGTACTTATCTAAAATGCAAAACTTGATCTCTATAATTAAACGTAGTACAAAGATCAATTTCCGGACTAGACCCGGCGATCGACAATACTTTACGCGGAGTCGTCGTTAAAATCGCCGAGTAGACCGTGGTCGCGGACACTGGTAGCTCGACTCTAACGTCGCCAGAGTAGCTGAGCTGGTAGAGGTGGTTGGTCGCGCCGCCAGCGAATACGCAGTCGTCGTGGAAAAACGCCACGTGGATGCCGGAGTCTGGGAGGTCGAATACTGTGACAACATCGAGGGAGCGTAGGTGCCACAGGGAAAGCCTAGGCCCTCCTCCACAGACCTAGAAATAAAATTAACTATTTTTAAAACGAATTATTAACAACAGAATGGGCAATATTGGTCCAAATGTCCACCACTATCAAGACCTATACAGCCGATTACACAACACTACACTATATACAACAACTTTTAAATAAACAAAAGTATCAATAATAAATTTGAAATTTTGACAGATTTTCATTACAATTCGTGCTTCTCTTACCAAAGGTGTTTTCTGTGTTGTTTTTTACGAAATTAAATATCACTTGCATCAACGTTGAAGGAAAACATCATTAGAAAACCTGCATGCCCGAGAGTTCTTCATAATGTTCTTGAAGGTGTGTGAGGTTCTGCACTTGGTCAGCGTGGTGGACTATGGCCAAACACTTGTCATTCCGAGAGGAGACTCATGCTCAAGTTATACCACAGAATACTTTATAATATTTATTTATTTGATACTAGATGATTCCCGCGACTTCATCACGTGGACTAAGTTTTTTCGATTCCCGCGGGAACTCTTTAATTTTCCGGGATAAAAATTAATCTATGTCCTTCCCCGGGATCCTACCTATCCCTGTACCAAATTTCATCAAAATCGGTTGAATAGGTGGGCCGTGAAAGCGTAGCAGACAGACAAGACAGACACACTTTCGCATTAAGTATGGATTTTCATATATACATATTTTACTAGATGATACCCGCGACTTCGTCCGCGTGGATTAAGTTTTTCTATTCCCGCGGGAACTCCGTAATTTTATCCCTATACCAAATTTCATCAAAATCGGTTGAAAAGATGGGCCGTTAAAGCGTAACAGACAGACAGACAGACACACTTTCGCATTTATAATATTAGTATGGATATGGATTAAAATTAATTATTATATTGACACAATAAAGGACTTTTAATAGTAAGTTTAAGTGTAAGTATCTATATAAATTTTCCAGTTTTTATTTCCTAGTAATTTTTAAAAAAAATAGTATAGTACTTACTATCCAGTCGTTTCCAAGCGAAGCAGCCCCAACCCACTTGCCAATTTCAGGTCGCGCCACTTTGCTATTGGCGTGAGGCTCTATTTTATTGTAAGACCTCTTGGTTCTCGTGTCCCAGAGCAAGACTGACCCGTCTTCGCCTGATGAGATTAACTGCTGACCACTAAAAGAGCAACATTCAATTTTTTTAACTCTTTTTGCAGTAAAATTACTATTATTTTTAAGAATATCAGTACGCTTAGTTTAAGTTTTACATTGCAGATTCGATTGATCGTAATCGAGAGTTCGATCACAATTGCGTCAAAGTAAAATGTACAATAACTACATTGATTTAAGGCTCAATTTCGTGTATGCATTCACAGCCAGGGTACCAAACGATAGGTTTCGAAATTAAAATTGGTAGTACTGAATTTGTGACTTAACGAGAGCTTTTGGGTCATTTTACTTTTATGCTAATGTTATTTTAATTATATTTTTTAACTTGTTCTTTTTTTACCCACAACAGGTGTCTACTGTCTGCACCTAAACGTCCAGTTGTACATCTGGACGTTTAGGAGGGCTCAGTACGCGCGACCGAAGTTGCCGGCGCATGTGGGTAACCTGTTTGCTATTTCACCTAACATTGTGTTAGAAAGTGCGTGTCGGGTGGTGTCACGATGATTTTCACCGAAATCAAGCGCGCGAAAAGGGTTGAACAGTCGTTTGGAAAACCCGTTTGTTTGTAAGAACTACTAAATGCATGTTTACAAAGTAAAGTTATTTCAACTAATGAATAAATAAACTATGTTTCTTGATAAATTGTTTTATAATTTTTATACTCCTAATCTTATTTATTTGCGCCCAAAGTTGTCATCAATTTAGTGTGAAAAAAAGAATCTTTCGAGGCTTGAACTTTTTCGAACTTTAAAATCAAAATATTTTTCAATATTTTATGTATCAATAAACCTAGATAATGATGAGACAAATCGAAATAATACTTAGTTTTGAGCGTACAATATCAAATAATGTAGTAATTACGAGTTTACGTTTGTATGAAGAAGGTACCGGCTGGAGTCCCCTTAAGTGCAGAAACCTGGCCAATAGGAAGATAAAAGATTATTTGCTTTAGCAGTGAAGGAAAACATTGTGAGGAAACCTATATGCCCCAGAGATTCTTCAGAAAGTTCTCAGAGGTGTGTGAAGTCTGCCAATCTACACTTGCCAGTGTGGTGGACTATGGCGAAACCCTTCTTATTCTTAGAGAAGACTTATTACTCAGCAGGGGGCCAGCGATGGGTTGTAAGCTCACAATAACTTACTTGCCATGTACTGAATGCACATAATCTGAGTGTCCTTCATATGTATTCACAATTCGACCATCCTCCAGGTTATAAACATATATTTTGTTATCACCACAGCCAGCATACAGTTTTGCTTCTTCTTCAGAGTACCATAGACAATTGATATCACAGTTTTCAATTAATGAATGTGCTCGTAACTCTATAGTCCATGACGGTTTACCTATTAAATAAAACCAGCTTCATAATTATTGTACATACAACTAAAATATAAGTTATCATAGCTTATCACGAAAAACTAACAAGTTGCATTGCAAAATAAATATTCTGATTATATCCTGGATATTTCTTTAGTGATGCGATATAATATCATTTTACTGCAATTGCCCAGTTGTAATCAGCCTTTTCATAATATCAACCAACCTTGGCATGTTGTGGATTGGAAAGCCATTTTATTATGGAGGAAGTAGGAACTGATTGAAAGAGTATGGGAACAGCTAGTATTATATTATGATACAAGCAAGAAGAACTTGTATTGCTTGTTCTGTAACCTGCTATGGAATGAAAGAGGGTACATATTGTGTGCAGATTATGTGAGATTCCTATAAGCAAATCAAACATTTGCTATGTCACACTGTTTAATCTGTGCTGCCCTATCCTGTGCTGTACTCATGGCCTGCGTCTTCGTATACACCTAGGCTTAGTGTTGTCAACTCTTTGCAAAATTATTAGTATTGATAAGATGATGCCTGCAACTTTATCGCTGTGTATTTACTAATAAAGTATTACAAAATCTCTTGGGAACTCCATAATCTTCAGAGAAAAAAGGAGCCTATGTCCTTCCCTGCGAAGCAACCTATTTCTGTAGACCTACTTGAGTACCACATTTCCAACAGATGGACTGTGAAAAGGTAACAGACAGTCATACCAGTTGAATTTTTATATTATAGTACAAGTACAATACATACCCAGTTTTGATTGTTCTATAGCTTTCCAATCCCATCCAGATATTTGGTTGACCGTTCCAACCACAAGGAACTTGTTTGTGGTGATTAAACTACAAACTTGACTGCCAGACTCAAGAGTGTGAATGTGTTTTGGCTTGTTGTAGTCAGCGGTAAGGAGCTCTATGACTGGATTAAAAATGTTATCCAGACTGAAATATTAAAGTTTTTTATTTTATTTTTTATTGAAGATAATACAACAGAACTTTAAGCTAGAACCTAACCTAGTTAATTGACAAAACTAATTTTTTTACAACTTTATTTGAATTTTTCAATAGGTTGAAGGTTGATATTTTACCAACGTTACCAACAGCTATCTAATTATAACAAGACTTTAAACATAAGCGTAAGAGTATTAACTATTAGTAGGACGAGTTTTAAACATGAGTAAATACACTTTAAAGTTTGTATTAACCTAATAAATCAATAAAAAAATACTAACTCAAAAACGGCCAATTGACTATAAATATTGCCGGCTACCAAATATTTTCCGCACGGTGAAAACGTTTGAGAAAGAACTGTGTTATATAACATTTTGTCAAGCATTTTGTTTTACGTACTAATTTGCGTTTAGGAGAATCCTATCAATAATAATTTTGTATTTTCTGCAAGAAATTAATAAACACAAACATAACCTAATTTTACAGCAGACCACAGACAAGATACAAAATTAAAAAACAGACACCACAGACTAAAAACATAGCAACAACAAAGAGAATGTGACACAGAGTTATAAAGAGAAGCAGAGACAACATAATGTACAAAATAGCGTGGCAATTACAAACACACGAAAACATTACGCACACATACACAAAACACAGGGCCGCACCTTGTTGCTGCATAAAACATTATATTAATATGTAGGGTTAAGTTGTGTGAACGATCATTTTAAATTAGGTTATAAGGTTAAATAAAAAAACTACAACAGGTTAAACTCACATGTTTTTTATTCAAATAAATTGGAAAACCCAAAAGGGTATAAATATTATTATCAAATACACCTAAAATCGGAGCGTAGATCATGTATACATTCGTTTTTATTTCACTTTAATACATGCAGTATTTCCGAAGTTATAAAAATAAATCTAAACATTACAGTAATTGTATTGAGGTTTTCAATAATTAATGTAATTCGTCCACATAATGGAAGATAAGGTAAATTGGTACCTACTTAGTATTTACCTCAGCTAACTTTTCTTTAAAAACCGGCCAAGTGCGAGTCGGACTCGCGCACCGAGGGTTCCGTACAAACCTGTAGTAAGTTTTAAATTATTAAAAAAAAACTACTTACTAGATCTCGTTCAAACCAATTTTCGGTGGAAGTTTGCATGGTAATGTACATCATATATTTTTTTTCAAATCAAATTAAATCAAATCAAATCATCTTTATTCAAAATTGGTACCTACAAAAGTACACCTTCTGAACGTCATGTTTATAAAGAATAAGAATTGATGGTGATAAATAACAACGGTTTTAGTTTTGTTATTCTCTTATTTTAGAAGTTACGGGGGGGGGACCAACATTTTACCACTTTGGAAGTGTCTCTCGCGCAAACTATTTAGTTTAGAAAAAAATGATATTAGAAACCTCAATATCATTTTTGAAGACCTATCCACAGATACCCCACACGTATGGGTTTGATGAAAAAAAAATTTTTGAGTTTCAGTTCTAAGTATGGGGACCCCCAAAATTTATTGTTTTTTTTCTATTTTTGTGTAAAAATCTTAATGCGGTTCACAGAATACATCTACTTACCAAGTTTCAACAGTATAGTTCTTATAGTTTCGGAAAAAAGTGGCTGTGACATACGGACGGACAGACAGACAGACAGACAGACAGACAGACAGACAGACAGACAGACAGACAGACAGACAGACAGACAGACAGACAGACAGACAGACAGACAGACAGACAGACATGACGAATCTATAAGGGTTCCGTTTTTGCCAAATTTGGCTACGGAACCCTAAAAATGGTCGGTATGGCACCAGGAGATAGAATCGTACGGAATTCATTACGTTCTATTGCATTCTCTGAAAAATGCTTGGAGCATATTATAACACTCCATGAGTTGGTCTGCCAGTCTTTTCTATTAATATTTTTATGCATAGGTCTCTCAGGTATTCATCCTTTGGAAACCTGAAATTAAAAGTCGAAGTTATATACTTAAAATAAAAGAGTCGTCGAGTCCGGCCCTGTAATTTGTTAAAGTTCTCAAAATGTCAAAAAAGATTATTCAACAACTTAAAGCATGTATTTCTACAGAAATCCATAATATTATAGTTTTAATATATGCATGGCTACATATTTCGTCATAACAACTGTAAAATATTAGATATCTTAGCCTTGATACGATGCGATACGAAAACATTCCAAAGCTACATGATAGCATGAATTTTACTTACCGATGGAACGTTACTTCTGGGGTTTTCCTGTACGAAGCGTTGTAACACAGGGGGACCCAACACTTCACCATTTTATTTCAGTAAATATTCATATAAATCTCCAAATTTCACAAAAAACTTATGACAGCCAAGACAACACAATGTAAACAAACGCCATAGGTCTCATAAATGTCTTATAATGACTGCCACGCATTGAATTTTTGTCAATGTGTGCGTTGGTGTAGCACAGTGTTGCAGCAAATTAATACATACACATTTTTGCTTGCAGGGACACGGTCACACTAAGTCACACTGATTCGCATACACTTGTCTATGTGGGTGTGAAATTTATGTTGTGTCTGCTTCTATTTATATGTCTGTGGAATGTGATCATTCCAATGAATAAAGAAGGGACCACCAACACAGATAACAAAATCTATGCCAAATCCGGAAATATTTTCGGGCTCTGGAGACGGCAGTCGTAATTCCTTCCTCCATGCGTAATTCCTTCTTCCATGGGCTCTGGGTTCAAAAGTCAGCCGTCAGGGCAGCGCAGAAATAATGGCTATGTTCCGAAATACACTGCGAGCACTGTAAGGTGTGACGTCAATTAAATTTTAGTATACTGCGAAGGCGTTCCTTTATAGTAAGATATACTGGTTACTGTTTAAAACGGAACTCAGTCCAGCAGTAGATCACGTAATCAAATCACTGAGAGCACCTTACCTCGAAAACGCCAGTGCTCACAGTACAAAAATGGCGTCGATTAATGACGTCATATATTTCCCTAGGTTACTGCGGCAGTTTACTGTCAGTCGGAATTTGAAGCCAATCCCATTTTATCGCTATCCCAATTAAAAACGACAGATCGGACAACACTGAGCACTCCAGTCTTTACCTACAGCTTCGTGGCAGAAACATGGATGTATTAAGTACTTACGTACAAACAGGATTGCGCACTAAGACGCTAAAATCGAGCTCGTGCGAAATAGCGCTAAACAGGACTGCGTCCTCTTCTTTTAGAGTGACAACACGTTTTAGTGTTGTAAGACATTTGACGGTATAGGCGAGTTGGAGAGGATGAATTTTTTGTGACAACTGACTAAGAAACTTTTCAGGAATTTGTATTGATCTGTCCCCATAACAAGCGGGCAATATTATAGGTAAAAACTCGATTTTACATAAAAATAAAAGACAGAAGAAAAGTTTGTAGATTTTAATTTTATCTCTATTTTCCGATCTACTTGTTTGTTTGGTATAAAATCAGTTATATTAAAAGTAATTTCCTAAAGAGCTGCAGACTTGAAATTTTAAACATAGATTGTAAGACGTAAGTGAATGACAATGCAATATTAATGCAATGGATTAACAAACAAACTACAATACAATATAAACAGTATAATAAAACAAACAAACATAAAACATTAATTTTAAATACAAGAAAGCGTTCTATCTCTTAGTTTGTATGGTTGTTTGTTTGTTCCTGGTTAAGAAGTTGCCTTTTTGAGTGCATATGACTCTGTAGCAAAATCTTCTGCCTTGAAATGTAATCCGCAAACTACCGAATATTTGGTAACATATCCAGGAACAGCATTAATCCATTTTTGCTTAATCTCTTCATTTTTGGGAACTCTATTGAAAAACATAAATAACACTTCCATTAAACAAACAAATTATGGTTACCTTACTGCCTACGTCAATACGTCAATACGTCGTTGCAATACGTCAGACAGAGACGCATTCCTATTTCAGAGCCTCTCGCTGGGCTCGTTTTCCCGTTTAGCAATATTGTATTAGAAATTAGACTTTAAGTCTAAGCGATAGAAGTTATTTTTGCAGGGAATTAAATGTTAAGTGCACAATCTTGTTTGTACGTAAGTACTTATTACATCCATGGGCAGAAATCAGACACCGCGCAACGCTACCAACCCCTTTGACCAACCCACAGTACCAACCACAGCTAGTAGCTACCAACATCAAAGCTACCTACCAACGGTCGTCAAAATCCACAGTCAAAATCACAAAATAAACACCGTAGACAATCAAGAGTTCACCGAGCTTGAAGAATATGTCTTTATTGTCTGTGGAATTGAACATTCAAAAAAAACTTTTGTTTCTGGTCGGTGAAAAAAAATCAAAACTCAACCAAGATGGACGTATTTTTTGTGAAATCAAATATTTAGAGCTTCTCGCCATTGGTAAGATAATATTGTAAAGTTTGACCTAGTTTTTAAATCTGAATCGTGCAAAGATAAAAATATATCGTCTATGTGAATTCACCGACTGCATCTATTTTTGCTTACGTATCAAATTGCACGCGACGTAGAAGTCCCAAGATAAACTTGAAGTGGATTTTTTATGTTTTCCTTATTTTAGTTGGGAGTTAGACCATCAAGATGTATAATGGGATAGGTTTGACAACGCCGAGGGGCTCCGGTACGAATGGTTATGTGCAAAGGAATTGGGCTTCAGCTCGAAAAACCAAAGATTCTGTGAACTATAGAACTGAGGAAGAAATCGCCAAATTAGACTCTGCATCAAATAAGCAGCCCAACCGTGAGATCCTGGATCATGAGAGGAAGAGGAAAATCGAAGTGAAATGTGCGGAATTAGAGGACACACTGGAAGACCAAGGGTGAGTCAGATTTTTGATTAAATTTAACTATTCCTTAGTAGCCAGTGTACAACCAAATAATCATTGGTGGCACCTATATAACCTAAACCTCTAAAATTCGAAATAGAAATAGTTTGCAAAGTGTATCACCTAGTTCTGAGTAGATTACAATGGTATTGGTTGCAACAATAGTAGAGTACATTTCAACTTTTATTATTGGATTACCATACTTTCATAGAGATTGGATAAGGCAATTATTTACATAATTTTCACTTTTGTATTTAGAAAATCCTGTGATAAGATAAGTGTGTGTTCTGCAGAATTTATTATATTTACTAAGAATTGCATGCATATATTTGTTTATTATAATAATTAAGTTTCTCATTCAAAGGACACCAGAAGACATGATATTGATACAGATATTAATATTATGTATTATGAAAAGAAAAAAACATTTTGTGATTTTAAAACCAAAGTTAACTTTGTTGATTGTTTATCCGCTACTTAAAAAGTTAACTTCAATAATATATGTTAAAGCATTACATTTTTGAAAATTTACATAATACAAGTTAGGCCAGGTCTCCTCTGCGTGTTTTGCCCTACATACCTACTCAACAAAAACACCAACATTGTGTGCGTCATCTCCAAGATTTAGTCTCAAGGAGAAATCTTTGATTTTCTGGGATATCTTAAGCCCGCCTGTAGGTTGCTAGCTAACTAGCTCTGGGTCAAGATTATTCACAGATTTTCATTTTTAGGACTGTTTTTATCCCTCTTTAAGTGGAAGTTTCTTTCTTTTTATCTAGAAAACTTTTGTTGTTTTGTTCAGAATCTGATTTCAAGGAATCAGTTTTAATCATACAACCAATTACTATGATTGCTAGATATTATACTCCACAACATGTGCAACACCCACAAAAGTAAAAAAAAACCCTGCCCCACTACCCCTGCAGCAGGCCTAGCATGGGCCGGAGATAAAAATTTTATCCCCTGATTTTATCCACTGACAAGAGGTAAAATTAACTTATCCACTTCTCAGAGCACGGCAACAGGGGAGAGGAGAAGTTTATCCCCGTTTGACATTTCACGGGGACTCGGGGGACTATTTATCCACCGTTATTTAGCGTTTTTATTTATTTATTTAGGCATAAAATTTTTATCCTTTCCTCTGGGAGAAAATTGTCTCGGCCCATGCTAGGGGGGCTGGGCGAATTGGGAACAGAAAGCAAAAACATTGTTCATATACCTATTACCTACACATAAAACGTCAAAAATGTTTTGCAGTTAAACTGGTAAGAAGTAACCATGTAGTGATGTTTTTTAAAAGTCTTAGTTGTGTTATGTTTTTGAACTTTTCTTGTTAGATATTTTGTCTGAGGTACACCATACAGTGCATGATCTAACAAACTACGGCACAACATCACATAGTCGCATAGAACCGTGCATTTTTATAACCTTTCGAGTTTGACCCAAAAATACTAGAATAATGTGTTTCTAAATAGGTACATTTAGTACTTAAATTTTTATTAGTAGACAAAACACGTTTTTAACAGATTTACGATTTTTTGTTATAATTTTTATTGCACCTTGCGTCATTACCATACACGACCGACACGTGTCGTTATCGATGTAATAAATTTCAAAAGACCCTATTACTTATATTTCCATACAAATCCTGCCTCCCCCAAAAGTCCATAGTAATCGCTGCCACCCTCTGTTAGGGGCATTGGCCCTTGCGCACGAGTCGAATCAATAATTCAATACATGGTTAGGGAATAGCGACTAGGGTCCTTCGCGAAGTTTTTCAACGCATTCAGTTTACGGCCGCACGCCGTGCGCGTCTTATCGCGCTTTTTTATTGTTTTCTAAAAGTAATTCCGTGATTACGGCACCGTATCATGCTTTGGTAAGTTTAGGTTTTGAGCACACTTGTGACTTAATAAATTCATTTACGATTATTAAAAAAAAAAATTGTAATTGTAATCCTTTATCCTACTAATATAATAAGCTAGCTGATGCCCGCGACTTAGTCCGTAAAGATTAAGGTTTTTTGATTCCCGCGGGAATTTTTTAATTTTTAGGGATAAAATGTAGCCTATGTGTTATGTCTGGTTATAAGCTATCTCCACTCCAGCCAAATCGGTTCATTAGTTGCGGCGTGAAGGTGTAATTAGCATCCAGACTTACAAACACCCAAACTTTCACATTATGTCGGTCGTTACCGCCGATCAATGTTATGAATTGCCATAGAATGTGATTGAAACTAACCATTCCATGGCATTTGAACTTGCCACCAGCCAATCCGTCAGTCTAAAATGTTTTGATAAGCTGCAAAATGACGTGCGAATATGAACGATACGGGCAATAAATATAAAACAAGAGTTATGGACCTCAAAAATAATAATCTAATCTTATTAGTGCCCCGGAGGAATTTCAAAGAACTGACTAAAAAACTACAGTAATCTTACAGGACCTAAATATGCAATACTAGCTGATGCCCGCGACTTATCTTAGAGCGCGGGAACTCTTTAATTTTCCGGGATAAAAGTAGCCTATGTCACTCTCCAGATTCTCAACTATACCCATGCCAAAAATCACGTCGTTCCGTTGCTCCGTTGCGGCGTGATTGAAGGACAAACCAACAAACAAACACACTTTCGCATTTATAATATTAGTATGATGAAATCTAAGTGAGCACTAGGCCTTACCTGCCATGCCGTCGACCGCTCACTATTTATTTTGAGATTCGATTGACATGAACGTGGTTAACACTTGTATGCGAAAAACTTAACCGATACAATAATTATTAATAAAATAATAATTTTAATAACAAAAATAATAATTTCAATAACAATAACATAAATTATAAATAATAGTTCGATAATAATGAGCGTGTCTTTGGTGTGGTTGCGCAGGTTGCCGAAGGAGGAAATAGCAGCACGGGTCGCCGCGTTCAGAGCAAAGCTGTCGGAGACGGGTGGTGCAGACAAGGATGTGCCCAGAGACGAGTTCGGTAGAGTAGCGTGAGTATTTTTTTTTAATTTTAATTTTATGTTTTACACCTAATCTGTATAAATGTTTGATTTTCGACACGTACAGGTTTATTTAAAAAATACTAAAAAGGGCAACTTCTCCACATATTAAGTACTGAAAATATTTTTTCTACCAACTTAACTTAATAAATTCACAAAAAAAAAATTAAAACTTTTCACTGTTCACTCTAGAAACTTCTACGTTTTCAGTAGTCCAGCGATAAAATCCCATGCGGTCGCCGCGCACCGACCGCATGTAGGGCGGAATAGTGCTATCCTAGAGCAGCCAATTAAAATATTGCCTCATCTGGTGACAGAAGGGCTGGCTCATTTTTTGCGCAAAGGATCAGCCTGGCTGTCCAGCGCGGAAATGCAGCCAGCATTCTCGCCACCATTCCACGTGGGCATGATTTATATAGTAGTTAGGTTAGGCTAGCTAGCTTTAATTTCTATTGTATTGTTTTCAATAAAAAAAAAAAAAAATATTAATTTTATTTTTGTTTGGAAAAATGCTATTTTTCACAATTTAAAAAGTCGTAGAACAAATTACGCCCAGTAATATGTACAGAAGCTACCCTTAACAGGTTAGCACTTTAGCAGTATTTTTAAATAATACCATTTACGAGATAGTGCGAGGTAGAAACTCATATTATGGGAACTCTTTGATTTTTGAAAATAAAACAGTATCCCAAGTCCGTCCCTGGGATGTAAAATATTTCTGTACCTTTCGTCAAATCGGTAAATGGATGGGGCTCACATATCGTTTGAACAATTGAATTGAAACTTCGTACAGTTGTTAATGGCATATACGTGAAGGCTTCTGACAATACTATCAACGTACAATGGTGGGCGTGTGAGTCGCATTGGAACGAAAATTTAGTTTCAGAGCCAAAAAAATTTTATACTTAGTAAACTGGAATATTTTTCGCAACGTCTACCTAAACACACCAATAATAATAATTATTCTGTACAAAGAAGAATATTCTCAATTCGACCAGTGTCTGATGTTAATTGAAGAATTGAAAGTTAAAAGAATCATTACATTTTATTAATCGGATCCTCCTAAAAGGAAGAAAATCTAAATTCGGCGCATATTATTTCTTTATGTTTTTAATTCATTATTTTCGGAATCGTATAATAATTGGTGGTGTGTCTTGTGTTTTAGTTCCTATTTAATTATATTCTCTTTCTTTAGCCATATCGCGTAATCGTATTGAAACAAGCATAAAAACAATTAGCTTAAGCAATTATATCCGGAAAATCGATTCGCTCGCCGCGCCGGAGGAAACTTAATTAGAAAGAGTTTAATCGCTACCTACTTGTCTTACACATTTAAAAGGTGATTATATTGTATTTTATAATCACCTTTGGAAGTTTGGACTAAAAGATGATTATAAAATACAATATTTTATGCTCGTGTAGATTAAGATTTTGCTAAACATAACAGAATTAAGTTTGCGGCAACAGTACAAATTTTAGCAGAACTGGATTCGTCAATGAACGAAATTATATTTTTCCACAATTTCAGATTGCCTAAAAACACCTTCCCGAAATTCGTCGCCAGCTCTCGAATTCCATCGCCCCGCTGTCGCCGTCGCTCGGCCGTCGCTAGTTTAATGCGCGCCCCTTGCAAGTGGCGTCCAAGCGGCGCCTACGCCTCGCCGCTTGAACGCCGCTCTGTATACCTTGGGCCTTTGAAATATGATATGCCGGCTCTTCACGTTGGGCGAGTGTAGGCGAGTGGCGGCGAGCGCCAGCGTGAAGAAGGCCCGCTCGGGTCGTCTCGTGCGCTCTCGCCTCGCCTCGCCGCCGCTCGCTTTGATGGGCGGTTTTTCGACAAAAGATCAAAGTGACGAGTGGCCAGCGCGAGCGGCCCTTCCATACGCTCGTGTCGTCAGTGTTCAGAGCAAACCAATTGAGTGCGCACGGACAAAATTCAAAGTCCTGACTGACTGACTGACTTATATATCAACGCACAGGCTAAACCGCTGGGGTTAGAAACTTGAAATTATGACAGTAGGTTCCTTTTGTGACGTAGGCGCTCAATAAGGAAGGATTTTGCAAAATTCCACCCCTAAGGGGGTGAAATAGGGGGTTCAAGTTTGTATAAAAGTCAGTCATTTCTCAAGTTATATCCATGAAACTTGGTATACGAGCTACCAGTTAAAAATAAAGAAATACGTGTTTCACAGTTTTTGAAAATTCTACTCCCGAAGGGGTGTAATAGGGGATGAAAGATTGTATGAAAGTCCATAATTTCTCAAGATATTATATCAACGAAACTTGGTATTTTGGCTTATAGTAAAAAATAAAGAAATACGTGTGTCACAGTTTTTCAAAATTCTACCCCCAAAGGGGTAAAATAGGGGTTGAAATTTTGTACGAAAGTCATTCATTTCTCAAGTTATAGCCAGGAAACTTAGCATTTGGGCTTTCAGTTAGATATGAAGAAGTATATGTATTTCAATTTTTTTTTGTGCAATAGGTACGCACATAATTATAATTTATAATGAGTAAGCGCGCACAAAGCTGTTGCAGCAGCGACTTTTTCAGTGTCAACCTGCATCTTCGACGGTTTGCCGGCAAATGAGGTACCCGAGCGTGTGGAGAGGTACCTCTCGCCTCGGCAGCACTCGCCGAGTGCCGCGCCCGAGCGCCTCGTCCCAGCGTGAAGTGCTAGCAATAGAACACGCGCCTGCACCTCGCCCGCGCCCGTCGCCGCGCCGCGCCGTGTATAACCCGCGCCTAACATGTTTTCTGCCTTTAGTTTAAATGTATTTATCGATATTGAATTCGGTTCGCATTTCCAAACGCAAATAGTGTGAAACACTCCGGAAAAAGATTTATTGCCCAGGCCTTATACCTATTTATAATTTAAATATTTATAAAATATAAAAGTTTCTTATTTATAGGAAGTAATATAAGACGTACACCTAAGAGCCATTCCACATTATGAAATTCGGCATACAGGTCTTTCCTATAAAAATAATTTCCCATAAATCTAGAAAACATTGTTCTTACTAGGCATTGAACCAAGTCATTGAAGTAGGTCACTGAACCAGAGAAAAATATTTGAAATATATCTCTTTCATCAGTTACCTATCGAACGTTTTTAACATGTTTAATTAAAACCGTTTAATCTCGACGGCGCGGCGTTACATGATAACAGTACTCTTCTAATTTTCTTCTCTCTAATAAATACTCCCGAAATAAGACCAATTCTTATGAATAAATCTAAACCAAACCAAAATCTTCTAATGATTGTAGATACTTACTTCGAAACCGTTTCAAGCTTCATTTCTGAGCTATGATTTTCGTTTTTACTCTAGGTTATCCTACCACTATGTGTATTTCAATCTAGCAAAGACTTTATGGGGAGTCCCTTAGGGAGGTCAATGGGTCTCCCCTAGTCCCCCGTTATACATATTGATCGCTGTTACGCCCGAAACCATACACGAGGCTTTCAATTCAACATAGAGTGTATGTAGTTGAACCTTGTCCAGTTATGTATATCATGCATTGTCTTAAAAAAAGGTTAAGAATCAATTCTATTTTGCTGACTTAAAAGCAGTTTGTTTTGGCAAAATTAAAGAACGTTGCGTTGGAGTCTGTGCGGTTACTTAGTTTCAAAAACATTATTAGAACACTTAATATTGTTGGAACTAGATGATGCCCGCGACTTCGTCTGCGTGGATTAAGTTTATTATGCCCGCGGGAACTCCTTAATTTCCCGGGATAAAAATTAATCTATGTCCGTCCCCGGGATGTAACATATCTTTATACCAAATCTCATCAAAATTGGTTGATAAGATGACAAATAGGCACAATTTCGATTTTATAATATTCTAGTATGGATATAGGCCGCACTAAGTCCTTTTTGTTGTCCTAGAAAAAGTGACCCTTTTATTGATCGCAGACACCCCCAGCCTACGCGATACACTGGGCAGGGTTTTACCGTGGGGTTGATTCTCCTCGTTCAATTTTTAATTTCGCTGTGCTATGCTTATACATGGGTGGTGAGGTTATGCTATGTGAGTAGATATAGGTGAAAATAGTTAGGTTCTTGTTTAGTTGATCCCGGAAACGAAAGTCCGAATAGGTAGGTCCTAAGTGAAATTAACAAGACAATATTAAAAATCATTTTTAAAAACAAGCTTTTATCTTCTGCCATTTGAGTTAAGTGTGACGTCATTTTAGTTTTCGTATTCTCCTCAGCAAACCCTTTTAATTTATACCCAGATATATCATGGTGGTGCATAAAAAATGACTAGTCCGCGATCTTTGGGAGTCCGCCATATTGGATTTAGAATGACGTCACTTAGCTAACCATGCATTGTCATTTAAACTATAAGTGCATGCAAAATTTCAGATCAATCGGAAACCGTGAAGTGTGTCAAATTTAACTTGCAAGATTTGATTAGGTACAGACAGACACCGGGACAGGTTTCACTAAATAAAAGCTCGTAAAATAGTGTGAACTGCTATCCTTTTCGTATTGTTCCATACGGAAAAGGACAGCGCGATTGTCATGTGACTTTGTTTAGATATATCACCATCGCGAACTATTCAATAGTACTCATCATCGTCTATTACCGTGTCATCGTAGACAAGAGATCTCGTATTATTGATCACACTTGCCCCGAGCCTTGTATGTTACAATGCATACATGGAGTTTGTATTACATTCTACTCCTTCTTCCCCTTTATTAAATATGATCATATATCCACATATTTCAACCCTCTTATAATCATAATTCTTGCAGAATTACGTCATATTATCACACGTTATGTACTCATCTATCTCCGTAAATCTGTGGTAGTATGTTTGTTGCATAAACGAGGATTTCCTCATAACGGATAACCATTTTACTTGACGATTTGATAATCTTTTCACTTGTAAAGCTTATCTAAATATAAATATAAACCTAAAGAATAATAATTATCGTTGGTTCTCCTATATCGATCTCTGTCGCCCGTCCCGTTTCCGATCTTACGCCCAAACTCAGTCTAAAATTATAAAATCCTAAAATTTCGAGAGTATCAGCAAACAATAGGTACTTAGCCCGAAAATTAATTCGAAATCGTTTTCAAATATTTTCTGATTAACAATAACTCGGATTTAAATTTTCCGAGAGCATTATCGGGAAACAATGCCTATTAATTAAGCTTACAATGCGAAACTTTTTTCATGCTATTCAATACGAGCGCTTTTCAGTCTGCAATCTGAAGTATTCATCAGGCCTCGTTGCTAAAAGGCTTTTGTCTTCTCGTTTCTCGATGAAATAAACTGATCATAATCTCCATCTATAATATTATTAGAAATATAGTACCTATTACATTATATTAGATATTATGTACCTATAAAAAATCTGAGTCGTGAGATTACACGGATGACACTAAACACTTACTTGACTTAACGGATTTTTCTTGGATTTAGCTTTCGTTGTAGCCCTCAGTTTATAAATTTTTGGGGAATTTACGACCTTAGGTTGTAGTCTTTTTTATTTTATTTTATCCACTACAAGTTAGCCCTTGACTACGATCTCATCTGATGGTAAGTGATGATGCAGTCTGAGATGGTAGCGGGCTAACCTGTTAGGGGCATGGCAGTTAGTATATTAAACCCATACCCCTATCCGGTTTCTACACGGCATCGTACCGGAACGCTTAATGTCGCTTGGCGACACGGTTTTGTCGGTCTTGCACAGTTATCTCTATAATACACTTGACGTCATGGCTGACACTTAAAGATTGCTTTCCGTCACTTTTTTATACCAATTACGTATTTTCTTTTTCAGCAGCAATCAGTTTTTTTTTCATCTATTCTTCAAATCGTCTGATTACAGCCAAGTGCTAGCCTATAAATTAAAAAAAAAAGTCCCCAAGACAACTCTATCTCCATGTTTCCCTGAAAACTTTCAATAGTGCTACAATTTTTTTGTTTATTACATTCTAAACCAACCCATCGCCCCACAGATGTTTAGAGCAGGATTATTAATTATTTTGTCCCATTAACACACATATCAGCATGAACATGTTGACAAGGTGTTAATCATTTAGCACTTGGCATTTGGCATCGGTGTTTCGTTTAATCTTGGACCAATTATATAGGTATGTAATTAGTTCTAATAAATAGAAAACTCGCCAACATATTTGATGGAGAGAGCTAAAGAAATTTGGTTTTATTTTCTAAAGGGTTAGTTTTACGTTCTTAAATAAAATAAACAAATCTAAATTATTCTGACATTATTTAAAAAGCTTTATTTTTTTTAACTTACTATATATATATTTTGTTTCATTTTTAAAGTCTTTCTCTATAGTCTATATCATATAATTTTCTGCGAAAAGTAATTAGTTCTAATAAATAGAAAACTCGCCAACATATTTGATGGAGAGAGCTAAAGAAATTTGGTTTTATTTTCTAAAGGGTTAGTTTTACGTTCTTAAATAAAATAAACAAATCTAAATTATTCTGACATTATTTAAAAAGGTTTATTTTTTTTAACTTACTATATATATATTTTGTTTCATTTTTAAAGTCTTTCTCTATAGTCTATATCATATAATTTTCTGCGAAAAACTATTTCATGTTATTTCACAACAGTTCCTGCCGACCTAAAACCTTTTCAACAAGCTCTTCGTGGAAAATGTCAAGTATTACTCCAAGCAAAGAACACGGAAGTCACATGTTGTTGTTTCTAATGTTAGATTGAAAGTTAAATACAATTTATGTATGGTATCCCTGTTATGGTTTTGTAGAGTGGCAACACTGATCTGGGTACTCGAGGATTATCATATAAGATGGCGTAAGGCTATTGACGTGTGTCTGTGTAAATAATTGCTAATTAAAGTATTAAAATGGATAAACCGTGTTTGGATTTAATATCTCAGAAGAGGGATCATGTATTTCACGTGCTAATTAATTGTTTATCCGGACCTATCCTGAAAATGGTACAAATTGTAATTCAAGATGTTATAGTATTAGATGACGCCATGACCGTGACGTAATACGTGAAGAAAAAAAAAGAAAAGAATTAATAATTGTCGTCATGACGGAAGGTGAACTATAAAATACAAGAAGGATAAATGAGTGTTAAAACTCGTATTGTGTAATGATCGTAAGTACATAAATACCTACGTGGGTTGGCAATCGGAATTGCATTGGAAAGTTGGCATGGAAAACTTAAAAAGAGGTATCAATGGAATAGTTAGTACTTATCAAGTACTTGCATACAAATTACCAAAGGTCAATGAGGTATGAGGTTTTACTACTATAACAATTCCATTCAGCATGTAAAGTGCCTGGAGAGAGACCTACCTAGTGGTACTGTGTGTAGGTACATGGAAACGGTGAGTTTATTAAAATATTTATTTGAAAGAAATGATTAAAGGTTATAAAGGTATCTACCATTATGACTACAGCCCATTAACGTCCCACTGCTGGGCAAGGGCCTCCACTTTCATAGGAGAGAGGGAATTAGAGCTTAGACCCATCACTCTGATCTTATTGGTTTGTCTGATCTGGTCTGTCTGGTTAAAGTATAACTAGGTATGTATATTAAATAAACAGACCATACCTGCAGAGTGAGATAAGTAGGTACTTGCAGGTTGTACTTACTTACATTAAGTACTGAAGTATCTAAGTTTTATGTGAAGAATCATAGTGAAATCATAAAGAGGTATGTCATAACATATGAGTACCTATGCAGTATTCAAAGAAATAAGTTAAACTACAATAGGTTAGGATGGTAGTTGGTCGACTACTTATGTAATAAGTAAATTATTGAAGAGGTATTTACTAATTTATTAAGTTGGAAATTAGTTTAATTGATAATCTTGTACCTAAATTGATAGTGAATATTCAATTTATTCTGAGAGTTATTTATGTGAATCATATATACCTAATATTGTTTGAGTAAATGAACAGAGGTCAAAAGTAACTGTAATATTGTACATTCCATTAAAGCAAGTATAACCCAATAAAGGTCCTTACAAGTGAAAATTGCATTTGTAGAGGAACGGATACTCAGTTAATATAGCCGTCTGGTATAAGTATGCCGGGGTTAGTATGATTACATGAATGTTTGAAGGGCTAAAGCAAGTATATAATTGAATAAGTACATTATATATAAAGATTGGGTGGCATAGATACATTTGTTCGAAAAATGTGAATTGAAATAATATCAAATCTGTGTGGATGATAAATGGGTTAGCAGATTTGGGTGTAAATTATGATGATGGTGATATGATGGGTTTCGAGACCCAGGTAGACTAACTTTATTAAGTATTTAATGAGTCTGTTGTATGTCAAGTGATTCACAGTAGCTGTTTGGAGCTGTTGTACCTTAGTGCCTGAGCACGTGACCATAATTAAACCTGGACTCGACTTCTCATTATGCGGAGAGACTGAAGGAAGATAGAAATGTCACATTGGTGATTGTGCTCACACATGGGGTGGCATGGTTATGGTGCTATGTACGGGCTTATGTCTGTTAAGATAGCCGAGGTTTTGGCAAGATAATAATGTTTTTAATTTTACAGGTGTAATTAATAAATTAATTTTTGAGTTTTAGTGTGGTCTTCGCAATGTTCTCTGGCCAAGACCAAAAGCTAGTGGCATATTATGTGATGGTGGTTGCCTAACCTGCACCTTGAATAACAATGGTATGGAATGATGTCTATATAACATATGGACCGAGTCCGGGTCGCATATCTTGCAGTCATGTTAGCAAATAAATGCAAAAAGAACTAAGTGGTAATTTTGGTAAATTCCAATTTAATTGTAATGGATGATGACTCTTTAGTCAAAAAGGATTATTGGCAAAAGAATAAAGGAGAATTTCCATTGTTGCAAAAGGAAAGTCATCATTTTGTTTAGAGGAAAAATAAAGGAGGATGCCAAATTTTTGACAATGGAAAATTATCATTTTTGTTTAGAGGGAAAATAAAGGAGATTGGCAAGTTTGTAAAAGGCAATGGCACCTTTTAGTGCAAGGAGATTTATATACAGTCATCTTATGTGGTGCAAGGAGTTACAAGAATGATGCAAAGTTTAAGATTTAACTTTTATAGTTAAAGAGTCAAAGTCAAAATATATTTATTCAAAGTAGGTACTTACACAGTACACTTAATGAACGTCAAGTATACAAAGTATAAGACGTGGTGGTGATGATTAACATAGGTATCTTAAAACTAATGTTACGAGGGTTCCAAACGCGCCCTGGTCTGAGAAGAGTAAAATTGTTTCTTATGAATTTGGGAGCTAAAGCCCGGCTGTTGAATATAGAAATGTTACTCTGGAGGAAAAAATAAATAAATAAAGAGGATGCCCGACATCCTCCTTATATCATTACCGGTCCACCAGTAATATTATCATTACTGGTGGACCGGTAATGATAATATTGCAAATAATTCATATGGTGGAGATGAACAGGGTGTATAATATGAGAACATAACGGTATTTTGGGAGTGACTCATTTGTGATATTTTGGTTTGATATTTGTTGAGGTAAAAACAAAATAGAAATAAATATGCCTGCGGGGCCATGGGTCAGCTTCAGGAAAATACCTAAAGGTGAAGTACACTTATTGTAAATGTCACATGCCTGAGGGGCTTCAGAACAAATTGATGCATGCGCCAGCAGGGCTGCACAGCAGATCAGTTTTAGCTAAATACCTAAAGTGGGGTACACTTACTGTATATGTCACATGCCTAAGGGGCTTCCATACAAATTAACGCATATTGGCGCAGGGCTGCACGGCAGAACAGTGCAGAGTACAGAACAGTAAATGTAACATGCCTTAGGGGCTTCAGTACAAACTAATACATTGACTTGCAGGGTTGCAGATTAGTTTCAGGGAAATGCCTAACAGGGGCCTATGGCTCAGTGGTAAGACACGCCTAAGGGGGTTCAGTGCCAATTCATGCATATGCCTGCGGGGCTACTGGTAAGTTTCAAAACATGCCTAAAGGGGCTACAGCGCAGATAAGCCAACATGCCTAAGGGGCTACAGAACACATGTCTTAAGGGGCTCCAACGCAAATTAGAGCACACGCCTCCGGGGCGACAGAGCGCATACCTTAAGGGGCTGCAGTACGTATAGCGTATGCCTACTGCGTAACGGATCAGCTTGCTGGGCACACAGCTGATAGAACATGCCTGAGGAGTTATATTATGTGTTACAGCACATGCCTGCGGGGCTACTTCACACAGACTGCCTTCAGTATAATTTAAATTATTTTTCAGTAAAGGGCAGTTAGCCGTTGTGGTTGTCGCACCTTGCCTTCGGGGCCTAAGCACCTGCCTTCGGGGCCTACGTACTTGCCTTCGGGGCCTACGTACTTGCCTTCGGGGCCTACGCACTTGCCTTCGGGGCCTACGCACTTGCCTTCGGGGCCTACGCATTTGCCTTCGGGGCCAACGCACTTGCCTTCGGGGCCAACGCAATTGCCTTTGGGGCCAATGCACTTGCCTTCGGGGCCTACGTACTTGCCTTCGGGGCCTACGTATTTGCCTTCGGGGCCGACGTACTTGCCTTCGGGGCCTACGTACTTGCCTTCGGGGCCAATGGACTTGCCTTCGGGGCCTACGTACTTGCCTTCGGGGCCTACGCACTTGCCTTCGGGGCCTACGCATTTGCCTTCGGGGCCAACGCACTTGCCTTCGGGGCCAATGCACTTGCCTTCGGGGCTAACGAACCTTGCCTTCGGGGCCGACATACCTTGCCTTCGGGGCCGATGAACCTTGCCTTCGGGGCCGATGAACCTTGCCTTCGGGGCCGATGAACCTTGCCTTCGGGGCCGACACACCTCGCCTTCGGGGCTTATATGATATACTTGCAAGTGTGGACATTAGCGCCCTCGGGGCTGGAATGTAGAGCCCATCGGATTCTGATGAGCAGATGGTGAATCACTAGTAAGTTACAAGTGGAGCTCATGTACGTTGATCGCATGTGGTTGCTCCTTGCCCGTGGGGCTCACCGCTCATGTAAGTTAATTCCGTACCTCTTATATTTTACTACATTTTGAATATATCGCTGGTGTGGAAAACAGGGGCCATGATGCCAGTAGACTTGGAAAGTCTAGCCTGCGGGGCTGCTACGTTTCGATTTCCGGTAGCGAGAGTTGCAAAATAAAGCAAAGCTTAGGTAAATTGCCCGCGGGGCTAGCCAGATTAGTACAGGTAATCTATTACTCGCCGTTGGGGGCATGATAGTATGCAAGTAGCAAAACAGCTGTTTTCAGGCGAAAGCGCAATGATGATGATGTTCAGTGAGTGTCACGGTTAGGTGACATAAAGGCTTAATAGGTCTGTAAAATACGCAGATGATATTCACTGATATCAACTATTGTTTTAAATGCGAGGCACTGAGTGGCAAACAAGTAATATAACCGCCGCGTAAGTTGAGCTATGCACAGTAACACATTTCGGGTGTCAAATGAAGTGCGGTATGAGGTGCGCCGCGACGGGCCGCACGTTACCATACCCTTGCTTCCCGCGCATGCTCCGCATAGTCCTGTAGTACGATGTACCTGTGCAGACGAGCGCCATTTTGGGTCAAGTTATGGGATGCGATTTATATCGGTGTTATGTTTTGATGCCATTTGGGGTTCACTAAGATTCATGTGAGAGTAACAATATTTCTATGCAGGTTGAGCGATGTAACAACATATCGTGTAAAGAGAATTACTTATCTTGTAAAGAGACTCGCTCTATGATGTTCCTTGGGATATTCGTTCATAAAAGTGATATGAATACCATAATTAGATTGAGGAGGAACAGTGAAAAGTAAATTACAAAAATATTGAACAACCAAGTAGGTACACTACTACACATTTATATTTTATTAACATTATATTATATTTATATTATGATATTATATTATATTAATATACGTTTTCACCATCTATCACGACTGCACAAATCAAAATGACATAAGTTGCCAAGCAGATGCCAAGGGATGTTGTAATGAGAAGTATCAACATTTGAGTTCGGTTTTACGAAACGTTGAAATTTGGCAAGAGCTGATGAAGGCAGTACCGGGCAGTTGAGTTGCCTGTCGTGTTAACTTAAAATGAACAATACAATGCAGGGCCACGGTATAAGGTAAATCTATTCTTCCGGTGGGAATAAGGTGCTTAGGAAACTTCAACATTTCAAATGAAATTAGGAACGTAGAGATTTGCTCAAAAGATGGAGCATGTGCAAAATATACAAAATGGCTCATTATAGAGAACGTGGCTCAGGTCTTCGGGTTTTATTGAGTTTTGTAACCAATTGTAACCGATTGTCAGATAAAGTTCTGGGGGTGAATTGTAACATATGCTAGCCTGGCTAAGGCTTACAGAGAAGGTATATGTCATTTATGCCATGTGTAAAGAGGAAAGCATAACTAAGTGTAATGGATGAGTAATAATAACCATAGAAAAAAATTCTATGTCTATGATAATAACCATTCTGGAAAGTAACAAAGTGAACATGAGTATACTCATAGGAAAATTAATTATAGGTGTATAATAACACCAGTAGACTATAAGAATCTTATTTATTATTTAATCAAATGATTGTGTTCTCATTTCCATGAGAATGTCGAAATTGTTACGAACTACACTTATAGAATTGAAACTTTGGGTTTAGAGTTAGCAATGTTGAGATGTTATTGATCAGACAAAGTTAAAGTTCGTTTCTCATTTATCACTACCTAAGGATTAATTATTGTCAGTGAGTTGCATAGGGTTAACCAAAATGAGTAACGGGAAATGATTACTTATAATATTATGCGCTTAGGTAATTAACGGAAAACTCTGTGTAATGCTGGAAAGCTACTTCTGAATAAGTTTATGTTTACAAAATGAACATGTGTTTGAAGGAAGCTTTTGTTGTTTGTGAAATATGGCGATTCAGTTACTTTAGTATAGCTACACGTAAATTCACCAGAGTTAGAATAATATGATGAGATGTGTCATGGGTGATAAATCCATATTTACTTATTAGGTGATGTTTTGTAACGCGAAAAGACGATGGAGACTGATGCTCTTTTACCCTAAAACATAGTCTTGTTATCTGCAACTGTACTTGGCTAAGGTTTATAATGCCAGAGCTTTAACATCGGAGTGTCAGGCGTTAAAGGCCAGCGTTAATACTACAAATGGCAGAGTAGCATCAGCAATCATCGTGATTTTAATTAACTGTTCAAATTATGTAAACTTCGGGACGAAGTTTGGGTCAGGATGACCGAACTGTTAGATTGAAAGTTAAATACAATTTATGTATGGTATCCCTGTTATGGTTTTGTAGAGTGACAACACTGATCTGGGTACTCGAGGATTATCATATAAGATGGCGTAAGGCTATTGACGTGTGTCTGTGTAAATAATTGCTAATTAAAGTATTAAAATGGATAAACCGTGTTTGGATTTAATACTAATTATTAATTAAAATTGTATTTTTTTCTACACTATGCTTTTTTTATATTAGTCATAAAGGGCAATAAATTAGTCTGTTATTACACGACTGCCCATAAAAGGAGTGTAATGTTGTCTGGGTTCATGTATGTATGCATGTATGTGAGTTTCTTTATTCCACCATAACTTTTAAATACCTACCTATATATTACCATACCTACCATTTGGATGTATTGGGTATGGTGGAATCCTTAGATCATCCCGAGTCCCGACTAACACTGGCTGACTGACAAATTTTTTTTTAAAAATCAATATGGCAGAGTATTCGTGTTTTTATATTTTCAAATTCGGGGACAGACAATGGGGCTGATTCTGTAGTGCACAATCTCTAAACTAAACTAAAATTAGAGCATTACAAATATTGCTAACCCTTTCATAATACTCCCTACGGAAAGGGACAGAACTAGATTTAAAGCTGCCATTTTAGTTTAGATTAAAGATTGTGTTATACAGAATCAGCCCCATTAATTTATTTGCCTGTTTATCCCCACGCGAGGACAGAATGTGGTGACAGACAAGAAACGCCTTTATTGTGCACTTGCTTTGTTAAAGAAATATTTAATACTAGCTAATGGCTGCGACTCCGTCCGCGTTGTTTAAGTTTCTTTGATTCCCGCGGGAACTGCTTAATTATTCGGGATAAAAAGTAGCCTATGTCACTTTCCAGGTCCTCAACTATACCCATGCCAAAAATCACGTCGATCCGTTGTTCCGTTGCGGCGTGATTGAAGGACAAACCAACAAACCAATAAACCAACAAACCAACAAACAAACACACTTTCGCATTTATAATATTAGTATGACTAGGAAAAAAAAATTGCGCATCAGAAGCACTTTGTTTTTGTATTTAAAAGATTTGAAACATTGTGGGAGCTTCCTCTACTTCATCTGCAAAGCTTGTCAGAATACATTATTGTTTGAATTCAATCGTTATAATAATAATTTATTCTTTACATCAGCAATTTATTTCTGTGAAAATAAACTTTGATCAAAATAAATACAAGCCAATTTGTTGCAAGTCCATAAAAAACACGTAAAACCCACTTTAGTTATATATTTAGAATGGTTTAGATTGAAACAAGGCCGTAGACGATAAAAACACAAGAGATATGTGCAACTGCGAATATAAGTTCGTACAGTGTGTAAGTAAAACCACATAAAACCACGTTTCGGCTGACATTTGTCGTTACAGAACGCGTCGAAAATTTTAGGCTAAAAAATGGGGACTTTTTCACACTGGCTTTTTAGAAATACTAAAATTGCTCTTAAAACTGTTTTCACTTTGATTTTTATTCGGAAATCGATTAGCGGTCGAGCTGGGGAGGGCTTTTCTATACATATTTTGATAAAGAACATTCAATCCATACAAATGTGAAGCATGAATTCGAAAGTCTGTTAAATTATTATCACAGCCCATCTTTTTAACCGATTTCGATAACATTTGGTACAGAGAGAGCGTGTATACTAAGGACAGTCGTTCTGTTAGGTGCTTTATATCCTGGAAAATCAAAGAGTTCCTGCTGGATTTTTAAAACCCATATATATATATATAAGCGGACGACGTTGCTGTCATGTCAGCTTTAGCCTTTAAGCTAGTTTTAGGTGTGCATTTTTAAATATAATGCCTTGTCAGTGCCTCATTCGTATGCGATAAACATCAGAGTGCTAATAAACCAGAAACCACAATGGCACGACATTATTTTACTGCTACGTGCTACGTACTGCTACGTAACTGTCCGTAGTAACTAGTAACGTATTATGAACGTGATGGCATTAATGCATTGCGAAATTCATATTACAATCATTAACAGATTTCATTTCGTCTGCCAAACGCTACACACCTTCTGTAGGATCGCCAAATCTCCATAAAGTTAGGGATATTTCTGAATTTGTCAACTGGGAGGGTTGGACCTTAACGCAATCCAAGAACATTGGATCATTCGTCCAAAGTTTTCCTCTTTATATCTGAACTAAATAAACTATACATTACACCTATAGGCTATACAAATGGTTAGTTTGATTTGGACTCCGATCCGAACCTACATCCCATATATTATTCTTCATATGGGTATATAGCTAGCAGCTGCAGCTGAACTGGCAATTTATCTTTGCAATGATTAAGCGAGCTCAAGCATAACAGAAAATATATTATAGAACAGAAACAAAAATAATAAATATAAGATAGATATGGAGATCCTTATTTTTATTAATGACTACTTAAATTAATGAATAGAAAATCGAGGTCAAGAAAAGGGCTTTCCTCAATGCTTGAAAGAAAAATAATCCACCAAATAATATTAGGTATTTTCAAAGTAACATTCACAGTTTCTGCGCTATAGTATAACCTTCTGAAGATACTGGATACTGTTATCTGGATATCGTAAGAGTTCTGGTATCGATACGGCTATTAATAAGGCTTTGAAGCTTTGTAAGATATAAATTATATCCAAGCAAAACAAGATTGATGGATATTGTAAACGTCTTGTGCAGATAGCGTTTGAAGACAGTGAAATGTAGACACTTGTACGTACACAGCACGTTAGCTTTTGGCAACTGCTTGTATCAATCTCAAATCCAAAATAAACCACAAAACGTAGTCAGATATGCACGTGATACTTTGAATTGTAAAATAGGAACACTGACGCATTTCAAATCCTAGGTTTTACTTATGTTTTACATATCAATTGCCTACTAATGATTACATTCTCAATTCTTGCTTTTTGGACGCGCTCTTGGCATCCTTGGAACAATTACTAATATTATACCTAAATGCGAAAGTTTGGATGGATGGATGTTTGTTACTCAATCACGCCTGAAACCAAAACGGCTGAACGGATCTGGATGAAATTTGGCAAAGAGATAGATTATAGTCTGGAATAGCACATAGGCTACTTTTTATCCCGGAAAATTAAAGAGTTCCCGCGGGAACCAAGAAACCTCGATCCACGCGGACGAATTCGCGGGCATCAGTATTTATAAAAAAAACAATACTTGGAATTCAATACCCAAAAATAATGAATCAGTAAATTGAGCATCTAATCCTTTATTTGTAAAGTATCATAGTACAAACAAGTAATATAATTGTTAAGGATTTAAACAAAGGCTATTCTCCACAAAAGGGCAAATAAGCCTTTGTGTTAAGTAGGGCGGTGTAAAACGGAGATGGGTTGTTTGCGCAGGGTGCGCGCGTCGCGTGCTTCCTGTTATTCCTTCAGTAGCGCCGCCGGTCCGCCGCCGGCTGGACTACCATGTAACCTCACGCCCCACGCCTTTGCAGTCTTCCAGCGGCCCCGCCGCCTTAGTCTTATTCTAGCTTTAAGAAAACAAGTCTTCCACTAGGTTAAGGATATAGTTATAATGCAACGTGGTCGAGCGTCGCGTCGCGAGCACAACAACCGTGTGGTTTTCGAGCGACTATGGCGAGGCACTTTCCAGGCCATGCTCGCTGGCCCGCAGCGTCGACCGCGCGCCTCCTCCCACGACCCCAACCCTGACCTGTCAGTCGAACCGATCAGACCTCCCCCCACTATGACAGACCCCTTAGAACCAGCTCTGAGAACCATTCTCGAAGGGCTCAGAAGCTGCTGTTGTAGATGCAGTTGCGCCTCCAATCGCAACAATATAAACAACAATTTGCAGGTCTGTCTCTCCAATGAGGAGGAGAGAAAATCCATGCGATCCGTCATAAGGTGTGTTGTTAAGGATTACTTAACGGTTAACTCTTCGCTAACTAGCTCAAAAGAAAACAAATGAAATCATATCAATGTTACGCGTACAATACTAATTAAATTTTACAACGATTTCACGCTTTGCAGTACGAGTAAACAATAAGCTTTAATGCCATTACGATTTCGTACCGCAATACATTGATTGTGATCGACTTAGTTAGTTATACTTGTATGAGAAATTAATTTGCAATTTCCCCATTCTAGCGCACTTAGGTGCTATTCAGGTAAATATCATCTTGTTTCCAGCTAATTGGAGCTTAAGTATATTCTGATTCATAGATTACTATCAACTTACAACCCCATACTCATATGATTAATATACGAAACTAAACTCATAAGAAAATATGTTGTATCTGTCGGCCATCTTGAATTTTCGTTCAACTTTCAGCGTGCGCGAAACTCACGCAGTGGCGGAGGCCCAACAAGAGAAAAATGCACGCATCAGGGACGCGTTCGGCATCTCGCCTCGGTTCGTGGAGGGGACGAGCTTGGACCCTGAGCGGAGGGCGCGGGACGAGGCGCAGAGGTACCCTCTAGTGAGGACGCCGAGCCACGAAAGGGAGGAACGCGATACTCACGTCACTAAAAAGAAAAAGAAGCGAAGGTACGAAATCATTAACATAATATGCAATACACAATAGTTATAGATGTAGATCCAGTAAAGTATTAATGTTCTCATTATATAGCTGTTTCAAGACTTGGTCTTGGTATTTGAATTTAAAAGATAGCATTTCATCTGTTTTATGTAGGTATATCTAAATAGTGACTGATCTATCAACGCACAGCTCAAACCACTGTACGAATCGGTCTGAAATTTGGCATGCAGATAGCTATTATGACGTAGACATCCGCCAAGAAAGGATTTTTGAAAATTCAACCCCTAAGGGGGTAAAATAGGGGTTTGAAATTTGAGTAGTACACGCGGGCGAAGTCGCGGGCAAAAGCTAGTGCAATATATTATGATAACAAAATGTTAGTAGTTTTAAGATATTTTATAAATAAATATCTAATTTCAGCACATCACCAGAAGCCAAAAAATCTAAGAAGAAAAAGTCAAAGAAGAACAAGAAAGACAAGTGAGTTTTAGTTAAAATTATTGGAAAATCGATAAATTTATTGTGTTTTTTGCAAAAATATTCAATATTTATATTAAGTATGTTTTGTTTAAAGACAGGTGGCACTAGCATTAACTAAGAGGCAAGTACTGTAAAATTTTACATAATTTGTGTTTATATATTTTTTTACTGTAGAACAAACATCTAAAGGATCGTTTAATAATTTCAGTCAAAGAAAAACGTTATGGAGATTTATTCGTAGGTATGAAAATTTATAAAACGACTTTTTAGCAATAACAGACTATCATTAAAAAAAATTGTGTTTCCGTGGACGCATACGTCTACAAATATACATGTCACTGTTCAATTAAACAAACTGTAACATCGTTAGTTTTGGAAAGGAGAAACTCACTGACTGTCATATTAACTTAAAGCTCGAAACAAATAATGAAACTTAAAATTTTGCAAGCACAGTACGTTTGTATTTTGCCAATCTTTTAATAAATAAATTATAATCAATAAGTAAACATTCATGCACTTCGCTTCTTTATTTCTGAAATAAAACTTTGTGAGATCCAAGGCCGTAATATACTTCTACAGCCTAGATTTCCGCGAGTCTGATCCATACTAATATTATAAATGCTAAAGCGTGTCTGTCTGTCTGTCTGTCTGCAACCCTTTAACGGCCCCTCTTTTCAACCGATTTTGATGAAATTTGGTTAGTAGTAGGTTCCAACCCGGGGAAGGACATAGGCTACTTTTAAGCCTAGAAATTTAAGTATTCCCCCGGGAATTAAAAAACGTAATCTTCGCGAACGAAGTACGTTACGTACGTTAGAACGAAGTAGAACGAAGTACGTTACGTACGTTAGAACGAAGTAGAACGAAGTACGTTACGTACGTTAGAACGAAGTAGAACGAAGCGGGCATCATCTAGTTTAAAATAAAGTATTGAGGCTTTTTTATCTATTTACATGTTCTTATTACCTCAACTAAATTTTTCACTGTATTTATTAAATTGCATCGATTGATAATAATTTATTAATAATTGGATTAGATAATAATAAATAAAATTGGTATTATATTATACATATAATACCAATTTTAAATTGTCAGACCAATTGTCTGTTTTAAATATTTTTCAATAAAGATTTTGTTTTTCTTTTCCTCAGACAAGACAGCAAGAAGAAGAAGAAACGTTCCAAGTCACCGAACGCAGACAGTTCTAGCAGCTCAGAAGGTGACAGCGATTCCAGCTCGGAAGACGAACGACAGAAGAAAAAGAAGGTAAATATCACATGAGGCCAATGCCTACTGACTTGCCTTATGATTTAGCAGTTTGAGATTACGTAAACTACTTTATTCAAAGATTGTGTTGATGATATTCAAATCTTTTTTTATGTGTCTTTGTCGTATGTTTTGATAGACCAAAGGTGTTCCATTTTTTTTAAACAGAGGTCATCTAATCTTGATATGAACGCGCCTCTTTAAACGTAAGCGTCATTTATGTACTAGTTGGCCAATGAAAGCCGTAAATTTACGTCTAATTCACGGCTATTTAGACGTGAATTTTGACCATTGAATATGACGTCCAAACAAACCTATGCATGTGAGCGAAACACATTAGAGGTCATTTTTAGATTAGACGACCTCTAATAAGGTAAAAAAAAGATAATGTTCTTACCTATGTTTATCTTTAGATCAGCACACTTATTACAATTTTTAATTAAAATAAGTATTTTTTTCATCTTTTAATTTTTTTATTTTGCAAGGATTTAATTTTAGAGACATAGGACAAATGCATAATTAAAAAAAGATTTTGTTTAGTAGACAACAATCCGTAAAATTAATGTTTCATAATAGTTACGTCTTTTCTAAATTACATCTTTATTGAGATAGTCAACATAATCTTTGAATTCTAGGTACTTTTTAGTGACTACTCTCTTTTATTTTTATGGGTAGAAATGGGAATATTTGGGCTATAATAAAATATTATATGAGTGCCAATTTTATTATGTTCATCGATTTATGTTTGGGGGAGATTTCCTGTCACAAACACACTGACATGTCACCAACCTTACTCTTAACGTCCTCTAGAGAATAATGTCAATAGCCTCTGTAGCACTATGCTTTCTTTTTGTTTGAAACATTAAAATAACGAACACAATGATCCTAAACATAAAGCTCTACTATCTTTGCACAATATTTTTCAAAAATTAAACCTTGTCGTAACTATTGTATAAATTATTTTTTTTACACGTCCCTATATTTTTCTATGCATTTGCCATAAGCTGTGAAATGTAGGTAGTATCACTATTTTGTTTTGCGACATTTTTCCTTTTCTATACATATCCCCCTGAGCTTCTGAGATTTATTTTACAATACCTACCCGTTTGTATTTTTGAACGGACTCCTTTTAAATGGGTTTGAGGTCTGATTTGTGGAATATTGTATTTTTACATCATTTTTTATTTATTTCTTGTCTGTAAATACAAAAATAGACAGTAAAAATTATCTGTTTAACTGTGCATCATTTCATAGGATAGCCATCTTTATCTGAAGAAATAACGTATACTGTAAGTATATCACAAAACAATAACACTCAGTAAAAACACTGTTAGGTGAAAACTAAAATAATATGTGTTCAATTTGGTATTGCATTTTCATATACATTTGTGACTAACTTTATTTATAAAGAGAATTTGCAAATATGGGCGATTGTCAGGATCTTGATGTGCACTATTTACGATTGCATGGTGTTTCGTAGTACTCTCAAACAGATGGTGGTATCGCTATACGCAGTGTATGCCCTAATGTGTATTGGAAAAACGTGCTTCGTGTTCTTTTGACTACCGCTCAATAATTGACTAATAATAAATAATAAATAATAATAAATGGTCACGACCGATATAAAACGTAACTGCCACTTCAAATTACTCGCGTTGATGTGCATTCAAATTCCGACCCTCTGCGCTGGATACAAGCACGTTTTTGTATCGCACATATTGATCTTGATTGTTTATAAAAATGTAACTAATCCATAACATTCTCCCTCTTCTCATTGACTCAAAACTAATTAAGGATGCTCCACATGTTTAAATGGTATACACTACCACCACCGTTTGTTGCATAAGGTACGTCCCAGAGAGTTATATTACATTTGATTTTGTGTAATACATGTATTTATGTATTTAAGTATCATACAAACTTTTATTAACATTGGAATGTGTTACTAATATATTTGTAAAAAGGACTACATGCACTAGTGCCAAATCCTTTCTTTTTTGTTTAGTAATAATAATATTTATTTGTACCGAAGAGAGTGTTATGGATATATTTATTGTAAAATATACAGAGAAAGTACAAAAAGAACTAACAATTCGTCCATTAAATAAGAATTTTTATTCAATATTTGCTTTCGTGAGTAGCTTTTTAATACAATGAACTTTATGTTAACGCCTTTAAATTGTTTTATCTGGTTCCGAATAGAAGTGCATGTGTAAAATAATTTGTTGTTAATTTTTAAACAGAAGTTCTTCAATCACTACAAACTTTTTTGTGAACTGAGGGATTTCAGATTATTTTAGTAAAATATGTTTTTAGTTGCCATAACCACTAGTCTTCTTGTATTGGCACTGGTGTTTATTGCCACATTATAGCAATTTGATGTTCACGATGTGAAATTGATTTTTGAACAGAAAAAGTCGGGAAGCAGGCGCCGGGCTAGCAGTGCGCCCTCCAGCCGCGAGAGGTAAGTCATTTGTTGAATTCAACTTTTTAAGAAGTCTACGTGGAGGTCCTGAATGATCAAAACATATTAATTATGAAAAAAGTTGTGACGCACCCACTAACTGACTCAAACGCACACCGTTTCCCTTGGACCTTTAAAGCTGAAATTTTGTACATTCCCTTTATAATGTTGACAAGGAATAAGGCTGGATTAAATTACCACGGGAGCGAACCGTAATCGGCCGCTAGTTAAAATCAAATTAAGAAGTGAAAAAACATGCTCTTTGTGATAAGTTCTATAAAGTACATGCAACTACTTGATTGTTTCAGTTCACCGGTGAAACAGACCAAAGAAAAACAATGGGAACGCCCGGCAAATTCAAGAGAAAATGATACCCTGAAAAAAAAATTGGAGCGATCTACTGACCCTCAAGAAAATGATAGCCGAAGAAAGGATCGAGAAAGTGAAGACCACAATAGCCGATACGACGATAACCAAAGAAATTCAAGACAGAGATACTCAAGTAGAAGACGCGATGAACGAAGCCGGTCGGTTGAACTGCGTAGGTCGGTGGAACGGCGCAGGTCCGCCGAACGACGCAGGTCGCCTGAAAAACGTAGATCAGCCGAAAAACGGCGATCTGTTGAACGAAGGGCATCTCCGGACTATAAGCGCAGGGATGACCGTAGGTCACCAGAATATAGGCAGAAATCATACGTAAGCAAAATAGACAAAAGCAGGGACCCTGTACGGGAGGATTACGGAAGAGCAAGGGATGCAAGTCAGTCTAAACGTGACAGGAAACGGTCGCCGTCTCGTTCCGATTCCGAAGAACCACCTCCCAAGAAATCAGAAAACAGAGACAGGAGAGTTCAACGACAGTCGAGCGACTCACCACCTCCAGAGAAAAGACGACGCCGGAGTCCGTCGCCTGACAATAGAGGAAAAGACGATACTTATAGCAATAAAAAAGAAAAGTCAATGGAAGACGTAAGATGCAATGATAAGAAACGATCGAGAAGAAGCGAGTCCTCTGACTACAGACATAGACGTCAGGAAGAATATCGTAAAGACGAAGGTGACAAAAGACGTAGAACGGATAATGAGAGATACTACAAAGACAGCTTCGAACAACCCAAACGAAAAAAGAATAGAAGTGTTTCCAGAGATAGACCAGAAACATCCCAAGCTTATCAAGAATGGTCCCCTGAAAACAAATCTTATAGAAGAGAGTTAAAAAGGGGACCTGAGCGATATTATAAAACCGCCAGAGAACCCACTTCGTCATCTGACTCCGAAACGGAGGTACCTCTAAAGTCAAAAGAAACTAAAATTTCGCGAAATCATAAACAGAAAAGTGAATCTCCCCCCAAAGAGAAACGTCGACGCAGTCCATCCATAGAATACACCAGAAATGGATCTCCAGACCGAAGAGCGAGCGACAAGAAAACGGAAAAGTATAAAAGTAGTTCAAAAACATCAGATCACAAAAGAGACGATAGTAGGCAGAGACGGAAGTCACCTACGCCCGTAGAAAAGACGCGGCGCAAAATTTCACGGAGTAGATCTAAATCATCTTCGTCGGAGCGGAGACCATCTAAGAAAGAGAAACGAAGGAGCCGCACACCAAACACGAAACCTAAAAAGAGTTCGGAGAGACGTACTTCGTCCCCCAAACCAGACCACAGAGATCGAATCGAAAAGGACAAAAACGGCAAGGAATCTCATAAAGTCAGATCGAGATCGCGGTCCAATCACAGGAGTCGCAGCACGTCGAGTCTTAGCTACTCCCCGGCCCGCCGTAGTCCGGAGAGATACCGCGATATCATAGAGAAGCTACCAGAAAAAGACAAGAGGAAATACATTAAATCACCGTCCGACCTTCAGCCGAAGAAGAAAAAGCGCAAAGACGTCGCTGAAAAATACAACAAACCAAAGGCCGCATGTATGCGCAGCTCGTCGAGTGAAAATGACGATTCGGAAGATGACTTTCTGAGACTCGACGAACGAGCGCGCCAAGAGGAGTTGGATAACAAGGAGCTGAACCGACTCAAAGAGAAATTAGCTCAAATGGCGAAAGCTTCGATGGAGCGAAAGAGGATCGAGGAGGAAGCGGTAGGTGCGTCTACTTCGCAGGTTCACGAAAGCAACAAACCGGAAGAAAAGGAAAAGAAGGGCAGTCCCAAAGTAGAAAAGGAGCCAAAAATTGCCAATAAAAGCCCGGCTAAGCTTGTAACTCCAAAGGAGAGTCCGGTGAACATAGAAAGCTCCCCAGAAGTAAGGAAGAAGCGCGATAGGAGCGCGTCTCGCCGCAGCTGGTCGCGCTCGTCGTCGCGCTCGCGGTCGCGTTCACGGTCCCGATCGCGCTCGCGCTCCGGGTCGAGATCCTCCCGCTCGAGATCGCGTTCATATTCATCCTCAAGGTAAGCTATCAACTCAACTTATTGCCGGTGTTTAGCACGATCGCCAAAATGACACGGGTTTAGGTCTTAGGCCACCACGCTGGTCAAGTGTTGATTGGCAGACTTCGCACCTTTGAGGACCTTAATTAAAGACACGCGCACGAAAACCTTGGAATTTCAAAACTGTTTTGTCAGGCCTATTTTTGGGTCGTTTCTTGCTGATTTGTCTCGTTAGAAATGATAAATAAAATGAAAATTCCGGACCAATGGTAGATTTACTTGACGATTCGAAAGCACAAAGTTTATTTCATGAAAAATCTCGTATCTTTGACGTAGATTATCTTTTTCTCACCTCCGGGCGGAAAGCGTCAATTTTCCTCCCGCTGCGCTAAACGAAAATGCCGCTTTCCGCCTCCGTCGAGGAGAAAAATAGTATACACACCACGGGCAGTAAATAAGAAAGCCTCAGATCACATGTTTATTGACCTCGGCTTCGCCTCGGACAACAATTACATGTGATCTGAGACATTTCTTATTTTACTGCCCTAGATATGTAATATACTATTTCCTGTTTCAGGCGCTCGCGATCAAGCCGGTCGAGTTCGTACAGCAGCAGAAGCTCGTCACGATCGTCGAGCTCATCGCGATCTTCTCGTTCTTCAAGGTAACTATCCCTTCCATAACAAATGCAGTCCGCAAGGCGTAAGCTCAGCTTAGCATTTGTGCGAGTGAACACACCAGTACCCTTATCACAAAATTTTAAACTAAATCTGTATATTTGAAATTCGAAGAACTTCCTTTAGTTTTTATTCTCGGTACCAAATAATAATATACAAACAATAATTTTAGAAAATACGGGTTCACAATCGAAATTATGTAACAGGAGCAATGAACTTTGCGTGCGCGCCGATGTCAAAGTCAAAGCATAGACCGCCGTTAAACCTAGAGAGGTGGCGGCGTCTATGCTGCCCTATGGCCGCGTTCAGAAACCTGGTGTTACACATCTTAATCAAAATAAAATAAAAAAAATAAAAATTGTATTTGCACAAATACAAAACTGAGCTTACGCCTCGCGGTTTTTGACTCTTACGAATAGTGAAGTTTATTTGTCTGGTTTACTGGACTTATTAATGTTTTCAGATGCTACTATTCTTTTAAATATTGATAATGTTACGATATAACATGTATTAAAAGTTATTGTATCCTTACAGTTGAATTGATCGGCTCGAATTTTGCGTTTGTGACAGTTCACCTAAAATGTTTCTACCTATGTCCGTTATAGACTTTGAAACCTTCGAACCGATGTGCCCCAAACCGGTTTCATTAGAAAGGCAATAATGCGCAGATGGTTTAGTATGTTAATTTTTCCCGTAACATCAGAATCGGCCGAACACAAACGCAAAGTTCGTGCCTATTGTAAACCGTCCAAACGATTAGATCATAGAATGTACAGGTAATGAAAAAGGAATTAACGGTAATTTTGAATGTTCCCCCGTCACGTATATTACACGCGATGCATGCGATGCGTACTCTGACGCGCGTAACGAACAGAACAATGACGGGCGTGTACGCCGATTACCGTAGATCGAGCGACCGCGACCGCGGCTCGGCGCGTTCACGCTCGCCGTCCATCCCGCGCCGCGCCGGCTCGCCCAGCTTCCTCGACCGGCGGCGGATCACGAGGTACTGACGGTGGCCACAATCACCACAGTGCTTTTGAACGACACTTTCTGACACGCTTTATCCTCGTAAGGCTTTGCGTGCAATGTACTCTAAATTACGGGAAGGACGTTGCAAGGTCATCTATAGTATACTTTAGTATCTCTCTCTCTCTGCGTCGTATTCCTCATTACTGAGGGTCGTGACCCCTTTCCATTAATCAAATAATGGTAGGAAATTTCTTAGGATAATAATGCGGTGGGTTCCCACGTCCTTCTACATACTTCAGTATAGAAAAACCAAAAATCGCAGGAACCTGAGCGAAACGCGTAAGCGACGCGCTTTGCCCGGCGCTTCTGACGTTCTCAGATAGGGTTTTCAGTCGTAACATGCTTTTCATTTCGCGGTAACAACGACCTATCCGCGTTTGCGTTTCGGCGAGAAGCTACTAATTGTTTCAGAGAGAACCTACTTGTTGAAACGAGAAGCTTGTTAGCCTTATTTCTAGTTAACGAAAAACAGAAACAGAATATTATATACTTCTTCTTCGGGTACCTCTCCGACAAGCGAAGGCATTCTGTTTGCTATACTTCATGTTTTCGCGAGGCAAAACAGTTTGGCGGCTCGCGCGGTTCATGTCCACGCTCGGATGTTGCGTGGCCAGGGGCCCTACGGAAAAATGATTTCTACTATTTAACGATCGCAATCATCTCTGATACTCGTAGTTTAACACTCTTCGGCTATTGGCCATAAATCATAATCCATTCTCGCAGGGAGAATACAATAAATTTAGCCTAACAACTATTGAGGCAGATTTTACGGGATAGGGCCTAAAGATTTTTTGTCTGCGACCGACACCCTTTCCCGTATGCTACTTTCATCGCAGCGTTTTTGATTGACGTATCGCATGACGCATAACTCCCACTTTAGCTTCATGTCATTGTGTGACATATACTTCTAAAATCTAACAATGCTTATTCTCCGTAAGTATTGTACATAATTTGTGAATTGTGAGGCTTTTAGGAGTACATACAAGATAACCTTGAAATGTCTTATTCTTTACGAGGATTGAGATCTATAAACTAATTATTAGATATCGTAACTGTATAGGAAGCAAGGAAAACTAATATTTTGGGTTGTTTTTACTTACTGACAAGGCAAAGGTATGCCGTATATCGTAACCGCGTCTATGTGCTTGGTTTTATTATTTCGCTATAATCTAAACAAGATACTTCGCGATGATTTTTACACTTACATAGATTTAATTTCTAAGGAGTCTTATTTTAATATTACAAACTCTTGCGATGTATTCTTTCTTTTGAGTTTAAAAAAAAAGGAAATCAAAAGCACTGTTTTTGCTAGGGCGTGTAAATTGCACTTAAATTGACGTTCATTCAATTAATATTATTTCCTTGAAATGTGAGTTAATTACTTGAAATATATACTTATATATTAATTAATGAACGGCAGTATTGTGTCTGTGTGACTTAACATTTTTTAGTGTGTCGCTTGTCTATGGTAATCCATTGGGCTTTATTATCTTTTTATTTTCAAACTAACGAATACTGAAACGACAACTCTCACTTTTTAAGGCTGGCCGCATACAATCAGAAATTTCTTTCAGAAAAAATAAGGGCTTATGCTCTATTCATACATCTATAATAGACACACAGATACGCCGCGAACTCTATTGCGGGATCGGATGTACGCTTCTGATGTTCGCAGAGTGAATGGGACAGAATGTTTTCTGATAGAGCTCCAATTTGACAGTCTACCCGTGGTCCCATTACACTAGGGCTTACAATTCGAATAATACTTTAGAATCTCGGCCTCTAAGCATTTAGAATATTCCAATAATTAATATTAGCTGTCGTTTCAGTGTTCGACCGTATGTCGCCGAAAATATGTATGTTGGAAAAGCATATTATCTCTACATACATTTTAAGGTGCCGTTTATATTTTTATTTTTGCCGCAGTGTTATAGATGTTTTGTTTTTCTTTATAGATAATTACACGAACTTATAGCACGAGTACTGAAGACACAAGTAGTTTGCTCGGATTAGTGAAGTGCTAGCTCATATTTATCAATAAGTTACATGTATTGCTATAAGTCTGTATATTTAGATTTAAAAAATTGGCATAATTACATGATATGTGCGGCTTACGATTCAATCTGTAATGGAATTTAAACATCATTTCGTAAAAAAATTATTTAGTTAACATTGTAAATATTAATACTTATTTCAAAATTAAGTGAGCAATAGATGTTACTAAAATAAAACAAACTTAACATTTTTTATGAACAACTTTTCAATACATTTTTAATTTGTATGGCATTAAATACTTCATACGTATTATTATGTAAATATTAACTCGATTTTATGAATAATTAACAGATTTTACCCAAATAAGCATACAGTTATTTATTTTTTTCAAATTATTAAACACCTCTGCTATGCTGTGTTCTAACATTTTTCGCTGTTCGTTTACGTACTAACCCGGTTTTAATAAATTATATTTTAGTTTTTAATAAGTTTATTCAATTATGAAATTCTTAGAACTCAATAAGTACCCAAAATACTTGTTCAAAAAAAAAAAATAAGTCATAGTACTGGGTCGCATTTACCCGTTGTTTTTGATCTCATTACTAAGATAATTTCATTTACTTCCAAGAAATGTTTGTGTAATAGTTTTTCAAAAAGTTTAAAAAGTTCAATTTATTTAAATTGTTATTTTTTCTTCGTAGCGCGCCCATAATAGATCTAACATATACTTCAAAGAAATACAAGTATCGGAGAAGATGAGTTACATGAACCATCCAAAAATTGTTGACAAATTACCAATATTATGCGAAAAAGCAAGTGAAGCCAGATGTAGAAGTGCTATGTATAAGGACATTTTTATTTCAAGTGTGTTTTGTTTCAATAATTTTGTGTTATCACATTAAAGTGTATTGTAAATTTATATTTTGTTTTTATTTCATTTTGCATGGTAGATTTTAAAATAGAATTTATACACACCACTATAAAAAACTTAACTCTTTTACCGACAGACGACTGAGCCATTTTTATGACCATTTAAAAATAACTAAAACAACAGCAACTAATTTGTGCAGAAGTTGAATGGATATGATGCTTATTCAGTTGAATGTACACAATCTCCAACTCTGTAATCTGGTCTGAAAAGGAGTGCTTCTCTTTTCCCCAGAAATATTGTGAAAGGGATAGCATAACAAAGACCTGTAATTTTAGAGAAATGACATTTGTACAGAGGAATAAGCACTTCACACTGTACCAGAGTTTACTGCTTACAAAAGGGAGGTTTTAGAAACTCATGGAGTGGATGAAGTTTAAATTTCTCAATATTAATAAGGAATTCAAATGCTTTCTAAATGTATCTAGGGATAATTTTACTCAGAATTTTTTTGTTCAATCTTTTTTTTAAAGTTCTAAGTAAACAGTTAAAAATATTTTAAATAAGTCACATGTGAAAATTCGGGCTTTGCTTTACATGGAAGCCCGGAATGTCACAATATTGGCGGTAAAAGAGTTAATCGAATTGTTTTTATCGCTTGCAGCATTGACCTCCATGTAAAGGTAAGCTTATTATATTTTTTGTGTACCTAGTTAGCGTCTATCATTTTAGGTGTTATTTTTATTTTAAGCATGTTTTTTATAAATTACCAAAAGAAGTATTTTCAATCACAAATATTACTTGCAAACAAAGAAGTCGAAAAAAAATAATTTTAATGGTCCACAGTCCACACCAAAGATATTTAAAATAAGTCAATACGGCAAAAGCAAAACCATTTATTGAGCATGAATTTATTAATATTGAGTTTCAAAAATTATATTGTTATTAGGTATGAGTTATGAAATATTTATTAATTAGCATGATTACTCATCATTTAGCTAGGGATAACTCATTCATTAACTCGTTATGATCACCTGTACTAATTTTAAAGCATTTACTGTCTACTACTATTACTAACTGATTCTCGTTACTAACAAAATAACAGCGCACGAAAACGCCCAATACCATACCGAAGACCGACGCCCTCCTCCCTCTCGAGCGGAAGTTACTACAGCAGCAGGTCCTCGCAGAGAAGCTGGTCGAGGTCACCGCGCCCCGAACGTGAATGAGCCGACGAAATAAACATGATAAAGAAATTAACGAACGAGCAGCCTTACAATGTTAAACCAAAACATATGCTTGTGGTACAGTTATTAAATTCAGCTTGGAGAGGTTTTTGCGTTTGTAGGAGTGTATGTGTTTAGACAGTATAGAAGGCTTGCTAGTGTGCGTCACTGCAGGTAGTGTGCGTGGTTACCGATACTGACAGAGACTACTACAAACGCAAAAACGTCTCCAAGCTGATTTGACTATCGTTTCATGAAAACTAACGTAATTATGAAAATCAACATTCATAAAAACTACTCCAAAATTATTCACAGCAAAAACAACTGCGTTAAAAAGATCTTATCGAAGATGCTAAATCGGTTGTACTAAATCTCTGAACTAAGTTAAATGAATAGGTCTAAAGTACTTTTCCGTTTCACTATTTTTAGACTATTCACTTAAGTGTATTTTTAACGAAAAATTGTGTATCAGTATAATATTACCATTGAAGGCTGCCCTAAACAAGCACTAGTCGTTTTTTCCCTATACAGTTTACACACATACATACAATTTAGTTTTAAGTGTTATAAAATATTTATTTAATAGTAATTTTAAGTAGATAAATTTAATTATGTATCTTTGATGCAGTCACTCCCAAATCAACTAAGATTACCAAAATCAATACTTTCATGGCTAATTGTGTGCTAACATGGCTGGCTTCGACTTAACGTAATATCGAATACAAGTGTTCTGAAATGGAATAAAAATGATGTTTGCTACACATATTATATTATGTAGTAGTTACAATTTAATTAGCTTTATAGAGGATTTGCATCTCATTGTAATGTAGACTTAAGTACTTATTTAAAATTTAAAGTCAACTTTTATTATGCCTTCGTATTCGAAGTTGGTCTTCACCATAGAGTTATTAAATTTATTGGTCTACAATTATTATTATGATAAGTACGTAGTTTTAAACTTAATAATCAGTTATTTTTTTATACAAACGCTAGTCCTTAATTTATTTTTTTATATAATTTAATTTGTTGATTATTTTAATACTCAATCATTCCAAATAACCAAAATACTCTTAACTAGTCTTATTTATAGGAATGCTTAATTTTACAATTAGAATTATACGTGCAATATATTTATTTAAAAGGATTTATTTATATACATCTAATTGTTTTGGTCGTTTACTAGTCATTCGATAACTAATTTATTTAATTATTTATTTTCCTAGTGTAAGCTTGCTATATTTTTGTAAAATATAGAGGTTTAAGCAAGAACCTACGTTAGCATAACCAACACTAACATAAATTATTTTCTTGGTTAAATTGAGAGATGTCTACTTTATATAGGAAAAGTAAAACCTAGAAGCCCGTACACTTCTAAAATCTAATTTATTAAATTACATACCTATCTCATAAAATGTTGTTGAGCGTGTATTACATAACAATATGTATGTTGTAAGATATAATAAATCGATGGTTGTAAGTGTCATGAGAAAAATTTCTACTTTTATTTAACTACTCAAAAGTGAAGAGACAAAACACATACGTATTCAGTTTCTTTGTCTAAGGCATGGATTAATTTGTTATTTTCTGCAGTAAAGTTTTAAAAAAAATTGCAAAGCACATTAGGGTAATCCAAAGAGAGTTGGTTCATTTTACACAATATTTATAAAACCAATTCCAAACTTGTGCTGTAGATGTATAACTTTGGTAACCAATTAAAAATGACTAATTAGTAATTAGCTATCTATTTTGGATATTCGTGTATGTGAGATTGTAACTATTATACTCGTAATATTAAAGATCTCTAACGCTAACTATACCTTAAAAATGCTAGTTGCTAGAGCCACGGTGTAGCTACCTCGGGTCTACCAAATCTCTAAAATGAAACTAAATTGACAAAACTAATCATTTTAGTTTAATTTGCGACATATGTGGAATCTGAAACAGTGGAATTAATTCCTTGAAAATTTTAAAGTTTAGATAGTGATAATTAATATAGGTACGATTATTATAAAGGATTCATTGGGGCTGATTCTGTTGTACACAATCTCAAAAACTAAAAGCATTAAAAATATTGCTAACCCTTTCATAATACTCTCTGTTGAAAGGGACAGAACTAGATTTAAAGCTGTCAGATAAGAGATTGTAATATACAGGATTGGCTTTAATTTGGGATATCAAAGCAATAAATGAAAACGTGACGATATTTAGTAAATAAAACACACGAATAAATGATCATTAAATATAATTTAATATGAATAATATTGTAAGAGTAACAAAGTAATCAATCTTATGTTTTTCATCACCTTCGTTTTCACCACTATTTACATGAAAAGAGTATATCACTGTTTACTAGAAAATACCTACTCAATATTATAAGTGTGAGATCTATACAACGTGTTTATAAGCAATTCCTATAACTTCGAGGTATTGAGCAGACCACTTATGAGAATCGAACTGCATAAGAAATATTTTTTAATATTAAAAAAAAAAAAAAACACAGTTTTCATACAAAGTAATTCAAATATTTCCGACTATTTATGTTATACACACCTTTATGTAAAAAGCGACAACGTCGCAACATTTTTACTAAGGGATTGCGGTGCGCCTTTGCTATTTTTAACAATATCGAGATAGGAGAATCTTACTGATGGACTTAATATTTTACCTAATTACCCAGTTATGAACTTTAGGAACTACGGTTAGGAATAGAATTTGTCTACGAGCTTGGGTTCCGGTTCGAATACCAAACAAGGGATTAAACGAAAAGTAGTTACCTAAGTAAGTTTAGTAGTATTACAAAACATAAAAGCGAAATATTAATTAGGTAGGAACTTGCTGACCTACGTTCGCGCAGTCAAAAAAATTGACGGAATTGTACCTACTATTGACTTGTGTGTATGTTTTTAATTTCGAGTATGGTAAATACGCCGGTATTTAAGCTTGAGTGAATTTAAATCGTATTTAATTTCGAGTCAGCATTTTGACGTGACAACGTCTTATAAATTGGTTTGCCGGGTGACACCTCAAGATTCTGTGTTACGCTCCCCGCGTTATGCGCTAACAATGAGAGCGAGTGAGAGGCACGCGTCCCGCCTAAGAGCGAGAGAGACAGACATAAACTATTTTACCACTCAAAGTCGTTGTCACGTAAAACTTTCGCCCGTATATCGACTTTACAGGCAACCAATTTTTTTTTACTTAGGTATAATACCTACCTTTTATGAATAGCGGTGTAGTCTTTTTATTATCAGGTAGTAGATTTTCAATATCGCCAAACTGTAAACTGTAAAAGATAAATCTGAGGAAAATTTATGTTTTATCGTTTGCGGCAAGACTTTATCGATGCCGACAAGATAGCTTCTACTGGCACATCACTAGTTACACCGTAGGATATTATTCAATGATTTAAGTTTGGCAACGTCGCAAAAACAAGGATGCGGCATATGGGAAACAATTTTGGATCTATTTATAAAAGAAAAATTATTTTCTCCGAAAATATCCATTTTAGAACACATGTTCCTTAGCCATTTTTGATTACTTTTCGTTAAGGAATCTAACCCTAGAGTTATAGGAATTGCTCATAAACACGTTGTATAGCGAACTTTGACTTTGCTTACACTTAGGACATGGTTAAAATGAGACAGATGTATGTTATTCACATAAGGACCTACTTATGCAAAAAGGAACCAATCCACACACATGTCAAAAATGAGATAAGTATACAGAAAGCTTTTAAAATTCACCTTCTATCGACCATAGAAAGATCAAAATGATCTGACAATTTTGGTCACACAATGTCAAAATTGTCAGATCATTTTGATCTTTCCAGGGTCGATAGAAGGTGCATTTTAAAAGCTTTCTGTATACTCATCTCATTATACTCATCTCATTTTTGGCATGTGTGTGGATTTGTTCCTTTTTGTATAAGTAGGTCCATAAGTCCATCTTGTTTTAACTCTAAGCAAAGTCTAAGCCAAGGCAAAGTACGCTCTATAAATCTTAGCATAAGAGTGATGTCCTCTTCCATGTACTTAAATGAAAATTATACAGAACTAACAGTTGCAATTTCGGTGATTATAAAATAAGATATCGGGAGAATAGATTTTCTTAGCAGTTTTAAAATAAAGTACTTACTATTAATAAAACGTTTTTATTGCACCTTTTTCCTTATATTATTATAATTTAAGAGCACTTACGGCAATAGAGGAATGTAAATATTTCCAAAATATATCACATTTTAATTGTGACTGTATTACATAATCCGATTTAAGTTATAGTACATTACTGCAGCGGCCATCAAAACAGGCATTGAAGGACGAACGTGTAAATGTGGGCCGAGGCGAAGCCGAGGCACACATACGTAAGTCCATCAATGCCTAGTTGTGGCCAAGGCTTGTATAGTGCTTTTCTCAAATAATGCGCGGAAATTAATACTAAGTGTTCATCACACTCTTTGTCTTCACTTGAACTCATTTTGTCAAAAACATTTCAAAATCAATGACGATTGACGAACAACGAACAACAATAATTTTTCCCGCGTCAAAGTGTTCATTTGTTTTTTTTTTCAATAAACAGCTTTCTATTTGCAAGCTAGTTCGAAATTTAAATAAAACCTTTGATAAGTTACCTCCTTGGTTGCCATGTTTCGGAGTAAAAGATCGTTCCACTTTTAAACTACACGACAGATATAAATTTAGTATGTAATTTATTTGGCCGCTAAACCACGACAGATATGGATTTTCATACAACTTTAGAAGGCCGCTGCTCGCATGTATTTGGCCAGTACAGCAATTTCGATTTATCTCGAAGAAGGTTGTCAAAATAATGCTCAAATTTCCAAGCATGTTTGAGAAAATAGAATTAATAGGTTGAAGTACTACGTGCGCAGTGTTCAATAATTCTATGGATTTAAATCGCCTTGATAAGTTGACAAAGTACGTAACCAACTAATTGAAATATAACGAAAATATTAAATAAATAGAAGAATAAAATTCAGCGTGATTTTCTCCAACATTGCGCTAAAGTTCTTAACAATATATAAAGTTTACGATTTGAGTCAAACCAAACAGGGAATACTTAGGGTAAAACCGGGATAGATGCCCCACTTTTTGAAATAGCCACCTACTTTAAAAAATATTAATTTTATACGAATAATTTCTATTAATGTAGCTAGCTCAATCCTTATGTTGAATTATTATTATTATTTTTTAACCTATCAAGTACAGATTTTGCAGAAATTAGCTTTTCGTGGAACATTTTTTTTGAGGATAGATGCCTACCTGTATGGATAGTTGCCCCACCATGAAAAAACTGAGAAGGATAGATGCCCTTTATACCGTGTAAACGAAAAACCCATCCCAAATGTTAGGTAGAAGTCTAAGAAACATGGGTCATAATAATGAAAAACATTTTGTATTTTTTTAAATCTTTTTATTGTTATCATTAGAAGATAATTCTAATATCACACAAATGACATAGGTAATTAAAATTTTAAAGCTTTGTTTAAATAAAATATATATTCTTAAGTTTCAACACGCATAACCATAATATGGAAGTCCATCCTCAAATTCGGGATATGTCGGGATATTTCGTTTATCCCCATGGTTTTTTTGTCCATTTCATCGAAAGCTGACTGTAGGTTTTCTGTAGTCCAAGAACATACTCGAGCTCGCACTCCTTCCTTTCTTTTATATTTTCGTGGCATAGTTCTGCTGTAGGTAATCATGTAATCAGGTAATGGCAGTTTCGAGGTATAGGTGCCCCTAAGGGCACCTATACCCCGAAAAATCAGGGCAACTATCCTTTTTGATATGGATAGATGCCCAAGTATTTTTAAAATAAATTATAAACAAAATAGCATCTATTTACACTTATATGCAGACTCAATGAACCAGTATATTGACGTAATAAAAAATATAACGGAATTTATTACTAATTATAAAGTTATACAACGCAAAATACTAACCTTTAAATCTTTGACGTGTTCGGCAATTTCGCCGCGGAGATAATTACATGCACGAGCGAAACGCGTCCTCACTGCACGACTGTCTGTGGGTAACCCAGGTACGGGGTGACTACGGCTCCTACTTATACAATTAATTCTTAGTCGCGAGTTCAGGAAGTAAGGTTTTTAGAATATGAGGCATCTATCCTGCTGCGGCATCTATCCCGGTTTTACCCTAACCACATTACTATAGACATAGAGTATAGACGATATACTATCGAATATCGATTTTTCTTTAGTGAATTGGGCATTTGACAAATAGTCAAATCAGCAACTTTTTTTCAAACGTCGAAACGCGTCGTATGGGATTTATATGAAATTCTGAAATGTGACGTCATTTTACTTTAATCGATTGTTTAAAATGGTTATTCAACATAAATTGCGACTTTTGGGAGATCCTCTATTGTAGGGCTCCCACACCACACATAACTGCGATGCGAATTTCTGCGATGCGATTTCGTGCGGCCAAGCGTTGGTTCAGGTGACCATACGCTCGACGGTAGTCTACCGTACTAAACGTGTTTTTAGAAGTAGTGACATGGATCGAAAGAAGCGTGTTGCAGTGCTGTTATTGTTAAATAGATATAGAAAAAAAAGAAGATTTTGGGTTCTTCACTTAATACAATAATGAACGCTACTATTTTATTCGAAAATACAATGGTTTGAGAACAGAGGAAGATACATTTTTTGATTATTTAAGAATGAGCATATCTTCATTTGTCCCAAAGGACGGGGCGCTCCTCAATTAACGTTATCAAAAAATCCACGTCAACGTTTGCCATTTTTCCACACAACGATGGCGGCGCCTTGCCCACACGCTGTCTCAGAGCAGACTAAACACTAAAAATGGGGTCACCAAGTGTGACGTAACATCGCAGGAATGTGCGATGCGAATCAAATCGGAAGTTTTTGCGATGCGTCCTGCGAGCTCGCAGGTTTTTTCGATGCGATGCGAATTCGCAGTTTTGTGTGGGAGCCCTAATAATCACTAAAAAATAATTTATTTGAATAGTAGTCCAATACCCAATTAGAATAATTTGTGATACTTAAAACATATCGATTTAAACAAATAAATAAATATAAAAAATAATTCTTATAAATGCCCATAAAAAGTGTGATCATTAGAGATGACTGTTCAAAGTCATCTTATATGTATCACAAATGCAGATAAAATACCTTCCTAGTATAAAAATTAAGACTGGTACCTATGTATACAAATTCGTTTTACAGCCACCACCATGATCAGAAGGTTCAAGGTACCTAGTTAAGGCATAAATCCTAGGATCTAAAAACAATTCTTTCAAGAAGCAGTGTGAACTTTTACACACTGCTTCCTGAAGACAAGTTTGGCAACACAGCTGATTTCTGTTTTACCTTATTTTGTGTACACTCAACTGTTAGATCCTTTTCACACACGCACGATTTTCGTATTAACGGTACCATGACGGTTGAGTTATGTAGGAAGGCAGCAGCTACCGCATATGTTTGAAAAGGTCTACGCCCGTTTAAACGTTCGCCGTTAATACAGAAAACATGTATGTGTGAAAAGGGCCTTAGGCTGTCATTTATTACATAAGATTACTTGAATCAAGATTTAGCACTGAAGAATAAATCAAAATTGTTTTCAATAAATCTTATGTTATAAATCAACAGTGCACTTATTCTATTAGCCTCTTATTTTAGTCCTTCTTTTTATTTTGTTGTCTCCGCTTTGAAGCTACAAACATCGCCCAGCCGAAGCCTACGAAGTTCATGAATAATACTCGAAGCTGAAACAAGGAAAAGTTAGAGGTAAATAAAATACATGATAAATTCATGTAAAACCATCTTTTTAATGGTCAACATACACCAGGAGGATAATGAATATAAGGAAATGAGAAATATTTTTTGGAATTTATTTCAGGATTTTCACAACTAAAGTTCTTGCAATTCACAAATCTATACTAATGTGGACTAGACCAATGAATTGCAATTTAACTTTATAGTACGCGCGCGAGTTTAATGCAGAGCTTATGTATGTATCACCGTACAATAAGCTCTGTAGTCTCCATATGGACTTGCAGTTGAGATATGCACAATAATTTCATTCCAACTGCAATTTTGGAATCTAAATGCTGACAGTCTTAACATATATAACAATAAATACAATTGTCAACAGGTGCACTGGACAGCTTGCATCTTGGAGACAGTTTTTTTTATAAATTTAGAACATACTTTTAATCCTATAAAATCAAACAGCCACCACAAAATTTTTAAAAACCTAGATCCGTGCAGGTAGTTGTGGACACCAATGATCCATTAAATAAATAACTTTCTTATGATACAACTTTAACTAACAACTTTACGTGTGTAACTGTGTGTGAATGTTGGTACAACAGCCATGACTAGGGGATAGTCGTAATTGGAGTCCATAAGCTACACCAGTACACCTATATTACAGCTACATGATAATCTTCAGGTGCTTCTGTGCCCTGCTCAGGTAAGGAGGGCCAAGCCTCAAAGCCTGTACTGGGGCTTTGCCAGGACAACCCAAGAATACCTACACTGCAAAATATAAAAACAGTTCCAACTCACCATGGGTGGAATGAATGCCATATTGATAATCTGGAACAGTGTTAGCCATTTCCAATTGGCTTCCAACAATGTGAAGTACAAAGCATTCAACTGTTTCAATGCAGCTTTATGATTCTTGCCCTCAAGTCTTGCTAGTGTGTATAGAGAGAAAGCTTGCATGAACGGGGCGAATATCAGCCTCTCAAATAACAGCTTCTTGGCTAAGGGGAATGCAGAAGTCTCTTGAGGGAACACTCTTTCAATGAACTCGTAGAAGTAATGTGGAACAGTTCCACCAAATATTAACCTGAAAGTATATGAAACAATGCTGTAATTACATGTTGATTAATTAATCTATACTTATCTATCTATCTATCTAATTAATTTATTTATTATAAAGAGGTAAAGTTTGTGAGGTTGTAGGGGGTAATCTCTGGATCTACTGAATCGATTTTGAAAATTCTGGTACCAATAGAAAGCCACATTATTTGTGAGTGTCATAAGCTATAATATATTAACCCGAAAAATTAGAGAGTTCCAATGGAAATTTAAAAAACTTATTTCACACAGTAGAAGTTGCGGGCATCTGCTAGTTATATATAAAATTGGTATATAGGTAATTTGATTTCTGTGAAAAAAATCACAAGCTATTCTGTTTATGTAAATTGTATACTAAAGGTATACAATTAACAAAAACTACTAAACAGTTGAATATTAACAAAAAAAAATATGAAAATGTCTTATGGTCAATATTGTGGCATCTCTAAATAACGTTTAACCTAGGTATAAAATTGAAAGAATTCATATAAAACAGCTTTCGAAACATCTAATTAATTCTCGCGTTACTTGAATTTGGTGCCACCACTACCCATTGCTGGACACACACCTCCTCTCTAATAGGAGTAAGGAGAGAGGGATTTAGAGCTTTTTTTTATTCTACTATGAGTTACCTTGACTGCGATCTCACCTGACGGTAATTTATGATACAGTTAAAGATGGTAGAGGGCTAACCTGTTGGGGGTACAGCAGTTATGTTAAACCCATACCACTAATCAGATTACTAATGAAGTTCTACATTCTCAATTAAGTGATACCTAATTCTACTATTAGGATTGTGAGATTAATTTTCAAAAACCATAAGTACCTATTTGCTTACCCATATAACCCAAAGGCCAAAACTGGATCAAGTCTCACAGTATCACCTGAAACTAGCTGGGACGCAATGCTGCCTGCAGAACCAACTACACAGCTGAAAAATAAGCAATAATGAGTACCCACAAAAGCAAAACAATATCATTTCCTTATAGATGTGAATAAGTTATGCATAAATGCACTTTGAACTTCAAGGTATTATCATACATGCAAAACATGAAGTCATGTTGAATTTTACGACAAAAACTTTTAAATCAACTCACCTGGTTATAGATTTAGTCCTGATAGGATGCAAATATAAATTCTGTAAATACGACGCCACTAGATTCATTAAAGGTTTTGATAACGACATTTTTAAGCTTTTTTTTTATTATTCCTCAAAACAGTTGCTAAAATTAGCTTACGAATGCCAATAATATTGTTCAACTTATCTTGCGTAAAGGGGATAATGACGTTGATCACTGTGTGATGATAACCAATGTTATCACTTAACATTAGCAAGACTGCCACGAATTAGGTACATAAAGTACCTACCAAGGAACTTTACTAGGGTACCTACTACATGCTACTACTGTCTGTATTATTGTCAAAACAATGGTCAATTAATAAAATCAATGGGTCAACGTCAAATGTTTAGGCACAAATCACAAACCTAGCCTACAATCTGTGTTTAGTTATGGCTATGTTCCGATATACACTGCGAGCACTGTTCAGTGCTCTTACTGGAGAGAAATTTGTTTAGTTATGGACTGACATTATACTGCCGCAGTAAGTATCCTAACGATATTTAAGACTTCATAAAACGTCGCCATTTTTGTACTGTGAGCACTGGCGTTTTCGAGGTAAGGTGCTCTCAGTGCTGACTGCGTTCCGTTTTAAACAGTAACCAGCATAGCTAACTTTAAAGGAACGGCTTCGCAGTATACTAAATTGACGTCACACCATAAAGTGCTCGCGCCTCGCAGTGTATATCGGAAGTATCGGAACATACCCAAAATAAATACTTATGTACCTAGTCCTGACTGGCAATACCAATGACTAATGAGTAAATAATGTACGTACCTACCACAGACATAGTGGTACCTACCACAGACATCTCTTTATAACTCTGTGGGTACCTACCATGTCCATGGTACCTACCTACTTCCTTCACAATGACGAAGGAAACTAATATTTATTTAGGTACCTACTCATTGTTCCTTCGTCATTGGTTGGTCCTACCAATGACGAAGGAAACCAATACCATAGAAATAGTATGTATTACAACTAGAAGGATCACTTAGCGCACGAAACGCGAGCCGAAAGAGAGCTAATATTTCTCGCGTTGTCTCTTTCTTACCGCTACACTGGCATGACACCATAATTATTATTAATTGAACGAGACACAATAGTGAACACGAGAGTGAACGGGACGCGCGAAGAAAAAGTGAGTCCTTGTCGAGACCGAAATTCCTTATGAGTGAAAGGTAATCTAAATTGAACTTTATAATTTAAGGAAAAAGGTGTGAATTTGTTTACCAAAAACACATAAGTGATCCTTCTAGTTGTATGAATATACAAACTATTTCTATGACCAATACCTACTCCATTTGACATTGACATTTGACAAGTGGACAAAAAAATGTAGAATAAATCAGAAGCAAGTTTAGAAACCGAGCAATTTTGCTGGCTCAGCTATAGTATAACCGCCGCGGAGTTGGACGTTCATATTTTTTTTACAGAAAGACCTTGATGTGGTAAGCCTTGCACTAAAATATTTTACGTAGGAAACTAATACTTTTCGAGAAATATTTTTTTGAAAATTCGTAAATACACCACTTTTCCCTATTTCCTACGACATTTGCGATAGATTACAGACTCATTGACGTTTAGTTGGCATATTCGTTTCGTTTTACGTAGTATCGAATATTCGAATAAAACATCTAGTTTTATGTGTACCGATTAACGTAAAACGGAACGCGTGCGTTGGCGATAAATTCAAATATTTGAGTCACCGTTTTACTGGGGGCACACCGACTCGGATAATTTAGGTGACGAAGAGGAAAAGGAAATAGGAAAAGGAAATAACCACGAAGAGGATGGCGGGGTCTGAAAGACTCCGCCATCCTCTTCGTGGTTATTTCCTTTTTATACCACCCAGAATAAGGGCTCCGTCGACCGGGCCTTGGAGTGGGTGAGAGGGAGAGGTCCAAGAAGTTTTCCTAGCGTCTCCCCTACTTCCCCTTCCCCTCTAAAGTACCTACCTATGTATTTTAGCCATTATTACGATAAAACCAAACCTAACCTCGAAAACTATTAGGTCCCTACGAGTTTGGCTTGGAGGGGGGTATATCTCCCCCCCCCCCCCCCCTCCCTCCCCCCCTCGCGGCGAGTATACTATAGCCCAGCCCTCGTCCGCGCCCGTCGCCTCTCGTGTATACAGTGATGTTGAGCCACAGAGCGTTGAGCAAGAAAAGTGTACAAAGGTAGTTAGTTACGTCTAAAAATGGGTCATTTTCAATAGAAAAACAAGTTGTCATACCCAACGACTTATTACAAATAGACGCGAACATCATTGCACTAAAAAACGGCGTAAATATTACGAACGCGGAGAAAGGGAAAGAACATAAAGGTTAACATACGCTATACCTGTTGTTAGAAAGAGATGAATATAGATTCTGAGTTACACTGTTGTTAACTGCAATGTACGCAAGTGAGGGCAAGTGCCTTTAAATTCTTGCCAAAATAAAGCGCAAGGAACGTATCTAATGTTTTAAATATCATAGGTCATACCTCATACATTTATATTATCTAGAATATTTATTTATTATAAAAATAGTCTCTTTGAAATATTATATAAAATTTCATTAAAAAATTACAACTAATAGTAGATTAGTAGCCAAGGGCTGTAAGGCATCAATTGCAGCCCGAGATATTTAGGCGCACGAGCGCAGGGAGGGCGCCTATAGTTCGAGGGTGCAATTGATGCTTACACCCGAGCTAACTACTCTGCTTTACATCTCGATTGTGAGGTAAAGTAGGTCCTTATTACCCCCAAATGGAGCTTGTAGGTGACCAATTAGCGCTCTAGGGTAATAATGTAGCTAGAAAAGCCCAAGGGCAGTAAGTAATTAAAAAAAAAACTCTTCACTCTTTCAAAAAGTTCGCGTACATCTAACCATCATACTTTTTTTAATTACTTACCGCCCTAGGGCTTTTCTAGCTACATTATTACCCTAGAGCGCTAATTGGTCACCTACAAGCTCCATTTGGGGGTAATAAGGACCTACTTACCGAATATGAGAGATGTAAAATAATATTATATATGGCCAGATAAAGAGTATCCAGCTGGCTGCACAACATTTTGCAACTAAATTGACGTGTAAAAAAGATATGCAATCCTTTTCTTTGGCGAGCTTTGAAACACCATTGATCTGTCAATTTAGTTAAGAATTGAGATTGAAGAGTCTGTGTCACTAAAGAAGTCTCCTACGGGCAGCGTTGTAATCCTATTTTGCAAGTATTCATACCTCAATAAATGAAAAAATATGAAGTACCTATTGTGTGTAAAATTTATAAGTTCCATTACTTGCCACACATTATTCTAATAACTCTTATATTGTAATAAGTCTTTAGTCTATGTTGCCACGAGACTTCTATCGTAACAAGGACTCTAACAAGTTAGGACTAAATTATCGTTATTGTTATTAAGTAATTCATGATACAATTTTTTTTTTTTAGTCCACTACAAGTTAGCCCTTGACTGCGATCTCACGTCATGGTAAGTGATGATGCAGTCTAAGATGGTAGCGGGCTAACCTGTTAGAGTCATGGCAGTTAATTAAACCCATACCCCTATTCGGTTTCTACACGGCATCGTACCGGAACGCTAAATCGCTCGTCTTTGCCGGTAGGGTGGTAACTAGCCACGGCTGAAGCCTCCCACCAGGCCAGACCAGGGAAAATTCAGAAATTATTATAAATTTCCAACCCCTGCCGGGGATCGAACCCGGGACCTCCGCACGTTAAGGCAACAGCGCTCAACACTGAGCCACGGAGGTCGTCAAAACTATACTAATGTCCAAGTCTGTTTGGTAAAAGCTGAGTGTATGGTGGTGCTTATGGTGCGTATGGTAATAAAGTTAGGTTGGGTATCCTCAACTGCACTAGTTTTTTTGGTTTTGTAAGTATGCCCCAATGTTGCTAGTAAGTATATATTAAAAACGTTAAATAATCGACTCTCAGCTTTTCCTTGACAAACACAATATTCATATTCTATAAAACAGCTTAACTACAGCAGGTATAATGGATCCAGACTTAGAATAGGAGTCTCTTTCTGCCATATTGTGATTTCTTGGTCACTTGGTAATTTATTATAGAAAAAAAGTAATGCTACACAATAACATTGTAAATTTGTTTGCAGTTAACAGATAGGTCTATGTAGAAGATAGTTGAGAGATAATAGAGACTTTTCCATTCTTGCTTTGGACGCAATATACTTACTTGTCCGCACGCGAGCTCTGAGGAATCGGGGGGTGAGGTAGTGGGCGGGTGCTCACCGCGCCCGATCGTCGCTTCATACCCCGCACGCTCCCATACTAGAGCCGACCTTGACGCGAGAGTACGCTTAAACGAGGCCTGTTTTTAATTTTGCGATAGCAGCGTTATGTTGTTCTATAAATAGTACTAAACTTAAAAGTCTCTTTGTGAGAGCAAATAGCTGTGTAATTTTTAAATTCCATAAAGTACTGATTATTCTGATTGCGACAGTGATTATTAATTAGATTTTACGTTCATTTTGTACAGTTCATTATACTTAATTAAATTTTATGATACAATTAGTTTTTTCTTCCTTAATGCACATATTATCCTCATAGAATTATTAATTCATAATTAATTCAATGCACGCGCACAGATACTAAAGATGTGTTAGTATCGATAGCGTAATATCGACTAAATCACAACTCTATCTCATTACGTCAACATTCCTTAAGATTCCCCAGACCTCGCACGCGAAATGTACTTACTACAATGCAAACATACGCAACAAGAAAATATATTAATTGAACATTTTAAATAGAGCAATCATTGAATAGTTACAAAGAAGTTAGAAACTAAGAAGAAAAAATTCTAGTTATTAACTACATTATTTGGTTTTAAAAGCAAGAAGTGTCTATATTTAAATATTAAATTATACATGAATTCCAATCAGTAAAATAATGTACAACGAAATCAAAAACTAGCCTACACTACAATAATCCATACTAATATTACAAATGCGAAAATAACTCTGTATGTCTATGTGTTACGCAATCACGCCTAACTACTTAACCAATTTAAATGAAATTTGGTACAGATATAGTCTAGAGCCTGAGAAAGGACATAGGCTACTTTATGCGAAAAAAGGGCTGTAAGGGAAAATAGGGGATAAAAGTTTGTATGGAAATTACGTCATTTTTAAAGCTAGAAGCTTGAAACTTATTTTTTAGGCTTTTGATTAGATATAAATAAATACGACATTCAAAGTTTGTAAAAATTTTACCCTAAAGTTTTTGTGTGATGACGTCGGCAAAAAAGCTTACGGCCAAAGTAAACATTTTTTAACCTATGTCAAAGATACCAACCAGTAAGTACTACAACAATAAATAATATAATATTAAATCATACTAATATTATAAATGCGAAAGTGTGTTTGTTTGTTGGTTTATCCTTCAATCACGCCGCAACGGATTGACGTGGTTTTTGGTATGGGTTTAGTTGAGGAGGACCTGGAGTGCGAAATAGGCTACTTTTTATCCCGGAAAATTAAGGAGTTCCCGCAGGAATCAAAAACTTAAAACACGCGGACGAAGTCGCGGGTTTTAAGTTTTAGTAGTATTACAATTTACAATATATTTGAAAAGTATCAATTTTATAGTTCAAAAATATGACATTATATCCAATCTATTCTATTGTTTTCAATAAATGATGTAAAAAAAAAAATTACATCCAGTTGAGAGCATATCTTTTTGCAGAAGTTTATCTTGCCATGACTGACTTATTTTCACAACCTAGATCAATAAATAATTCAGCCTGGTGTAGGAGTCCAAGGCAATCAATATTTAAATACTCAATAGTCAAAACCAATTTCACTCAAAATTATTGAATGAAAAAATGTCAGAAGTTTAGCAACTTACTGATATTCTTGAAAGCATCCTCCACTGACAAATCAGTTGTATCTGTATGTATGTCAATAGTTTCGATATCACTCAGTTGTGGTTATATTAATGTCAAAATTAGTTCCAGCATTAATTGTTATACAGCTTATCCAATTGTTTTTGTAAATTGTTCGATGTGATCGCAGGAGTGTCTGGGATTTCCGAGCGAGGTTTCGCCGTTGGAGTGTTCAGAAATGTCATTTGTTCCTTAATCTGCAAGTACATACTCAGAGCTGTATCATTTCTCTTAATTGGAGTTTGCAAGCCATCTGAAACATTTGGCATTGATTTGTAGAATACCTTTTTTCTAAGACAAAGATTTTTCTTTGGTATCTTGTATGATGGTGATTTTGATTTAATAACTGTGGCTCGACTTGTAACAGGGCTTTTTTCTGGAGTGACGTTTTCTATTTTTACTTTATTTTCTTTTGCCATATTATCAGCAATATATTCCTTGGCTGTTGTGGCAATTTTTTCTATTGCCATATTAGTTGTATTTTCATTGTGCACAAGAGTCATTTTATTTTCTTTTTCCACCTGCCTTTTTAAATTCCTGATGTGCTGTAAATTTTTAAGTTGTTTCTCCTTCATACTATTCAACATTTCAATAACATTCTCGATCATTTTCAACTGGTTTTCTGTTTGTCTTTCAACCTCTATTAGCTCATCAAGTTCTAGAATATTGTTATTTGGGTTAGTAACAGTTGCTTTATTTAGCATTTCACATAATGACACTATTACACTTTCTTCTCGTTTACTATTTTTGCTTTCCAAAGGCTTTTCAAATGACAATATAGTATTATCATTCCATAGAACGGAATTTTCCGCTTCACTTTGATTGAAGTAATCTCTAACGTTTCTGTAATCTTTAAAGGGTGTTGAAACAGGTGGTGATATTTCTGCAATATTTTCCAAAGTTGGTTCTTCAGTTAAAGCATTACATTTTTCTTCAAAATCATTTATTTCTTTCTCTCTCTGTACGAAACTATCATCGCTATTGGATTTGAATGAGATATTATTCTTTTTCACTATTGGCACTTTCTGTGGTAGGATATTTGCAGGTTTGGGTTTGTTGAAGACAGGAGTTTCTAGTATTTTGTATACACCACTGATTCGACTTGTGGCATTTTCCCGAGCTGTGGCTAAAATAATATTGTAAGATTTAATGTTAAAAAATATGGATAAATTAATATAGTGATAAAAAATAGGGTTGTAAATGAGACCTGACTGAGACAAAGAAAAATTTGCAAGATGTCATGGGAGTAAAACTTAGAGATAATATTAAGAGCACAGAAATAAGAAATAAAACTAAAGTTGCAGACATACTTTCTCATATTGATCATCTAAAATGGGGCTGCACAGGACTGGACGGGACAGGACAGGGGCTGGACAGGATATGCTACGTTGCAAAAAAAAAGTTGCAAACAAGTAACTCTTTGTTATCCAAGGGATGATGCCAAGAGATAGGGACGACTAACCAGAAGATAATGTTAGGAAGAAGGAAAGAACATTAGTCTGACATTGGGACCTTTCTGGACAAGGGTTACAGCAGATAGAATCCAATGGAGAAAGTTGGAAGAGGCCACCAGGCAGTCTGAACTGAGGGACATTATTTAGAAAATAATTTATAAATTAGTTATATACATTAGTTATATATCAGTCGATTGGATGGACGCATATCAATGGAAACCAGTCACGACCCTCACGAGAGAGAGGGAGAGAGGGAGAGAGAGAGAGAGAGAGAGAGAGAGAGAGAGAGAGAGAGAGAGAGAGAGAGAGAGAGAGTTAATTTAAAATTAAGTTAGAATCAAATCACTTTCATACCTTGTGGAGGAATGATTTTTTTGGCCACAAAGGTTGCCATGGTTGTTCTATTGCTGGCTGCGGCCTGTTAAAAACATTGATAAAAATTAGGTTAAAAGTTTATACACCATAAACACCCAACATGACTGAGGTTTTTTGTGATAGGCCCGCTCTTCCAGACAGACCAATTTGAAACTACCACTTTTGATTAAAAAAATATTTAAAGCTAGCTAATATGTACATACATAAACACATATAATCATACAGCTATTATAATTGTACTGTACTATCAACATACCAATTAGCTATTGTATTTGATACTACTCGATTGGCTATTGTATTTGAAGCTACTATGTCATGCAAGTGTCGACAACTTGTTCAGATGTACAGATATTCTATTTCAGTAAATCTACTTGGCAATGTTTGTAGTAATCATACATACACATTGTGTTAGACTGTGTGGAGTCGGTTAAGAGTGCCTGTCAGATGGGAATTTCCAAAGCCAAACTACAAGTGGACAAAGGATCGCGCAGCATTTATTAATCTACTAGATGCTGCCCGCGACTTCGTCCGCGCGGATTAGGTTTTTTACATCCCAGGGGAACCCCTTAATTTTCCGGGATGAAAAGTAGCCTGTCCTTTCCCTAAGGATATAGCATAGGAAATAATCAGCAGCCAGACACACTTTCGCATTTATAATACTAGCAGCAGGGCATCATCACTGTGGTTTAAGTTATTTTGTTCCAGCGGGAATTTCTCAATTTTCAACAAGTAATTAAGTAGTAGCCTGTCACTCTCCAGGTTCTCAACTATACCTATGCCAAAAGTCACGTCGGTCCGTTGCGGCGTGATTGAAGGAAAAACCAATAAACCAACAAATAAACACACTTTTGCATTTTAATATTTGTATGATTGTCACAACTTTCAGACGAAGAAGAGTTATTTTAAAAAGTTTATATTGACTGTTGTCTTTTTGAATTTGTCATAAAAAATTATCCTGCCCTACTACCCCGCATCTACTCTTCCATTGCACTCTCGCGTATTAATCACAGTTCATTCGATTTCGGCGCTCGTTAGAATCTTCGGCTTCGAAAGTGGTTTTTTGGCTAAAACCGAATTGTTCCATTGGACACTACTAATAATGCTGTCTAAGACAAACAGCTGCTTCAGCAGCTGTTTGTCAAAACAAAAAATAAAAAAAAAAACAAAAAATAAAACAGGTTGCTAATGATGCTTACTTTCGGCTTTAGTTGGAAATTGAGCTCTTTTCTCACTGTGCTATGTTTCATCCGGCCATCTTTGGTGAGGGGCTTAGTCTTGTCAACCTTCACTGAGGAGTTCCAGGGTTTGGACTTAGTGGATGTAGTTGGATGTGAATATTTTTTTGGAGTCTGCCCTGTCAATGCTGAAACATAAAAGTAAAACATTTATTTTTGTTCAATTATTTTTGTGCACTTAGATGCCCAGTTCTAGATAACCAACAAGTACTCTGCCACAGTTGCCATACCCATAAATGGATCTGGATGAAATTTGGCACAGAGATACATTAAAGTCTGGAATGACACATAGGCTAATTATTATCCAAAAAAATTAAAGAGTTCCTGTAGGGCCCAAAAACCTCAATAATCCACACAGAAGAAGTCCCGGGCATCAGCAAGTTTGTATAATACATCATTTAGAAACAATCATACTAATCTAGAATCTACATTCTAAAGTAGTAGTAGTACTACATAGCAGTTGTAATTTATTAGTATGGTAACTATCAAACAGGTAACTACAAAACAGACCTCCAGCTGGAGGATTAAGTGCGCAAACCTGCCCAGCAGAAAGAAAGAAAGAAAGAAGAACTATCAAATAAAGTGGGGAAGTCCAAGTTTTCTTGGGGGTCATAAACTTATGCACTAGCTTATTTCACATTACTTACCTCTTATTTCTGCAATAGTCATTGGCTTGAGATTCCTATTTTTCTCGTTTGTCCGAGTCTGACAAGTATTAGGAGGGGCGTGTTTCTGAGCAGTGAGCATATGAAGAGCATCCTTAGATAATAGACCTGAAAAAATATAATTATAAAAAAAAAATTATCTCTATATATAAAAATGAATCCCTATTTCCCTTGGTCACGGCATCACGCGTGAACAGCTGGACCAATTTTGCTAATTCTTTTTTTGTTGTGTTTGTTATTGTAAGGAGAAGGTTTTTATGAAAGAAAATGTTTGAAAAATTGTATGGAAAAGTAAAAAAAATGGGTTAAAAAATCTCCATATACAAAAGTAAATGAGACATAGACAGTAGAGAGATCTTCAAATATATTGTCAGATTGACGGTCATTTATTCAGTTTCATATATTATATACATTTATACTGGGAAAAAAACCAGTTTCCACAGGACTCCATAAGACCTAAAATCCACGCGGACGAAGTCGCAGGCATCAGCTAGTTAAAAATATAATTTCATAACTCTCATGTTAGATCTTCTTAGATCTAACATGATTAGATCTTGTTAGACTATTGACAAGTAAGAAAGATAAAAAGAAATTTAATAAAACGACACCCTGCCACATATAAAACCTGACAGACTGCCATAATATCAACAGTCAGCTTCAAACTGCTGGGTGTGGTAACATGAGATTTAGATTTTTGTTTTTTATGTAACATTGAACATAGTCCCATTAGATAAGGACTCAGAATAATGAAAGAATTTGAAGTGAATATCGCAAGCTACACACTGTACCACATAGATGTCTACTTTGGCTGATTATAGCAAATTAAACTTCAAGTTCTTTCATTATCATGGACTTCCGCAAAATAACGCCTGTTTCTATCTAATAAGGACTCAGAATTTCCGACCAAATCAAGCCAGGTGGGTCAGATAACACTTACATTGCATAGTACCAATATTCTGTTCTTCAATGGACACAAAATTGACGGTTTTTTGTTAAACATTGTTTTCATTTTTCATGTCAAATAGATAATTAGCGCATAGATTATAACAGTTCCAACGTCGTCACGAAGTTAAATTAAGTGTTAAAAGAATAAATTCAGAAGTATTTTAAATTTTCATACCTTTAATCCCCGGTAACAATTCTGCTATAGTCCTTGGTCGCATGGGGGTGTGAGATCGCATTGTTGTTTCCATTTTCGTAATTGAATAGATTCCTGATTAGATTAAACATTTAAAACACATTCAATACGAAATTAACGAAAGGAATTAGGAAATACCTTTTTTTCTGGTCGGTAGGAAAACATAAACAACCTGTTTTCAAATTAGCAACTGTCGATTCTGTCATATTGTTGCACAGAGTTTTTTAAAGAAGGCTTATAATAATATGTCGTGGTGTATTGTTGTCGGTTCATAGCACAGAGTACATGGTTCATAGAGAGAATCTGTGGGGAAGAATCTTATTAAAGTAAAATAAATACTGTTGGAACTTGTGACGAATGTTTTTATTTTACAGTTGTATGACAAGTTATAAAATAATAAAAACTGTTGCTATGGAGACTGAAGGTACAGTCCTCCTAACATCCACTCCTCTTTTAGGAACTGAGGCCAAGAGCTTTAGTTAGCTTTTCCAGCCTGGGTGCATATAAGGGCTTTGTAAAACAATCAGCCAGTTGGTCCTCAGTAGTAACTTGCTTGACCTCAAGTATGCCAGCTGCCACACACTCTCTGACATAGAGATACCTTCGTTGTATGTGCTTGGTTCGGCTATGTTGCTCGTACGGCGGATTGTATGCTAGCTTTATTGTTGACTCATTGTCAATGTAAAGAAGCGGTGGCTTTTCAGTTTTAGTGATTTCCTCCAACATCTGCTGTAGCCATATAATTTCCCGGGCTGTCTCCGAAGCTGCCACTAGCTCTGCCTCCGTCGACGATAAAGCTATCGTCTTTTGCTTGTTACTCCGCCAGCTGATTGGTCCATAATACAAACAAAGTATGCCGGACGTTGAGTGCGCTGCTGAGAAATCTGCATCGCTGTAGCAGATTAATTTGTTATGAGCATTATTTGACGAACCGAATACTAGACTTTTATTCATTGTACCTTTTAGGTAGCGTAGTATTCTTTTTACTGCTAGAATGTCTGCTTGTGATGGATTATCAAGGTTTCTTGAAGCGCAGCTGACAGCGAAATTGATGTCTGGCCTAGTCCCGACCATGAGGTAGGCTAAGGAACCCACAGCCTGTCTATAAGGGAAGATTAAACTACTTTCCTTTTCATCTGATGCATTCTCTATTTTAGCTGTCTCTTTTGTTATTGGTGTCTTAACTGGTTTGCACTCAGACATCTTGTACTTTTCTAGTACTTTCTTTGTATAAGCTTTTTGACTTAATGTTATGTTACCATTGTCAGATCTTTCGATTTCCATACCAAGAAAATATGAAGCTGGTTTTGTTACAATTTTGAAGCGATTTTGTAATTCCTTTATGAATTTCTTTCCATCATCCTCTGTAGTTGATGCAACTAGCCCGTCATCAACGTAAAGTGCAATCAACACTTTAGATTTTCCATTCTCTCGAATATATAGGCATGGATCAGAAGTACTCTGTGTGAAGTTGAAGCTCACAAGAAATTCATGTATACTGGTGTTCCAACATCTTGGAGCCTGCTTGAGGCCATATAAGCTCCTCTTCAGGCGGCACACTCTGTTTGTTCCATCGCTATAACCATCGGGCTGTTTCATGTAGATTTCTTCTTCTACGTTACCGTTAAGAAATGCTGTTGACACATCAAACTGACAGAGAGATAATTTCTCTTTTACAGCTACTGCTAATAGGGTACGGACGGTAGTAAGGCGCACTACGGGGCTGAATGTCTTGTCATAGTCTACCCCTGGTTTCTGTGAGAATCCCTTTACTACCAATCTTGCTTTATATCTCTCGACACTACCATCTGGATTGGTCTTAACTTTAAATACCCACTTGCAAGGCAGTGCTTTTCTGTTCTTTGGTAAAGGAACAATATCCCATGTTTGGTTCTCATGAAGGGAATTGATCTCGCTCAGCATCGCTCCTAACCACTTCTCTTTGTCTGTGCTTTCAAGAGCTTCGCGATAGGTTGAAGGTTCTCTATAGTTGTTAAACTCTTCAGTAGCAGCGAGAACAAATTCATCAAACCTTTGTGGTTTTCTGAGACAGCTGCGATCACGAAGTACTCGTTGTTCAGGAGGAGCTTCATTGGTAACTTCTTCAGTTGGATTTATTTCAATAATAGTGTCATTAACATCTGTATCTGGGATAGGTATTTCTTCATTATCATTACCTTGTACTGATTCTTGTTCATCATTTTCTTGCACTGACTCATACTCACTTTCAACATCATCATCAAAGAAGTTTATTTCGGCGTAATGTTTATCATTATCCTTCAAAGATTTTGTAATTTCCGAGATTGAATTTTGTGTTTCGGTGTAGTAGAGTTTGTTAGTGAATCGAACGTCTTTGGCAATTATGATTTTATGTTTTGAAGGTACCCAAATTTTATAAGCTTTGGAAGTATCTGAATAGCCTGCAAACATCCCAGGTATAGCTTTTGATGTGAATTTATTATGTTCTTTGCCATCTTTCAGTAATATAAAGGCTTTTATTCCAAACTGACGCAGATGGAGGATGCAAGGCTTTCTTTGTACCCATTTCTCATAAGGTGTAGTAACAGTACCAAAATGTGCAGAAATAGTTTTATTGACGCTCCGATTGGAAAGGTAGTTTGCAGTTTGAATAGCTTCTCCCCAAAGGCTTTGAGGTGCTTTGGATTCGATCATCATGCTCCTAGCCTTTTCCAGTAGGGTACGGTTTTTACGTTCTGCAACACCATTCTGGTGTGGTGTATATGGTGCTGTTAATCGTTTTGTAATACCATGTTCTTTCAGAAAGTTATCAAAATTTTGATTGCAGTATTCCAAACCATTGTCGGACTGGAGACTGATAATTTTGTCACCAGTGAAATTTTCCATTTCTGCCTTGTAAAGTTTGAATTTGTCCAATACATCACTTTTTTGTTTTATGCAATAGACTCGGCTGTATCTAGTATAGTCGTCGATGAAAGTTATGAAGTATTTCTCTCCACCGAGGGTTTGAGTCATCGGACCACAGACGTCGCTGTGCACTATCTCAAGTCGTTTTGTCGTGCGTGGTGTATCTTTGGGTTTACTAGGCAGTCTTTTAATTTTTGCTTGAATGCATATTTCACAATCTCCAAGCTTCTCATCTGACTTGAAATCTAAACCGATAAGTGTCTCATTCTTCAATGCCAATTTCATATCGGCCTCATTCATATGACCTAAACATTTATGCCATTTATGAATTTTTGTGTCTTCTGCCAAGTTACATTTATCTTTTTTGTTGTATTTACACGATGCAGGATTTAAGTAGTACAGCCCATCTTTGCCTTTTGGCGCATCGAGTATAATACCTTCTTCAGGATGTGTAATTGTGGCCTTTTTATCTGTAAATAAGACAGTCCATCCAGATTCTGTGGCTTTACCTATGGATAGTAAATTCGAGGATAGGGTTGGCACATAGAGAGTATTTGTCAAAATAACCTCTTGAATTTTACTTTTGCCTCTAACATTGGCATCTAGCATAATAGTGACTTGGCCTTTACCAGCAATTTCAGCTGTTGCATCTTGGGAAGCTAGTCTTAATAGTTGAAAGTTAGATTTGTCGAGATTTTCGAAATAGTTTCTGTTATGAGACATGTGCGATGTACAACCGCTATCAAGAATCCATGTATTCTTTTCATCATCTGAACTCTTACTTTTGGAATGCATACATACAGTGTGGGAAGTTTTAGGAACTTCTTCGTTCGTTTCTTTCTTTTTCTTATTCTCCAGCCTTCTGCATTCACTGATAACATGTCCTTTCTTCTTGCAAAATTTGCATGTTTTTACGAAATTTGTCTCTTCTTCGTGTTCATCTTTAGTGTTGGTAGTATTGGTGTTGGAACCATTATTAAATTGTCTGGCTTCTGATTCTTCTAAAATTTTTACCTTGAGTTCTTCAGGTTTCGGTAACGTGTCTCTGGATTCTATCGCTACACGAAAATTTTCGTAGTCAGGTGGTAAGCTGTATAGCATCATAACAGTGAGCAACTCCTCATGAATACGAATGTCCATATCCTGCAATTTGTCTACCACGTCCATGAACTTATTTAAATGCTCTCTAATATTGCCATTTTCCATTTTGGACAATATTAACTTCTTTAAAAGAGAGGCCTTTCTAGCCGGTCCCTTACTGGCATATATAAAATCAAGCAAAGTCCAAATCTCGTGAGCTGTTTTGCAGTTTTTTATTTGCTTCAATTCAGAGGGTGAAATTAAAAGTACTAACTCAGATTGAGCTAAAAGATCCTTCTCTCTCTTCTCTTCATCAGCTTTCTCAAGATCCAGCGGCTTCTCAACAACACTCCATAATTTATTTTTGATGAGTACGGCCCTTGCTTGAATTCGCCATGTGTCGAAATTTTCTTTATTTAAAGTCTCAATTTTTGTACTTGAGCCCGACGCCATCGTGATCAACGTATTTACCGCTTTATTTTTGCTCTGCTACCATATTAAAGTAAAATAAATACTGTTGGAACTTGTGACGAATGTTTTTATTTTACAGTTGTATGACAAGTTATAAAATAATAAAAACTGTTGCTATGGAGACTGAAGGTACAGTCCTCCTAACAAATCTCTTTCATAAAGAACCTTGAACAGAGACCAGCCGAGCGATCGCGTAACTTCTGCATCAATCATTGATACATCGCAATCACCTCTGATTGGTTAACACTCTTCCACAATTGGACATAATCCATTGACGCAGCAAGAATGCAATAAATTCAGCCAATTACAACAATTGATACTGTAACAATGATTGATGCAGAAGTTACGCGATCGCTCGGCGGAGGTCATAGATAAGAGAGATAGAGACAAGTAACCAGAGACTCACCAAGGCCTTTTTTATTTTGGCTTTACGGCTTTGGGTTCCATTCTATTTCCAAGGCATTTTTTTATTGACTGGCTTTACGGCTGTGGGATCCAGCCTTCTTGAGCCCATCAGCAAGGCTGATAGTCTTACAAACTTATCTGACCCGGACAGGGGACAGTGTCGCTAGTATATTTTAATAAAATTAAAAACTAAACAACCAAAAAAATTAAAGAAGGCGGGTCTATACCACAGACTAATAACATAAGTCTATCATAGAATATACAGAATATACATAACTTTTATCTAAAGTTGACAGTTGACAGGTGAAACATAGTGATTTCTTTCCTCATAAGTTTTATTGAATTGGTGCTGTGATATCCACTGTAAAATGGTTACGAACGTAGAAATAAAAGGATTCAATGACTTCGCAAAATATACAGAAACTATTGAACCTAATGGGCCCACAGTATTGTTTTATTTTAGCGGTTCAAAATTGCCGAACGGCGATAGTTGGTGTCCTGATTGCGTTGAAGGTAAGGACTTCTCGAGAAACGCTTTACTTAAATAATCTAATAACTCAACGATCGGTTGTTATCAATGGCAATGAGGAAAATCTAATTATTGATTCAATCTCACGATTTTCTACCGTAAGTAATTAAATTCACCCTAGGGCTAGTGTTAACCATAATAGGTAAAAATATCTTTATTCTCTTAACTAATGAGCTACTTATTCCATGGTGGGGCAGTTTGAGGACCTCATATCTAAGCGGTGACAGCTGTGTCATGTCATGGGTCAATTTTATGTTAATGTTAAGATAAAAACTCCAACTTGGCTCCAGGCTTTCTTGATGGGAGGTTATGGATATATATTATTGACTATTTCAACTAACTATTTTCAATGGAAAAATATCTTTGCTTGACCTGTGTTTATTGTTGCACTTGAGTAAAAACTTCTACAGTAACTCCATGAGTAACAGGTAGCTTTTGCATTCTGTATAATTTATAGTCCCACAAACTTAACTGACCCGGTGGCCAAAATTGGAACTAGTTTTTATCCCTGGTTACTTTTTTTTTCATCTTATTTTTCAAAGATACTAGCGACGCTGTCACTGGTTCATATAAGTTTTTTGATTCGAAGCAGGCGTTACTTTGCAGAAGTCCATGTTATGAATGAACGAGAAGTTTAAATCTCGTTCATGCGAAGCCGTTCCTTTATAGTTATATACTGGGTACTGATTAATACGGAACGCAGTCGGCACTGAGAGCACCTTACCTCGAAAACGCCAGTGCTCACAGTACAAAAATGGCGAAGATTTATGACGTCATATATTTCCCTAGGATACTGCAGCAGTTTACTGTCAGTCCATAACGGAACGAATTTCTCCCCAGTAAGAGAGAACAGTGCTCGCAGTGTATTTCGGAACATACCCATTATGGCACTTTTTGTGACGTCTATCATTTATTTGAATTTGAAAATTAAATTTGAATTTTTTAACTTGTGAAATGGTTAAAAATAAAGTGACAATACATACTGTAAATAATTATGATGAATTTACTAATTTTGTCTCAAATTTAAAGCCAATGAAGAAGAATGTGTATTTACTGTTTTCTGGTAGTAAGAAGGACAATGGTAGAAGTTGGTGTATTTATTGTCAGATGGGTATAAATTGCCTTGTTTATATTGGCCCAATATACCTACTTATCCAGACAGCACCAGGTCTCTTACTATTATCATAGAATCACAGGATTTATACATGCCACAATGTTAATTGCTCAATGCATAGCGTTTCTATATTAGTTTTAAAACTAACAGTTTTCAGCTGTAAAGGTCCAAATCTATATATATAAAATTCAAAGTCCTGACTGACTGACTTATATATCAACGCACAGCCCAAACTGCTGGTCCTAGAGACATGAAATTTGGAGGGTGTGTTCTTTGTGAAGAGTAGGTATCCACTAAGAAAGAATTTTTCGAAATTCCACCCCCAAAGGGGTAAAATAGGGGTTGAAAATTTGTATGAAAGTCCGTCATTTTTCAAGTTATATCCATGAAACTTGGTATTTGAGCTATCGGTTCAAAATGAAGAAATACGTGTATCGCCATTTTTGAAAATTCTACCCCCATAGGGCTGAAACAGGGGTTGAAAGTTTGTAGGAAAGTCCGTCATTTTTCAAGCTGTAGCTATGAAACTTGGTGTTTGGGATTTCGGTCTGAAATGAAAAAATACGTGATTCACAGTTTTTGAAAATTCTATCCCCAAGGACGTCAAATAGAGAGTTAATCCTTCAATCACGCCGAAATAGAGCAACGGATCAACGTGATTTTTTGCATGAGTATACTTAGTTGAGGACTTGGATAGTGACATAGGCTTATTTTTATCCCGGAAAATTAAGGAGTGCCTGTGGGAATTAAAAACTTATGCCACGCGAACGAAGTCGCGAGCATCCTCTAGTCATTTTATAAATGACAAGCGACAACCTGTTGATTTGCTTCCATGGGAATCAACTAAATATTATAAATACGAAAGTTTGGATGGATGTATGGATGTATGGATGTTTGTTACTCAATCGCGCTCCAACGGCTGAACGGATCTGGATGAAATTTGGCACAGGGATAGATAATAGTCTGGAATAACACATAGGCTACTTTTTATCCTGGAAAATTAAGGAATTCCCGCAGGAACCGAAAAACCTCGATCCACGCGGACAAATTCGTGGGCATCAGCTAGTTTAGAAATATCCCACTTTATTCCTTGTGTGCCTTATAAAAAGATCCGCCGTGCAAAATTTCAGGTCGCTGGAAAAGGAAGAGGTCTGAGGGTTTGGGGTGAACATTTTTGATCTGCTACAAATTGAGGCTTTTTCGTTCCCGGCGGAACTCTTTCTTTCTGTGATAAAAATTAGCCTATGTGTTATCCCAGACTATAATCTATCTCTAGGCCAAATTTTATCTAGATCTATTTAGCTGTTCTGATGTGATTGAGTAACAAACATCCATCCAAACCTTCGCATTTATAATACTAGCTGGTGCCCGCGACTTCGTCCGCGTGAATTTAAGTTTTTCGGTTCCGCGGGAACTCTTTAATTTTCCGGGATAAAAAGTAGCCCATGTGCTATTCCAGACTATAATCTATCTCTGTGCCAAATTTCATCCAGATCCGTTCAGCCGTTGGAGCGTGATTGAGTAACAAACATCCATCCATACATCCATCCAAACTTTCGCATTTATAATATTTATTTGATTAGTCTAGATAAATAAAGCCCTTATCCAGAAATCACAATGTATATGTATATTACATCACTTTGCAACATTCAGAAAAAGTTGTATTGCCTTATATTCTTTGTACTCACATATAATTTCTTTGTACTTTACAGCTGAGCCAGTTGTCAAGGCATTTCTAACAGAGGTCAAGAAAGATGTTATATTTGTCTATGTTGATGTTGGAGACAGGGAATAGTGAGTATTATTTTTTCACTTTACAACAGTTTATATTTGCCCCTGACGTTAACATATTATCATACTCTAATTGTTGATTGCACCGCTCCACTTGTATGCTAATGAGGGCATTATAACATTTGGGTGGAAAGAAGCTGACGTTTGTCGTATGCAGCCCTATTCAGAAAAAACTGCATCAATCATTGATCATTTTTCATTGGTGATTGATGATTTGATTGAGATCATTACACAGTGGTAATGATTTGACTGTTTTAAGGCCCCTGACGTCATGTCCTAAGTAACTAGCAAAGTTTCTAATATTCTACAGTGCTTCAGTGCTTGTTGTATTCTTTCATTCCATGTTTTCCCAATCCAGAGTTTTATCAAATTAGTTTTGGTAACTGCCTCGTTGGTCTAGTCACTAGTGGTTATCATGTTCGACTGTGGCTGACGAGGTCCCCGCGGGTTCGAATCCCGGGTCGGGCCATAATTAGGTAAGTGTTGGGTTTTTCTGATTAGAAATTCTCAGTACTAACTCGGAGTTAGGAAGTTGGCGGTGTTTCACCCCCATGCCTCGGAGAGCACGTTAAGCCGTTGGTCCCGGTTATTATCACTAACATGATAATAGTCGTTAAAGCCCGCCATCCCGCATTGGAGCAGCGTGGTGGGTCTAAGCTCTAATTCCCCTCTCTCCTATGAGGGTGGAGGCCTGTGCCTAGCAATTGATGGGCTGTAGTGGTGGTGGTGGTGGTGGTGGTGGTTTTGATTTAAAAGTGGTGAATACATCAATATAAGCTATGACATATGTTATGATTAATCTTTGATAGTATTTTATTGATAACAACAGGCATACTACAATGAAATATATATATGTACCTACCCGCTCTTTTTGATATGGATAATAATGTTGTCATGAACTGATAAATCTTATCTCTCATTCTGATAAAAAAATGTTCAATGTTAAAGATGTAGATAAAACTCCTGTATGACTTCTGTTCTAAAATATTGAGATTTCATAATCATGCTTCACTCATAAATAATTAATCATTTATTTTCTTATCCCAGCTGATTATCCGCGTGGATAAGTTTTTTTATTCCCGCGGGAACTTTTTAATTTTCCGGGATAAATAGTAGCATGTAGTAGCATCTGCATGTAGTTTGTTGGTTTCTGTAATTCCCGTCGGATTTTCCTGGGTAAGAAGCCTAAGTCCATCCAAATTTCGTCAAAAGCGTAGCAGGCAGTCAGACAGACATACTCGCACATTTGATATATTAATATGGATTAGCCGATTCCTGGTATGTGTTGAATTGCAACTCGCGCGTCTCTTGAACGTTGATGGTCCTATCGGAAATCTTCATATGCCAGTGTCATCATCAACTGTTCTAAGTTTCTGTACAAGCTACAAGTTCAATTCGACAAAACTCACACATGAATGTGTGTTCATCTGTATACACAATTAGTGTACAGATGAACAATGTGCATACCCATAATCCATACTAATATTTTAAATACGAAAGTGTGTCTGTCTGTCTGCTACGCTTTCACAGCTCAACTACTCAAACAATTTTCATAAAATTTAGTACAGAGATAGGGTACATCCCAGGGAAGGACATAAGCTACTTTTTATCCCGCAAAATTGAAAAATTCTCGCAGGAATCGAAACTATCAATCCACGCGGATGAAGTCGCGGCCATCATCTAGTATTAAGAATGTAACAAACAGGGTAAAGATAATAATGTGTGATTTGTTGATCTTTTCAGCTGGAAAGACAGAGCGTGTCCATTCAGAACAGACAGTCGAACAAAGCTGATGGTGATCCCCACTTTAATCAAATGGAAGGGAGTGCAAAGGTTGGAGGGCAGCCAGTGCTATAACCGGGAACTCTTGCAGATGCTGTTTGAGGATGATGATTAGTTACTACCCATACCAAAAAGGCTTATTATATTAATAACTACATGGTACTTGCAACTTTGTCTGTGTGGGTTAAGGTTTTTAATTCCCGCGCTTTTTGTTTTTAAAATGTAGTGTGTCAATTCAGGGTATAAGCTATTTCCAATCCAAATTTCAAATTTCAGCCTAATCGATTCAGGCATTGTAGCAATAAGGAGTAACAGACATCGTAACTGTAACATTAATAATATTATTGGGATTAAATTATGCCCCCGGCTCCATCCGCATAGGTTTAGGTTTTTTATCCTTTTTTTGGTGGGATAAAAAAAACAAAACTTAACAGAAATATGGAGAAAAGTACTATTCACCAGTGGTATCGTTAACAAATTAATCCTTTTTGTCAAACTCACTCATAGAGTTAGTCCTAGTTGTGTTGTTGACAAAGAAAAATATTATTTATTTCGCAAAGATCGTAATAAATAATATAATATTGTATGATAAACCTATAAATATTTAAAACTTACTGTAAAAATGTAATCATAAGAAAGTAATTTTTTAAATAAATACTTTTGCATTTACATCGACATAATTTTTCATTAGTATTATAAGGATCGTAAATAAAATAACTCATATCAACAGTATATTCTTATTTATTCAAAAACAATATTATAAAAACTTTAAACCATGTAAAATACCAATCTTTGATACTAGTTATTATACTATATCTACAGTCATGTTTAGAAATGCTTCAAATTAATAAATCTTTACAGTTTCAAATAGTTTTTGCAGTTAAAATCTTTCGATTTGGGAATAGTCAACAGGTATACAAATCACCCATACCCAAAATATTTTGTACTTAATAATATTTGTACATTTTTTTATTGCTAAGATCGAAATATTTAAAAAAATGAGATAAACCAGCTTTCAAGATAAATTGAATCAGAATACATATTTTCTTTCACTTTACTTTTTATTAAACTACATTAGAGTAATTCAATGTAAGGTAAATATTATTTCCCATAGGTATTTACTGCATTTAAATAATACACCTATACTGAATTGCAGAATATTATGCATAGGTAAGTATCAAATTTTGTGAACTGTATTGATTAACAAGATAATATAATATATGATTTACAATCTATATTTCGTATAAAACTCATAATTATTTTTATTTTTAAATTATAGCCATAAACTTCAATATTTTTGAAGGATATTATTTAAACAGTAACCACCACAAAAAAATATTTATCACAGAACATGCCTTACCATTTTCTTACACTCAGTATCCTTTCAATAATCTACAATCCAGTTATTCAATATATCTCTCTACAATCCAGTTTTTCTGAGCTGACTTAAAGGTATATACATAAACAATTCGCTTCTCACAAAATCGAAAGTAGGCAACGCTTCCCGTCAAATACCTAATGACGACCGAATGACGATACTGTGTGAACCTAAGGCGCGGGACATATAGGTAGATATGTCGACGGGCGGTCGACGTGCGTGTCGAGAAGTGAGCGGTCGCCGCTGCTTCTATGTATTTCATACAAAATGTATGCAAGAGGCGAGACGCCGAGCGTCAGTATTGAAGAGGCGCGGCGCGGCTATGACGGGGGCGACGCTTCCTTGCCATACGGCGCGCAACTCGCCCCTCGCCACTTCTGTTTGTCCCGCCGCTTAAGGGTGCGATTTCAATTGTAAGTTTTTACGTAAGTTAGGTACTTACAACACTAACATTTGCATACGATTCGCAACTTATAAGACTGTTTACTTTTCGTAAGTTACTCATTTATAAACGACTTACGTGAGTAGATCTTACTAGTGAAATCGTGGGGCAAGTGTGAACTAGCAATAAAAATTACAGAGGATAAATCTGGCAAGTTTATTGCGCCGTTTAACACTCGAAACTGGTTAGTGTAACTTATGCAGGTTTTCCTGCTTGTGGACACAACACTAGATTGCTTAAACTTCAAAAGCGTCGAGCGTCGTCGTCGGTCACCCTTTTTTCCAAGAAGTGGGTAATATTGTTTAACTTTTAAGTCAGGAAAAGAGAAATATATTGCGTACGGTAGGTATCTTCAGATAGCGTTTTGTGACACTTTTACCTACTGTGAAACCACCCCATTTTCCACAAGCATGAGCATAGACAATGTTTCAGTGAGCTCCAAGGTGAGCTCATTCGACACTGTAATAGCAGATACTTATACCTTATAATATCCTAAACGAGCTAAAACTAAAAGTTGGTAGCATTTTGAGCATTCTACAATAGCTAGGTGCAACGCATACCTGCAACAAGGGAGTTGTGCTGAGGTGCAGCGTCATTTTGATAACTACTCAAACTAAGCTTTATTAATATTGAAGCTATAACAAGAATAGCGGTAGCCGCGTCTTTTTTCATGTCTTCCGTTATTTTTACAATATACCCGTTACCCATTTCTATTGTAGGTATGACATACGATAGAAAGTAAATACAGCAGAGTTCAAGTTGTATCAATCCTACTGCTTCGCCTCCAGTCAGTACGTATGCGTCGTACCTAAGTCTAAGCGTAGCTATTTACATATTTTAGTACAATCTAAATACTAACACTCGCGATAACTAATTTTCTTGCGGAATGTTTATTAATACATTAAAATGTCACTAAACTTAAATGACAGCTGTATTTATTTTGCTATCCCTTTCATAATACTCTCTGCGGAAAAGGGCAGCACTTTATTTAGAGATGTTGAGTTTAGTTTAGAGATTGTGTTGAACGGAATTGGTCACAATCTCTAAACAAAAGTTTTAAACTCCTTTCCTGTAAGTATTATGTAAAGCAAGATAGCATTAATTTTAGTGCTGTCAATTTGGTTCAATCTAGAGAATATTATGTACAAGGTACAACCGAATTAGAAGCACTAAACTTATACAGGTCGTGGCTAAATCTGCTGTACACAATCTCTAAACTAAAATTAGGTCTAATTTTATATTTGTCCCTCACTATATAGGCTCCACAAGGACACATAAACTGATTAAGTTACTTAATATGTTCCTAGATTTTTTGGCCTGTTCCACTAGTCCCTACCAACGTATCCCCCCTGGGGGGGGGGAAGAGTGGAATTTTTTTCCACCTATCCCTACGGTAGGGATGAGTGGAAAAAATATTTACACTTATCCCTACCGAATCGAATGTGGGCCGTTTTTGTTAACAATTCCATGTATGTACATACATACATACGTATCTAACCTTCTAGTTTTCCAGGTAAATATAAATTATGAACCTACTTAGTAATAACAATAGTAAATAAACATTTTTTTTGGATGCGTATATTATACTTTCACGGCCCACCTATTGAACCAATTTTTAATGAAATCTGGTACAGGGATAGGTTGTATCCCGGGGAAGGACATAGGCTACATTTTATCCTGGAAAATTAAAGAGTTCCAGCGGGAATCGAAAAATACTAAGTCAACGCGGACGAAGTCGCGGGCATCATCTAGTTCTATATAATTGCTTGCCATAATAGCAATACAGTATTTTTCTCCTCTACACTCAAAAAATACTAAAATCACTTGGTAGGGATAAGTGTAAATATTTTTTCCACTCATCCCTACCGTAGGGATAGGTGGAAAAAAATTCCACTCTTCTCCCCCAGGGGGGATACGTTGGTAGGGACTAGTGGAACAGGCCGATTTTTTAATGATGTCACTTTTTGGCAACCGTATTTGGTGTGTTTCCACGGGAGAGATGTGCTACGTTCCTAAGCTATGGATGCGTTTCAAAACAGAAATCCACCAATAGGAGCGGTTGATATTCTTAGCTTAGAACGCTACATGTAGGTAAATCAAGCGCTCCTATCGGTGGGTTGAAACAGATCCGCAGTGTAGCATATCCTTGATGGAAACTACGGCACTAGGGCTCGTGCTAAAAAGCGACGGCATTACAAAATGTAACTAAATCATTTTAAATATCCTTGTGGCATTGTGCAAGTGGGCCTAAGACCACGATTACACTTGTAATTTTTGGAGTTTACCTCGAATGAATCGATTTTCATATGTAAGCCCGGGGTATGAAAATTTATGGGAAGTAAAATCAAACTACCTCCGTTACGTTATTTACTACGTTTCCATGGTAAGTAACACTTGTTTATGTTTCCATGGTAACACTTTTCGTTCGTAATGAGTAAACTCCAGTCGTGCGTCGGAGCTGACACGCACAATTTTTTTCGTAAGTAACTTACATTTTCATACAATACGCAACTTACAAGACTGTTTACATATCGTAACTCACTGTACGCGACTTACGTGAGTAAAACTTAGAAGTGTAACAGTGGCCTAAGTGTAAAGTTGCGGCCCATGTGTCACAGCTCACGAGGCGGCGGCCGCGGCGCTGGGGGCGGCGTCCTCAGGGTCGGCGCTCATGTTGAGATCGCGCTCCGGGACTGAGATGATGACGTCATAGTACACCTTTTTGTTGCGCAGGAACGCGCTCTTGTTGTCGAATATTAAGGAGTCTGGAAACAAATATCAACATTATCGTCTATGGTAGAGTAGGTAGGGTAGAGTTTTTGAGAGCGATCTAACTACATGATTAACTTTTTATTTTAAAATTGTGAGATAGGTTTGTCGTCAAGCAATGATGAGGTCTAGGTTGGAACGCGCTTGCCTAGAAGATGCCTAGAGATTCACTCTTGTCTTGAAGGTATACGTGGCAGGAAATACGGTAGGTAAGTACCTAAGTTATACGTGGCAGGAAACAAGTGCATATACAGTGCTCCATATTATTTTGGTGGTTCTGTATCGTTAATTAATACTTAGTATCGTCATTATATTATAAGGTAGGGTGGGTGATTAACGCCCGCTGTCTATCTACGCCCGGTTAGCAAAAAACACACTAAATATAGTGTGAGTCTGTTAACACTCCACGCATGCATAGAATGAACCAATAAGAAAGCGCAGGGCGAACGGCGGCTCGCTCGCGCCACTGTTGTGGCAGTGTGATGCCACGTTCCAGCAGGGTTGGTCACGTCCCAAGTTGTTATAATAAGTGCCACGACGAAATCGTAATAAATAACATGTATTTTTTTGCGTTTTGTGTATACTTTATGGTAAGAAATGGTTCAAAATGAACTTATTTTACTATTGCTTGAATGTTTTGTGTCGGTGTCTATGTTTTTATCCAAAAACGTGTAATTTTTGTCAGTGTCAGATAATAACGCCCGGCTGGTTAATAACGCCCTGTAAAATGACGGTTGGGCGCTATTAGCCTGCATGGGCTAATAGCGCCCATGATGAATGGGCTGATGAATGTATGTAATGTAGGACATAGGATAGGAAAAAGAAAGTATAAGCCTAGTGTTATATCTAAAATGATTAGAATATTCTCTAGATAGGTACTTAATAGAAAGAATTGCCAAACCACTTTGTATTAGTAAAAAGTCTTTGTTATTATACTTACTATCTCCGGGCGTCATTACCCGCTGTCAGTTTAATTGCGCCCAATATACATTAAAAAATTATCTTAATTCAGCCTTAAAACGGTTAATATGCAAAGTGCTCTTGATATGTTATATGAAAAATCTCAAAAATTGCCATATATATGACTAAATACAAATATACCATGTGATGTTAGGTGTATTGTTAAATTGAACAAAGTTGGTCTTTAATTTTGATTTTATCTCTTTATTTTTAGTGTAATTATGATTACGCGAAGTGGGATTTCGATTGTGAGATTATTTTTTATTATTGTGAGCTTATTTTTGTAATAAAAGCCTAGTTTATGAAACGGGCGTCAATAGACACATATCTTTTAATAACGCCCAAATTAGAGTTTTTTAAAAAGCTGGATAGACATGTGTAATAAGAGTAAAACTCATTATAAGGCGTTATTATTTTGTTTACCAATTAAAAAACCATTGCTTAGAACATTGTTTGTTTTCATTATCATGCAAATACCAGAACTTTCTGAAATTAAAGTTAGGTGGGCGTTAATCAGCCACAGTACTTAGTAGTACTCGGGTATTTAGTAGAAGTTTGGTATTCTTTAGATTATGAAGTTAAAATAAATAAATTAACACCATTTTCTGAACGAAGCCATAGACGCCACCACCTCTCGAGGTTTGACAATATTGTCTATGCCTCTTTGGCCAATGGATGGCGGGCCATCGACCTCCGCTCGGCGCGCACGCAAGTTCATTGCCTCAGTTCATTGCTCTCGCTATTTTCCCAATTCGATAGTGACCCTAATCTATAATTGTTATAACTATTGTATCTCGTGTTTTGTGGAATAAAAGCATATCAAGAAGTTTCTCGTGTTTCATACACAAGCTGCTTACCGTTACGCGTGTTTAACGGTTTAACATAATATGAACAACTAGCTGATGCCCGCGACTTTGCGTGTATTGAGGTTTTTTGGTTCCCGCGGGAACTCTTTAATTTTCCGGGATAAAAAGTAGCCTACGTGTTAATCCAGACTATAATCTATCTCTGTGCCAAATTTCAACCAGATCTGTTAAGCCGTTCTGGCGTGATTGAGTAACAAACATCCATCCAAACTTTCGCATTTATAATACTAGCTGATGCCCGCGACTTCATTCGCGTGTATTGAGGTTTTTTAGTTCCCGCAGGAACTCTTTAATTTTTTTTTTTTTTTTATCCACTACAAGTTAGCCCTTGACTGCGATCTCACCTGATGGTAAGTGATGATGCAGTCTAAGATGGTAGCGGGCTAACCTGTTAGGGGCATGGCAGTTATATTAAACCCATAACCAATTTTCCGGGATACAAAGTAGCCTACGTGTTAATCCAGACTACTTATAATCTATCTCTGTGCCAAATTTCAACCAGATCTGTTAAGCCGTTCTGGCGTGATTGAGTAACAAACATAAATCCATCCATCCATCAATCCAAACTTTCGCATTTAAGTATAATATAGTATTGATTTATATGAACAACTCGATGATGCCCGCGACTTCGTCCGCGTGGATTAAGGTTTTTTTTTAATTCCCGCGGCAACTCTTTAATTTTCCGGGATAAAAAAGCCTATACCTTTCCCCAGGATGTACCTAACCTACCACTACACCGAATTCATCCAAATCGGTTGAACAGATGGGTCGTGAAAGCGTAGCAGACAGACAGACAGATACATAGACAGACAGACCCACCACCACTACAGCCCATTAACGTCCCACTGCTGGGCACAGGTCTCCACTCTCATAGGAGAGAGGGAATTAGAGCTTAGACACACCACGCTGCTCCAATGCGGGTTGGCAGGCTAGACAGACAGACACACTTTCGCATTTATAATATTAGTATGGATTTGGGCACTGGTTAAACCACCAAGTCACGGATTGGTCTGTGCTGTAACTGTATAACGAAATGCGAAACATAAAGAACACGTACACGTGGCGGGTCCGCTGACGGAGAGCACGCCGACGTCCAGGGGCCCCTCGGACACTTTCCGCGGCCCGTGCACTGTCGTCTCGTTGCCGTCTTCGTCTCGCCTCTTAATCGAGAACTTGATGTCGTGGTTGTCTACGCCGAATTCCCATCTGGAATAGGGATGATGACAACTCAATCAAATCAGCAACTCTTTATCAAACTTAAAAACGCACTTCTAATAAGGAAGTTGTATGAAATTCACAGTTGTGACGTCATCAAATTTCAACTCACTTTTTTTCTTTAATCTATATTTTAAAATGGTTATCAAACTTAAAACTAACCGAGGATGTGAATTTTAGGTGTTTTGGAAGACCCTCTAATTAATAATTAATCAGTTAGAAATAATTTATTTTTGGTATAGGCTGATGCCTATTCAAATAAAAATGTTAGGAAACATTGGTTATATCGTGTATTGAATTGAAAATTATCGCTAAACTTATAGGCCTCTTAGAAGAAAGCCAAGGGTCGATGATAAGGGGCGATGGAGAGAGCAATTATTTACCTACGCGATCAAATCAGAAATGAAAATGAGGAGATCCGTAGAAGAACTACAGTAACCGACATAGCTCAGTGTTGCGAAGATGAACCTGAAGTGGCAAGGGGCGGGGGCACATATTATATTGCAGAGAACCGATAGACGTTGGAGCGTGGTGGAATGGCCACCCCGCACTGGAAAGCGTAGCGTTGGCTGGTTAGGCAGACCGTGGGGGCCTGCCAACGCTACGATTTACTGTTGTTACGGACTACGGACGACATCAAACTATTTGCAGGGAGCCGTTGGATCCAGGCGGCGCAGATCACGAAGAAGTGTGAAGTCTGTTGGCGATCAACTGATAGAATACTTAGTTCCCTACAAACAGAATTAGGATTCTTTACACTAAAGTAGTAACTTTTGAAGGACCGAGTGGCCTAGTTGCGACAACGCATATCAGTCGATTGCGATTGTTAAGCAACATTGACCCAAGTCGGTAACTGGATGGGTGACCGAATTTGGTAGGTAGTCCAAATCCATCCCCCACTAACTACATCACATAATAGCTAGCAGCTAGCATAGCTAGGTACCTAGCTTTTGGCTAACTTTTGGTTGTAGGTAACTCCCTACCTGATGTACATCAGGTAGGGAGTTACCTACAACCAAAAGTTTCACCGCGATACACTTGCAAAATAATAAAAAGAAACCGGCCAAGTGCGAGTCGGACTCGCGCACCGAGGGTTCCGTACAAACCTGTAGTAAGTTTTACGATTTATGACGTATTAAAAATAAAAATTACGTTTGTTGTATGGGAGCCCCCCTTTAATATTTACTTTATTGATATTTAATTATTTATTTTGAAAGGTAATATACAAGTTAATATTCTGTGAAAATTGAACCGTCTACCTGTTACCGTTTTTAATATTGAGCAAAAAAATACGAAAAAATCAGCACGTTTATTGTATGGGGACCCCCCTTAATATATATATTTTTTTAATTTTTAGTATTTGTTGTTATAGCGGCAACGGAAATACATCATTTGTGAAATTTTCAGCTTTCTAGCTATCACGGTTCATGAGATACAGCCTGGAGACAGACAGACAGCGGAGTCTTAGTAATAGGGTCCCGTTTTTACCCTTTGGGTACGGAACCCTAAAAAAACTAAACAGTCATAAAAAATTTGGTATTTGACAACTATTCAAATACCTAAATTATTTTTTAGTGATTATTAAATAGAGGATCTCCCAAAAGTCGTAATATCCACGTCCTCTGTTAGTTTTAAGTTGAATAACTATTTTAAACTATCGATTAAAGTAAAAAAGTGCGTCGAACTTTGATGACGTCACTAATAGTGACTCAGTATGCAATGTTTCGTACAAAATCCCATAGGTACTAAGCACGCGTTTTGACGTTGACAAAAAGTTGCTGATTTGACTAGTTGTCAAATACCCAATTTTGGCCACCGGGTCCAATGACGAAGGAAATTACTCATTGGGTCAGACGAGTTGGTGGGACTTTAGGTAGCTCAAAATACTTACTTCAGAACGCTATCGCCTTCAGCGCACAAGAGATCGACACAGTGCCTGTCGCCGGTCTTGACGGTCACCTTCGTGTACTCCTTCTGCGACTCGTTCGCCACGTTGCGCGCGTAATACTGCTTCGGCACTTTACCGCCGGGCTTCACCTGCAAGAATAGAAGAATATAAGATAGTTTGCATCCCGGGGATGGACATAGACATCCACGCGGACGAAGTCACGGGCATTGTCTAATTCAAACTATTCTTCTACCAGACGATGCTCGCGACTTTGTCCGCGTGGATTGAGTTTTTTTGATTCTCGCTTGATGAAAACCGTCGAAATCGTTTTTAAGCATGCGGGCCGTAAAAACTTACCAGATATAGGTATACAGACAAACTTTCGCATTCATTTAGGTATAATATTAGTGGGAATACTAATAATTTGAGGATGGATACTAGGCATCAGATAAGACTGCCGAATTCGAGGCACGCAACCAACTTTTCGGAGTTATAGGCGTTTTAAGCATTCAAATATTATTCTAACAGCTTTAACAGTGAAGGAAAATATCGTGAGGAAACCTGCATGCCTGATGCTCTATAATGTTCGCCAACTTGTAACCTGTCTCTGTCTGTAATCTATTACTATAAATACGTATCTATTTGGCCAGCGCGGTGGACTTAATCCTAATGATTAGGTATGAGAGAAGACCAGTGCTCAGTAACAAGTCGGCAATGGATTGAGACGATGATGAGGACGATTGTAAAGATATTACTGGAGAATGCTATTATGAGTAGGTAATGACTAATAATAATTATAATGTAATGATCATCATCGGTAGACTAGCAAGAAAACCAACAGAAGGATAGTGGAAACTTACAAAGGTACACTTACAAGAGAACTGCACCTGGGATCTCCGTTCTCATCCACCATGCTGCCTCCATAGTGCTGCGGTAACTGCTCCTTGTCGATCACCGTCAGTATTTGCGCTTGCCATTTCTTGGCGTCGGTGCCGTAAATACGGATCTTAGATATCGTGTACTCGTGCATGAACTTCTTTATTACGTTAAACGCCAGAGAAAATACTTTTGGAGCTGAAAATAAGGAAAATAATAATAACATCCACTAGAATGTGTTAGCAGAGAGTTTCATGCGTGGTGCGTGAAATTCTCTAATACTTAGGTCGGTTAGTTTTTTAATAGATTAGCTTAACTTAGGTGGAAAATTGGCACCGTGAGTTATGAGAAGGAAGAAATCCTATTTTTACACATTCCTAAAACATCCTTGGTCTAAAATTAGTTGTAAGAGATCATGATTATTGCGACAATAATAACCTACAAAACATTTATAGTGCTTCTGGCTCTTTCCCTTGTTCGGGGGCATACCCTGAACATCAGTTATTTTCAAAAACTGATGTTCATAGTTTTGAAAATCTGTAGGATTTTTGCGTGGGTTTGGTAAAAACTCAAGTCATCTCGTCAGGTCCATTGAATCGAGCTCATTTGAACTCTTTTTACACGCTTAGTTCTTTCCGCTGTGTTGTCCATCCGTTGCTCATGAGACCGCTGGTGTGGTTTCCCACCGGGATCCCAGAATCCCAGTTCTTTTAGTTTTAACTATCTAAATATTAGGATTATAGTCCACTATAATCGCCGAGGTTGTCCAGTTATGCCTACCATTAACAATGAAGCAAATCTTCAATATCTCGGGATAGTTGGCCTCGTAGATCTGCAGCAGCGTGAACACCAGCTCCGCGGCCGGCTTCCACGCGTACTGCCGCATGTTGAACCCTTCCAGGTCGAACACCACTGTCACCTGAAGGTACAAAATCCTTTACATTAGGACTAAAATATGAAATTTGGGCTTTGTTAGAATTTAAAAGGCTGTATATACAAAGATGTAGGCACCTGGAAACTTGAACGTCTAGGATTTAGGAACTACGAGACGCAGGGTTCTATCAAAATTTATGGGATTTGGTATATCATGGCAAGGGGCTAGGTCAAGATTTGCATACAGGAAGTGTTGGAAATCTATTGGTGCTGCGGCTTGGGCCTGGTACCTTCACATGAAGGTACCAGGGTAAGATCAAAATGAAGAAGTAGTTATCTTGTGAACGTCGGACCCCGTGTGATTCACGGGGAACGTAAGGCGGTTTTTCACATATTAAAATAAAGGGGTCTTTATGTACCAGTTAACAGACATGCAAATGAGGATCTACTTAGTCACCTTCAGAGCGTTGGCCCCATATGTCTGCGCCTACTTCCTGTTGAGTTCGAGGTAGGTCTAAAGATGCAATACCTCCACCCGGATGATGTCAGAAATATCTAACCAGGCTGACACCCCATTGGCCATTCGGAGCATTGGCCCCATGTGTCTGCGCCTGGTTCCTGCCGAGCGCGAGGTAGTTCTCCACATATACAGCAGCACCATGCGGCTAATGACGGGATATCTGATAGGTAGACCGTACCAGGCTAACATAATACAGATGAAGGTTTAACCTTCAGAGCGTTGGCCCCATGTGTCTGCGCCTGCTTCCTGCCGAGCGCGAGGTAGTTCTCCAGATGCACCAGCACCATGCGGATGATATCGGTGCGCGTCACTGCGTGCAGCAGCCCCCAAACGTCCAGACCAACGAATGGGACTATTATTACTGGAACAATCAAACAATTCTTTATGATAAAAAATACTTCGTAGATGGGTGATTCTTTGAGAGCGAGGGTAAATGACTAATTCGTCTGGTTTAAATTTATTTTATCTAGGTCATTAAATGTAGGTATTTAACTTATTTAAAACGCACTGCTTTGCTCCCAGTATCTTATGATTTAGAGTAAGCTGATGAATTATCAGTCAGATGAATGATGAAAATGGCAGAAGAATGAGATTTTGCAGACTTTTTAACTAGATAAGGCGTAAATGAGACTCTTTTAAATTATTTCAATCAACTTTATTGCATGCAGAAAAAGCAAGCAGGCAATACGCACCACCATAACACCACACCACACAAATCTTCTATCAGCACTGTCAACGTATCATGCGTATTGTCTGCTTGGTTGGTTGCTTGCTTATCCTGTATGTTTAGAAGCGGGAGAGAACGTCGTACCACATAGATTTGACTGTTTTAATTCTAATTCTAATTTTAATTTATGTGTTTTGAACTCATCTGGTCGTATGAGCCAGATAAATCCAGACTAATGAGGACCAGATTAATGAAGAATTTGAAGATAATCGAATCCTGACCAGTTATTTATCAAATTTTAAAATCATAGGAGTAAATAACAGTAATATACAACCGTCAACCTGATAAGGGAAACTGGTTCTTACAAAACATTAAAATACACTTGAATGTAGCTTGTATGTTCATAAACAATGCCAGATTGATTATTCTACTTACCTTACAAATACCAGATCAAGCAGGTTGATATCGTAAATTTCGCGAAAATACGCGTCGTGAACGTGCGCTCCGTATGATAGACCGGCATTTCACTCGCGCGAAACATCAAGAGTCGGTTTACAATGGAAACATTTAGAGTTGACGTTGAATTCCCTTGTAGACTTATTGGGCCAGATGAATGATTACTTTAGTCGCGGACAATTTTTAAAGTACTATAATTTCAAGATTATTTAGTTCAGTATGTTGTTTTTTAATTTGGAAATATTAACTGATATATATTGGAATATCGATATAACTTGCTAATTTTATTATATTGCGACAATTTATTGCAAAAAATAGTATAATTGAACACCAAAGCGTCATTCGGACGCGCCAGATTAATTAGTTTTAACTATTTTCTGAAGGCTTAAATTTTTTATTTATTTAGAACTGCAATTAGTTACATCATGCCTCGATAGATATTTACCTTAACATAAAATCTGAAATGTAGGTCCAAAAAGAAGATTATTTTAATGAGTTCTTCAGCGAAAATCATGCCAAAACTGTTTTTCAAAGAATCACCCAGATACGACACTATCTAACTATTGTACTGTGCACAACATGTGGGACGAAATGCACTTTCACACGAAAATTACTAATGATAAGAGACGAGAACGTGGAGTGTGCATACCTACTATTTAAGTAAGTATTTTCGCCTGTTCTCGGTTTGATGACGGTTTCGAATAGAGGATGTCCAAGATCCGAGATCCTCACAACACTTTCAGAATCATATTTAAGAATTTTATTCTCGAGTGTCATCGATGTGAGTAGGTATGTACTCTGGAATAGTACTTACCTACCTAACAAAAGCTGATGCACGCCTCAGGTGACCCAACGCTTATTTAGCCCACGGCGGGGTCTGGTTGATATATATCTATTTTATACTTATAATATATTATACGTAGGTATATTTTTCGTATGAGTAGTTGTTTTTAATTTAGCTATTTATATATTTGTTTGTCCGTGCTTGGCTGCATCACCTCGTGTGGCTGCGTCTTCGGTGGCAGCAGGCGCGGCAGCTGGTCCACAAGTGTCATTAGCGGATCCGCGACGCGACTTCGCAACTCGCAAACAAGTTCCATAAATCTATCGTTTTGCGCTCATGTACCTATAATGTGTGACCGCTGTCGATAACCCAAAACATACCTGCGGGACGCTGCGTAGGTACTTACTTAATTACTAATTACGTACCTAGTACCTACCTATGGCGACATTTTGTTTTTCTCGTAACATAGGTAACTAGGTGCTTTCGGAGTTTGTAAGCGGAATCCCACCGCTGCAGTCGGCGACATTCCAGGTTTTCCATCATTATTGAAATCCGTAGATCCATAGCAACAATGATTAGACGTTTTGCTTCAACTAGGTATATTTTTATTATTGTAATTTTGAAAGTTATTATGTAAGTAATTACATATCATTATGTAAGTAATTATTATTGTAAACAAATGTTTGAATCTACGGATTTCAATAGATAATGATGGAAAACCTGGAATGTCGCCGACATAGGTACCTATGTCTGCGTTACGTTAACGGCTGCGTAGTTTTTTCCGCTTCCGCTTCCCGCTGCCCACCGAAAATGCAGCCTTAAGAGTTACGAGGGTATTTATGTAAGTTCATACTTGGTGATCCTTCTTTGTCAAATCCAGTACTGCCACTGGGAAAGTGCTTTTCTAAAACTTCAGGCGCTTGCCAGGACGCCAGTGTTGTGTCCACGCCCCATTTCTCACGCCACTTCATAGACTGAAAAGAAGTAGGTACTGAAATTATAGATAACTTACCTACTACTATTTTCGTTAAAATCAGTTAAGCAGATGGAAAAGGTACAGACAGAAACACGTTCATATAGTAACTAATTGTAGCCCGCGATTTCGTCCTCGTTAATGTAGAGAATGATTTTGTAAAATTCCGAGGGTTGGGTCTTATTTTCCTGGATAAATTTAGCCTATGTGTACATGTCCTTCCCTGGGAATCCACCTATCTCTGTACTAAATGTCAAAATCAGTTGAACAGCTGATGCATGGGCAGTGAAAGTGTTGCAGACCGCGACCGGAGAGACTAAACGCCTATTTATAAAATGTTAAATTACTATAATATAGGAGTAGGACTGTCTTCGGCATATAAAAAATAACAAAAATACATACCTATAAGTAATGGTAATGGTAATGGAGCCCAAGAGGGGATTTTTGGATTTAGTTCAGCGCGTCAGATTTTCATAGGAGTTGTTAAGTGGGCCCAAAGGAAGCTCCTATTCAAAGAACTGACGATTCTGAAGTAACACTAATTCGCTGTGGTTTTTTGAAAATGCAAAGAAAAATCGCCATTTTGAAATACTCGAGCGCGTCAGATTTTCATACAGACGGTTCAGCTTCATGTCCCAAACGTGCAGGAATTTTCTTAATCTGATGATTTGAAAAATGAAATACCTGTAGACGCTCCCCCCACCGGTGAAAGGATTATACATCATATAACCTTTTTTTTCTACCGCATCCATATAATCTTCAAATTCCATTAGGTCTTCACGACGCTCGAGTAAATCCAAAAATCCCCTCTTGAGCTCCCCTACTATAATACAGGTAATGCGAAAGTGTGTGTCTGTTTGTCTGCTACGCTTTAACAGCACATCTTTTCAACTGTTTCTATGAAATCCGGAATTTGCATCTGGAGGTTGTATCGCAGGGAAGGTGTAAGAACATAATATACTCGTAGTATAACTACCTACTATTTTATATCCCGGAAAAATAAAGAGTTTTCGCGGGAATAAAAAATAAACTAAATTCATGCGGACAAAGTCGCAGGCATCATCAATCTAGTAAAAAATATGTTGATCTTAATCATGGAATTATAATGCTACATGAGCGCGTACACGTTTTTTGTACGTTCAATGTTAAGTTCTTCTATTCGTGAGACTGATCGTGATCAAATGAGATTCGCCACACAATAAGATAATTTCCGTGTAATTTTTTACTCATTTTATAGGTTTACGCTTGACCACAATCACACCTGATGGGGAGTGATGATGTGGCCTAAGATGGGACGCGCTTGCCTGCAATTTATTTTTTAAAGTAAAGTACTTAACTAAGTAGGGTTTTATAATAAATTATACCAAAGTAATTACTGATTAACAAAAATAAGTAGCTTACATCTCTTAGCATTTTTTCCGCCGCTTCTGGGTTCCATTGTCTGGCTGAAAAAAAAGAAAAAAAAAATTATGTATACCTACTACTTACATAGGCATTAGGCAAGTAATTAAATATTTTAAACTACATAATTACCTACTTAGTAGGTAATACAATACAGTATAAATTACATACTTAGTAATTATTTGCCTACTGTTTTTAAATAGATTTTTGTATGAGTACCTACTTAGGTACCTATAGTTTTTCTTGTCATTAAAAACACTAAGTAGTAGGTACCTATTACACTGAATTGTGGGCTACTGGATGCGAGGCCAGCAAGCAATGTTATTGTTACCCATAACTTATCTAAAACAACAACAAACAAGGCCTCCTTCTGCTGCAGAAGCAGAGGCCCCTAGCATGGGCCGAGACAATTTTCTCACCGAGGAAAGGATAAAATTTTTACCTATTCCTAAATAAATAAATGAAAACGCTAAATAACGGTGGATAAATAGTCCCCCGAATCCCCGTGAAATGTCAAACGGGGATAAACTTCTTCTCTCCCCAGCCCCCCTAGAGCATGTGCCGAGACAATTTTCTCCCCGAAGAAAGGATAAATTTTTTATTCCTAATAAATAAAAACGCTAAATAACGGTGGATAAATAGTCCCCCGAGTCCCCGTGAAATGTCAAACGGGGATAAACTTCTCCTCTCCCCTGTTGCCGAGCTCTGAGAAGTGGATAAGTTAATTTTATCTCTTGTCAGTGGATAAAATCGGGGGATAAATTTTTTATCTCCGGCCCATGCTAGCCCTGCTGTTGCCGTGCTGAGAAGTGGATGCTATTTTTATCTCTTGTCAGTGGATAAAATCGGGGGATAAATTTTTTATCTCCGGCCCATGCTACCAGTCGGGTAAAGAGATGAATACCTAATTTTTTTGACAAACAATTTTTACTTATACACAGCTTACAAATACCCGGCCTTATGTGATCCCGGAGTGAGTCAGCTATAATTACGTATTGAACTATAATAATTAATAAGTAAGTATAGTGATAGTGAAGCACCCATTGGTTATTAGTTATTACTTATTACCTCATAAAACAAGCGCACATCAAGTGCTTTTCAATGCCAATGTTAATTGCACCGGTGAATTTGCATAACCTCATTTAATACAGGTTTTTTATTTTTACGTATGCCTATAAGGCCTTTACAAATCAAACAAGTTATTTTTCGAGACCGTTCGGAATATATACATAATTCGGAATAATAAAATAATTGTGTTAGGTTCTAGAGTGCATTGAAACAGAGGAAGTTGCAAAGCACCAACTTAACTGGCAAATGGTAGAAAATCGTTTGCACATAGGGCTGCAAAGTGCAGACCGTACGGGCACGTTATCATTGGCACTTCCGATTCCGAAAAAATTAGGAAGAGGCTGCCTTGCATAAATATGGTAGGACAGAAATTCAAATTCCTTTAACGCAATGTAATGTATGTAGGTACAATAATTTCAGTTAATATGGCAACTAGTAGAATATTAAAAAAGGGGACCAATAAATAAATAAATTGTTACTATATCAAAAGTTTCCTTTTGGCCCTTCGACCCGGATGAAACGAGTCGCGCGATCGCTTGGTCGCACTCCATGATACGTCTAACGATTACTTATTAATTATTATATGGTAAGTATTTATTATTTATTTAGGGTGGAATTTTATTATTTCAACTACCTATTATTTATTTAGGGTTGGTTTATTTAACTATTTATTTAGGGTGAAATTTCTGAAAGTCTTGTCTTTGTTTCAGCTATGTTGTATGTCAGTTAGTTTCAACTTTTTTTCAATTTTCATATATGTAGGTAGGTACCTATAAAATATTATATCGAAGATAAGTAATGGATGTCTCACCTCGAAGCCATCTCAGTAGAAAGTGGTCGTTGTGTTCCGGCTTTAAGACATCCCTTACGCTCCTTCGAAACTGTAACAAAGAACATTTTTTATAGGAACATAATATTAATTACTATAATCTTCGTAACTTGTGTGCTTTTATATAGGTAGGTATTATTATCTTATAATGCGATTATAAGACGCTCTTAATGTTTTGGCAAAACATGTTAACATAATAATAATAAATATTTAGTTTTTATAATAGGATTGGCGTGTCTAATCACGAATTGGTGGTCGGCATGTTCGACTGCGGCCGACGTGGTCCCGGGTTCAAGTCCCGGGTCGGGCCATAATTGAGTATTGTGTTTTTCTGACTAGAAATTCTCAGTAGTTGCCTCGGAGAGCACGATAAGCCGTCGCGTCGGTCCCGGTTATTTATCACTAACATGATAATAGTTGTTAAAGCCCGCCAACTAAGATTAGAGCAGTGTGGTGAGTCTAAGCTCTAATTCCCTCTCTCCTATGAGAGTGGAGGCCTGTGCCCAGCAGTGGGACGCTAATGGGCTGTAGACAGTGGTGGTGGTGGATATAATAATTAGTTAATTTATTAAGTTAAGTAAGTATTTACTTACTTACATAAGTAAGTATTTACAAAGCACTAGCTAATAGATAAATACCTACTTATTATGAATTAGATAACTCTGTCGTCTGTCTAGAATCAATCTGTGTTTTAACTTATTCTGAATCAGATTTTGTTCTACTAATACAGGTTTGGTACAATAATACGAGTAATAACCGTCGATCATAATTTAACCGGTCGAGTGTAATCCAATGCTATAATTTATAAAAATATCTTATGCAATACGAATAATCCATCCATCCATATAATATTATAAATGCGAAAGTGTGTCTGTCTGTCTGTCTGTCTGTCTGCTACGCTTTCCCGGCCCATCTTTTCAACCGATTTTGCTGAAATTTGGTATAGAAGTACTTAGGTTATATCCCGGGGAAGGACATACTTTTTATCCCGGAAAATTAAGGAGTTCCTGTGGGAATCAAAAAACTTAATCTACGCGGACGAAGTCGCGAGCATCATCTAGTAATTAATTAATTTCACACCACTGCACGCTTGTGGACGGCTTTTTAGGATTAGATTAGGTAAGTGTAGTTAGATATTTATAATCTATAAAAGATTGGTTCTTAATAAAATTGGTTATTATGCCACAATTATTTAAATGCAGGTGGATCAAATTAGGTGTCCTACTTTTACTCCATAACTTCTCAAGCTTTAACTAATTAAATGTTAATTAGGTAATAAAAAAAATATGTTTTGGTTGGTAAAATAATGAACCAACTTAAAGAGGAAAATTCAATAACCTTCATTTAACCTAGGAACTCTTTGGAGTCAAAAATTATCAAGATGTTCGTCGCCTAGAAACCGTATTGACAAACTGTTTGACTGAGAGCCGTCAGCAAAGAGTGCCGTCAGATTTCCTGATTTCAAGAATCGTTTCATTGTGCTGATTATAAACTTTATTACTTTATGATTATTAGTTTCGTTAATCTTTCGTTTTTAGTGTTTAATTGTTAATGTGTAAAAATCTACAATTTATTTTATTTTAAAGTTATATTAATCTAGAATCATGGCAGAGGCTGATAACTTATCAACGTTCAGTGTGGATGGAGGGCAAGACACGGTTGGTCTACCTCGAATTGTGATGGTGACTGAGGGATCCGACACTTCTGCTTCTTCTCCATCGTCCACTTCATCTTCTGAAGATAACTGGGCTGACCTCATCAAATCGACTGAAATTCCACCAGAATATTGGCACATACAGAAACTGGTGAAGTACATGAAAGCTGGCAACCAAACGGCAACTATGGTAGCATTATCATGTCTAAAAGATCACGACCTAACCATAGAAGTAAACCAAAGAGCAATACAAGAAATCGGAGGCCTGGAACTCTTAGTTAACTTGCTAGAGACGAGAGATTTGTGTTGTATTTTGGGAGGATTAGCTGTCCTTAAAGATATATCTCCAAATATTGAAATTCGAAAGAAGATAACAGACCTGGGCGCTATTCCTCTCCTTGTTGGTCTGTTATCGGATCCAGCGAGGGATGTTCAGATCCTTGCAGCGGAAACTATTGCTAATTTAGGAAAAATTCGTAAAAGTAGAAAATTTTGTAGAAAGTTTGGCGGGATCCCGAAATTGATAGATTTGTTAGATATAAAAGAAAGGTGACTGTATTATATTACGTTCGTTATTGTTAGTAATATAACTGAAGGTGATATTTTAAGAACAAGAAATAATATGAAATTACTCATGATTTATAGGTATTTAATCACACCGAGAGAGGAACTAAATCTGGATGAGCTACAGTTTCTAGACATAGCCCGAGCTGGAGCAAAGGCCCTATGGTCAATGTCGGCTTCACAACGAAACCGCGAAGCAATGAGAAAGTATGGCATAATTCCTCTCCTCGCTCGGTTGCTCAAGACCATACATCTGGACGTAGCAGTTCCGGCAGTTGGCCTTTTGCAAATGTGCGCTAATGAAACTTCCTTTCAGCTCGCTATACAGACCGAAAAGATGGTCAAAGATTTGATTACACATTTGGCAAATGAAGACAAGGACTTGAAGGTATAACATAAAATTCGGTCAATGTCAAATAGTTGGAGTTCATTGCCTTTGAATAAATTTAGGTACAAAAGATAATAGTTAACTAATAAAATCTTACGTATTGTTTTATTTTAGACATACTGCAGTTTAGCTATATACAAGTGTGCAAGCGATTCTATAACAAGAGATATGATACGAGAAGCTGGAGGTCTCGAACTGCTAGTGGAAGCAGCTCAAGATTCAACGAATAGATCTAACAAACCTCTCATGGCCGCCGTTACTGGGGCTCTATGGAAATGTGCTAATAGTGATGCGAGTGTTAAAAAGCTTGATAACCTCGGAGCAGTTCCGATACTTGTAAGGTTATTGGATGACGAAAACGACGGGGTCCTAACAAATGTCGCAGGTGCTCTTGCAGAGTGCGCAAAATATCCACCAAATCGTGACAAGATAAGAAGTTCTGGGGGCATTCCAATGTTAAGTATGTTTAACTCTCATTCTTAAGATAGAACTAAGACTAGATTTATTTCCATAATTTATTTTCTTCGTTCGCAGTACATCACTTAAATAACACCTACAAACCATTACTGGAAAACGTACCCTTGGTCCTCATGGAATGTGCAAAAGAAGAGAACTGCATGAGAGAAATCGATGAATTGGATGGAGTTCGATTGATTTGGTCGCTGTTGAAAAACGATTCTAAGAAGGTGCAGACTAACGCCGCTCTTGCGTTAAGCCCTTGTGTTCAAAATGCAGCTGATTCTGGAGAAATGGTTCGATCTTTTGTCGGAGCTTTGGAGCTAACTGTCGATTTACTGGACTCTGATGATCATAACGTTCTATCTGCTATATGCGCCGCGATCGCAACTATAGCTCATGATCACGAAAATCTTGCTGTGATCTCCGATCATGGTGTTGTAGCGAAGCTTTCAAAACTTGGTAAGGATCTTTGATCATACATTGTTCTTATTACACTAAGATTCAAACTTTATCAGTGGTGACCATTGACGTTATATCAATTGTGTCTTTATAGGAAGATAATCATATTATAATAATAATTGGAAGACAGTTTTTACCTCAAGTGAAAGTAAAAAAAAAAAACCGGCCAAGTGCGAGTCGGACTCGCGCACCGAGGGTTCCGTACAAACCTGTAGTAAGTTTTAAATTATTAAAAAAAACTACTTACTAGATCTCGTTCAAACCAATTTTCGGTGGAAGTTTGCATGGTAATGTACATCATATATTTTTTTTAGTTTTATCATTCTCTTATTTTAGAAGTTACGGGGGGGGGACCAACATTTTACCACTTTGGAAGTGTCTCTCGCGCAAACTATTCAGTTTAGAAAAAAATGATATTAGAAACCTCAATATCATTTTTGAAGACCTATCCATAGATACCCCACACGTATGGGTTTGATGAAAAAAAAATTTTTGAGTTTCAGTTCTAAGTATGGGGACCCCCAAAATTTATTGTTTTTTTTCTATTTTTGTGTGAAAATCTTAATGCGGTTCACAGAATACATCTACTTACCAAGTTTCAACAGTATAGTTCTTATAGTTTCGGAAAAAAGTGGCTGTGACATACGGACGGACGGACAGACAGACAGACAGACAGACAGACAGACAGACAGACAGACAGACAGACATGACGAATCTATAAGGGTTCCGTTTTTGCCAAATTTGGCTACGGAACCCTAACAAGGTCTTTTCAAAGGCATGTCAAAACAGCTAAGTGCTATTATGCTAAAGATGACACCTTCACTTCGTGGAGGATTAATGAGGCATTATGCAACTCTTAATTTCTAAACCAATAAAAAGATTGCTTATATATTTTTGTCCTTATCCTTAAAATCTCTAGGAAAACAATTATGAGTTCACAAGTTCTTTTGCCCATCCCTGAAACATAGGAACCGTGGACTCGTACGAAGTGATTTGCTTCTTCGTTCCTAATTCGAACCCGGTACCGCTAGGATATGGAATGCCCTTCCGGCTTCCATAAAGGTACCTTCAAATCAAGAGTGAATAGGCATCTTCTAGGCAAGGGCGCTCCCCCTAAGGCTGCATCACCACTTGCAAGCAGGTCTGATTGCAGCCAAGCGTTAGCCTATATAATTTTTAAAAAATTAGCAAACAATCTCAAAGATATTCGAATTGAAACAAAGGTCCAAGGTCCTTAGATCCCTAATTATTTCTCATTTGATGGTGATCATCACTCAGTTATTTGTTTTCCAGTTAGCACAACGGATGATCATCTGAGAGCGAACCTCGGCGTTGCAATCGCCTACTGCTGCGAGTGGGCGCAGAATCGCCAGGAGTTCGGCAAGCGGGGGGCAATCACTCCGCTGGTCAACTACATGACTTCAAGGGATCCTAACGTCCACAGATCGACTGCTTTGGCGCTGTACCATCTCTCATTCTACTCGATTAACTGCGTGACCATGCATGCGGTAAGAATTTAATATCGAACTTGTTTCTAATCTTTGCCCTAACAAGCTCGTGCAGGTGTGTTATAAAGATGTGTTTAGTGTTAAAATAATGTCAGTCAATAAGCTTCGACTGTAATATTATGGTCAATGATCTATAAAATTTAGGCTACAAAATAACAAAACCTTTAATCAAGTTCTCATCTTTTAATCCAGTTAACTGTTATTAGCAAAAGGTCGTTTAGCTCTTTACTTCAAAAGCTTTCCATACGTGTTGCAATATATTTACGTTATACGTGTCAATTCGATTCGACACTTTTATTGAATGTTGAGTAATATGTAATCACACATATATTGCTTATGTTTGTCAAGATCATAGTACAGTCTATTCACTATCTAAAAACTTTTGACGAATGTATCTACCTATAATATACTTACTTTGTATTAAATATAAGTTGGGTCTCTTATGTAGGTACGAATCAGGTGATTGAATAGGTAGGTAGGTACTTAGCCTTGATATATTTGAGCTTACTTTAAAAACTTTCAAGAACATTTAGAATTATGAATGTAGAAGTTTTGTTAATTGATGTAGAAATAATGAATGTTGAAAAAAAAAATTTTGCCGAATCGGTCGAGCCCACAGATCAGAGAATTTCTCGAGTTTAGCGCTTACTGCTTAGCAACATTCATTTTTATTTTAAATATCTGATTAGTAGGTACTTAGTAGGTAGGTACTAGGTATATGTATATGTATAGTTATGGTACATATCAAACAAGTAACTTCAAGCAAATTCATCTCAATTCACTCCTTTATTAAAAAACACAGAAGGAAATAGGTGACTTTACCTTACTTATCTATATTAGGTCTTCTTTCGTGACAAGGACTTTATAGGCAGAGGCCTAAGATCGTGAATTGTGGAAGTTCCTGCAAGAGACTTATTGAAGGTACGTCCAACCGTCGACATCTATCGCTTGACGAAGACGACTACGGTCTACTTACCTATTATATCTACTTGATCTTGACCTTTTTTGACGATCTAAGCCTAACAAAGTCGATTACATAATATTATGATGCAACGTAAAATATAAAGTGAAGGCAAACATTCACTCGAGACAAATTCCGCAACACGTAAAAATGCATTCGGATCGCGAAAGTGCTAATAAAGAAGCGGGTATCGCTCCTCTTATACTCTATCACTATAATTTCTGTATCACGAAAGGTTATAATTAGCAGGTAGTGGTATATAACGTCCAAGATATTGCAGAAAAGTAGGTAAAGACATGAAATATAATTTTCTCTAAATGAGTTAGGTAGAGACTAGAGTGAGTGGAATTAGTGAATATTGACTGCCTAGATCATAGTGCAAGAATAATATTTCTGGTAGTTATTCGGTACCCAAGCCCCAACTCCCACTGAACTTTGAATCTACGGCCTAAGTAACTACCTACTACGATAACAAACGTACCAAAGTACATAACTGGATGTTATGTACGGCGGTCGTCATGGCTAAACCAAGTGATGTTCATCTATACTTCTAAACTAATCCTTACTAATATTATATAAGTACTAGAGGATGCTCGCGACTTCGTTCGCGTGGCATAAGTTTTTAATTCCCACAGGCACTCCTTAATTTTCCGGGATAAAAAGAAGCCTATGTCACTCTCCAAGTCCTCAACTAAGTATACCCATGCAAAAAATCACGTTGATCCGTTGCTCTATTTCGGCGTGATTGAAGGATAAACTCTCTATTTGACGTCCTTGGGGATAGAATTTTCAAAAACTGTGAATCACGTATTTTTTCATTTCAGACCGAAATCCCAAACACCAAGTTTCATGGCTACAGCTTGAAAAATGACGGACTTTCCTACAAACTTTCAACCCCTGTTTCAGCCCTTTGGGGGTGGAATTTCGAAAAACTGTGAAATACGTATTTCTTTATTTTTTACTGAAAGCCAAAATACCAAGTTTCGTTGATATAACTTGAGAAATGACGGACTTTCATACAAACTTTAAACCCCTATTTCACCCCCTTAAGGGTGGAATTTTGAAAAATCCTTCCTTAGTGAGCGCCTACGTCACAAAAGGAACCTACTGTCAAAATTTCAAGTTTCTAGCCACAGCGGTTTAGGCTGTGCGTTGATATATAAGTCAGTCAGTCAGGACTTTGAATTTTATATATATAGATGTATGGATGTTTGTTACTCTTTAACGCCAGAACGGCTGAACGGATCTGGATGAAATTTGGCACAGACATAGATTATAGTCTGGAATAACACATAGGCTACTTTTATCCCGAAAAATAAAAGAGTTCCCGCGGGAATCAATGTCTATGTCACTCTCCAGGCCTTGAGCTATACCCATAAGCCACAAATCACGTCGATCCGTTGCTCCGTTGCGGCGTGATTGAAGAAATTTCGTTTCCTTAGAATATTTATCTAATTTTAGTACCTATTTGTTGTTCAAGTACAGGATATAATTCAAATAAGTGATCAAGTTTCAGGCTCAGCCTTTTCTTTTTAAGCACAAACGAATAAAGAAAAATATTTTTGGACTCTGTTCCTCATTATCTTTAAAATGATATACCGCAACCCTATGTAACGCTATAAAAAATATTTTACTCCGCATTCGCTTCTATGAGAGCCCCCCTGAAATAAAGATTTTTATAACTTTTTAAGCCATATTCGGCGGGAGGCCATTGGTTTACATATTATATTTAAATTTGAAGTAATTACATTCAGTAATTCAGAAGTTATAAGGCTCTGACAGACGGACAGACGGACGGACGGACAAGTGCCAATTCACTCAAGTAGACTCAGAGACCTTCGCTTCGCTCGGTCAATTAGCATGATATGAACAGGTATTCTGTTTCAGGCTGGTGTGGTACAGTTCTTGCTGGAAACAATAGGCTCCAAGGACCCGGTTCTGCAGGAGGCGTCCGCGGGCTGTCTCTGCAACATACGCAAGCTAGCGCTGGCCACAGAGAAGGTGAAATTGAAGCAATGAATGTCGGGTTTAGGTTTAATAAATATGTACCAATGTCAGTTGATCTTTGTTTGTTTGACTAGCTGTTGCCCGCGGCTTCGCTCACATTAGGCTCGATTTTCATACAATTTTTAAAAAAACAGCCCTATTTTACCCCCTTAGGAGTTGGATTTTCTAAAATCCTTTCTTAGCGGATGCCTACGTTATTTAGCTATCCAGCCCGATCAGTCTTGTGGGTTGAGCTGTGCATTGATAGCAGTCCTGGGCCCATATTCTGTATCTGTAACTCAGTGGCTATCAAAAAATGAAAGCAACTGACATATATTTTTTTTCCATTGAAGGTTTGCTACGAAATAAAAAATAACATTTCATAATAAACCTTCAATGGATACAAAATATATGTCAGTGGCTTTCATTTTTTGATAGCCACTGAGTTACAGAATATGGGCCCATGTCACCTTTTCCTTTTATATAAGTACTTATTTAGATTTTATTATAATATGCCATACGGACATGAGCCTATTTAAATAAAGGACCTGTGCACAGGACATAATATACTAATATATAGCTTTCACAGTAAACAGGACCCATAGATAATATATATGTAGCTAGTAGATTACGTCTTAGGAAATTGGAGCTAGCGTGCGACCTAATCTGGGTAGGTAGCTAATTTTACGTACTACGTTACGTAGGTACGTCCCGTTAGGGTTATATTATTCTATGGTTACGTCCTACCTACGGAATTCTACAAGTGTTTCAGCTCTCATCGTACTCGAACGCAAAAACGCTTGCCGGCAAGTCCTTGTCGGTACGGCGCGGCGGTAACTAGCCACCTAGCCACTTAGCCTAGAAATTCAGAAATTATAAAATCCCAAATTAACCCTGCCGGGGATCGAACCCGGGGCCGAGCGCTCACCACGTGCGTCGTCAAAAGTTTTACTTTTGATTTTATTGTTCCAACTTCCAATCATGCTGCACATTTTGGCGAAGTTTCATGACGAAAACGGTACAAAGGTATGGACAACCTTGACTGAAAACAATAACATAATAATTACATTGTTATGTTAAGTATAGTGTATGATTCAGTACATTGCACTTTAACAATGGTCGTGGGTATGGTGCTAATATAAATAAGCAGGTATTTATAGTACCTACCTATCAAATTTTTAGTTCATTTTATTCACTGGTTTTCGTTATAAGTACGGGCGCTGTAACTGCATCCGTTAGGGTAACCACAAAAAAAATAGTTGGACTCGAAGGGAATATAGGTAAGGGGCATTTGGTATTTGACAACTATTCAAATAAATTATTTTTTAGTGATTATTAAATAGAGGATATCCCAAAAGTCGTAATATCCACGTCCCCTGTTAGTTTTATGTTGATTAATTATTTTAAACTATCGATTAAAGTAAAAAAAGCCCGTCGAACATTGATGACGTCACTATTCAATATTTCACACAAAATCCCATACTAAGCACGCGTTTTGACTTTTGACGTTTGTAAAAAAGTTGCTGATTTTACTACTTAGTTGTCAAATACCCAATTATATTTGTATATGGCAGCACAGTAATAACTTTACAAATTAAGTAGGTATATTATACTCTATCCACGGAGACAAGTTAATAAGGAAGGCATGGACTCGTTTGTGATTGGTCAGCGATAACCGTTAATGCAGTGTACAGACTACGTGTATATTATAGTCTGATCGTGGTACCCGTACTGTGCAGACGCGCTCATATTTTATCCTTACCTATCGTTATTGCTAATTATATCAAAATTTATCATATATTCAAAATATTAATGCCCAAAAGTGGCAAAATTGTATCAAACAAGTACAAGAAATAGTAGAGTCAAAAATGAACGCAATAGATAGGAATGTGGAAATAATGACTGATAAGTTCATAATAAATGTAGAAAACGATAGCAGTGATACGTCGTCGGATAGTGATTAATATATTTTGAATTATAATAACTACGTAAATTGTAAAAAAAAACAAGTGTAGTCGTGGGAAGAAAGCTAGTTTAATTTAATAGTAGCGCAGTGTGTACGTACATTCAGAATGGTTTACGCCCACTGACTTTTTTTGTCTTTGTCATTTGTATGGGATTACGTGACAGAGAGAGCGCTATATTAACTAGTCTCCGTGGATAGAGTATAGTAGGTACTTGGTAGGTACCTACTTTACGTCTTATTTATCTTGAAGACATTATTATTTATTACTAGGGCAGCCGAGCGTAAATTGCATTTGAATAATTTGTATTCAATTATAATATTTTCATATTTAGCTCTTATTTCTTGACTATGTAGATAAGGTACCTGCTACCTACTTATCATAAACTAGTAGATGCCCGCGACTTCGTCCGCGTGAAATAAGTTTTTTAAATTCCTACGGGAACTCCCTAATTTTTCGGATTAATATAATATAGCCTATGACACTCACAAATATTGTGGCTATTGGTACCACAATTTTCAAAATCGGTTCAGTAGATCCAGAGATTATCCCCTACAACCTCACAAACTCACAAACTTTACCTCTAATAGCCTTACATCTTTATAGAGATTTTTTTAGTATATATTACACGTGAACGCAGCAAAAATAATATCGCAATCTAACCCTGTATCATAATAGTATCTAGTCCTACATGTATTACGTGAAATACTTACCTACGAAATAATAATACATAGGTATATTTTTTCTACTTGAAAAATCATATTATTTATGTAAGCTATTAGCTAGTTAGTTCTCATAAGTCCTGATATACTTATGCATTCGCTCAAATGTTAATAATTACCTATTCGCAATGCCTATTCGCTATTTATTTATCTTTCAAATTATATTATTGAAGAAGTAAATCAAATTGTATTGGCGATTGATTTTTTTTTTAACTTCTTAAAACAGTGTTTGCATAGGGTAGTTGAACCAAAAGATGAACGACACCCAATAGATGAACGGCCGAGCGAAAATTCAAAAAAAATAAAACATCCCGCTATTTATTTATGTGCATTATTTTTTTCCGCACGTGGCAACATTATTTCTTCCCGATTCCCTAACAAAATCAACAGTCACAGCTTCGACGCGCTCGTAGTTCGACACTTTGTGAGAGTTTCCCGCCAAAAAATTGTTTTATATGGAAACCTTCTTAAGGTAAGTGTTTTTCAAACTTAAGGATTTCGGCAATTTAAAGCAATTATATACGATAGATTTGAGTAGTTTTGGTTGGAGTAAATCTTGATATGTCTGTCTTTGATTATAATGATACATATACACATTATTCGCCGTATTTTTTGAAAAAAATACTGTTCAAGTAATGGATTCGATTTCGTAAGCTTGATCTTAACCGTTCAACTAATGGAGAAATGGCATATTCTTACACAGGTCATAACAATTATATTAATGCTTAGAGACCGAAACAAAAAAACGCAAATTAATTTTAGTTAATTTAGGAATTTAGTTACCAAAAGTTGAACACATTATTTTGTGTTTTGAGGTTTTATTTCAGTATGAAATCTTGCGTTGTTCAGTTTAAGAATTCAGGTCCAAAAGTTGAACTAATGAATATGAATTCGTTCAATTATTGGGTATCGCGTCTTAAACTGAACGAGTAAATTGTCCCCCCCCACATGCCTGGCCAGGGTAAGAAAATTAGCCAGTTAATAATTAAAAATTTGTTTTCCCGATGTCGTCAGTCGGGGCTCAAAACGCGCCGACATATTGTAATAAGATAATAATAATTAATATATATATAGCTGCTCGTGCTGATTCACTGATTGATCACCTCTCCTGTAAAATTTTGTATGAACATTTTTTTTTTCACTCATCGTTTCGTATAAAAGACAAAAATTCATTAAGAGGAAAAATACAGAGAGAGCTGATGATTGAGGATTTCGAAGACGGATGAAGAGCACCAGCCAGGGTATCGGAGATAGGTGGGGGGTGCTCGACCAAATGTCACTCGAAACTTCATCCGATTGACAGTGAGCTGAAAAAAAATTCAAAATGGCGGATTTAAGATGGCCGCCATACAAATTTCGACGGTGTCTATCTCGGAGAGTATAAAAGATGGAAGAGTGGTTTCTTGGCAAAAGATGATCAGGACATGAGGGTCTACTTGCTGAACAGGAAAAAAATTCAAGATGGCGGAATTTATTTTTCCATAGAAAGGGTATTGAAGATAGGTGGGGGGTGCTCGAACAAATGTCACTCGAAACTTCATCCAATTGACAGTGAGCTGAAAAAAAAATTCAAAATGGCGGATTTAAGATGGCCGCCATACAAATTTCGTCGGTGTCTATCTCGGAGAGTATAAAAGATGGCAGAGTGGTTCCTTGGCAAAAGATGATCAGAACATGAAGGTCAACAGGAAAAAAATTCAAGATAGCGGAATTTATTTTCCATAGAAAATGTATGGCGAATATTGAAGAGGCTACAAGTGTAGAACTATGCAAGACTACGGTTCCTTTTCAAGATTTGTTTTTATGGAAGAAATCTCATTTTGACGAATGGTTCGGAGAAAAAAATATGGAGAGAGATGATGATCGAAGGTTCGGCTGATGGGTGAGGAGCACGGTCAGGGTATTAAAGATAGGTACCTACTTAGGGGCTGCTCAAACAAAAAGGAAGGGGCGGGGGGTTGGTGGTCTTTGTTTTATGTTTTTCCTTAATGAGAATTTTCTTTTACGTCGGACGCTTGGCGTGCTGGCGCTTCCACTGTGCTCACTAGCATAGCAGTGTGTTGTTTAGATCAGAACACGTAGACAGTAAACCAGCTGCCCGATTATGTAAGAATGGTCGATCAAATCGTAAAAGTTCGGCGTCAAAGTAAAATAAACCATAATAGCATTGAATTAGAGCTCAATTTCGTGTTTCGAAATTGAGCTCTAATTCAATGCTGTTATGGTTTATTTTACTTTGACGCCGAACTTTGACGGTTTGATCGGTCATTCTTACATAATCGGGGGGCAGGATAGTAAGACAGCGAGTAAGTAGACAGTGGACCACGCGGTTCACTACGCGGTCCGCTGCAGCGGGCCGCGCAACCACGCGCCATACTAGTTAATATATATATAGCTGCTCGTGCTGATTCACTCATTGATCACCTCTCCTGTAAAATTTTGTATGAAAATATTTTTTTTCACTCATCGTTTCGTATAGAAGACAAAAATTCATTCAGAGGCAAAATACGGAGAGAGCTGATGATTGAGGATTTCGAAGACGGATGAAGAGCACCAGCCAGGGTATCGAAGATAGGTGGGGGGTGCTCGACCAAATGTCACTCGAAACTTCATCCAATTGACAGTGAGCTGAAAAAAATTTCAAAATGGCGGATTTAAGATGGCCGCCATACAAATTTCGACGGTGTCTATCTCGGAGAGTATAAAAGATGGAAGAGTGGTTTCTCGGCAAAAGATGATCAGGACATGAGGGTCTACCTGATGAACAGGAAAAAAATTCAAGATGGCGGAATTTATTTTTCCATAGAAAAGGGTATTGAAGATAGGTGGGGGTTGCTCGACCAAATGTCACTCGAAACTTCATCCAATTGACAGTGAGCTGAAAAAAAATTCAAAATGGCGGATTTAAGATGGCCGCCATACAAATTTCGTCGGTATCTATCACGGAGAGTATAAAAGATGGAAGAGTGGTTTCTCGGCAAAAGATGATCGGGACATGAAGGTCTACTTGATGAACAGGAAAAAAATTCAAGATGGCGGAATTTATTTATCCATAGAAAATATATGGCGGATATATCCTTTTGTTTTTATGGAAGAATTCTCATTTTGACGAATGGTTCGGAGAAAAAATATGGAGTGAGATGATGATCGAAGGTTCGGATGATGTGTGAGGAGCACGGTCAGGGTATTAAAGATAGGTAGGGGCTGCTCAAACAAAAAATACTAGAAACTTCATACAATTGGCAGTGAGCTGAAAAAAAAACCAAAATGGCGGATTCAAGATGGCGGCTATCTCAGACAGTATTTAAAAGATGGAAGAGTGGTTTTTTGGTAGAAAATTATCAGGGCCTGAAAGTCTACTTGATGAGCAGAAATGCATGATTTTGATATGGTTTTTTTACAAGATTTGTTCTTTATGGAAGAATTATTGTCGGTTTGCCATTAGGAAAGTCAAGTTGCAGAATTTCGATGGCACCCAAAGGTATTGATACGTAAGGTAAGGGGGTGACGGGGGGGGATGTGGGGGAGGGGGGGAGATGTGGGGGGGCGGGGGGTTGGTAGTCTTTGTTTTATGTTTTTTTCCTTTATGAGAATTTTCTTTTACGTCAGACGCTTGGCGTGCTAACGCTTCCACTGTGCTCACTAGCATAGCAGTGTTGTTCAGTTTTTTTTTTTTTATCCACTACAAGTTAGCCCGTGACTGCGATCTCACCTGATGGTAAGTGATGATGCAGTCTAAGATGGTAGCGGGCTAACCTGTTAGGGGCATGGCAGTTTTATTAAACCCATACCCCTATTCGGTTTCTACACGGCATCGTACCGGAACGCTAAATCGCTTGGCGGCACGTCTTTGCCGGTAGGGTGGTAACTAGCCATGACCGAAGCTTCCCATCAGGCCAGACCAGGGAAATTCAGAAATTATAAATTTTCCAAACCCTGCCGGGGATCGAACCCGGGACCTCCGCACGTTAATTCAACAACGCTCAACACTGCGCCACGGAGGTCGTCAAACACGTAGACAGTAAACCAGGATAGTAGGACAGCGAGTAAGAAGACAGTGGATCACAGTGGGCCACGCGGTCCACTACGCGGTCCGCTAGCGGGCCGCGCACCCACGCGCCTTACTAGTCTATATATATACTTATAATAAAACTGTAACATGTCGAATTCTGTACATTGAAGATATTTTGAAATTTTTTTTTGGAGGGCACTCATTATTCGATACTGAAGCCAAATCTGTAATTTTTTTCATTTTTGTCTGTCTGTCTGTCTGTCTGTCTGTATCTTGGCCGCGCATCACGCCGAAACTACTGAATGAATTTAAACGAAACTTGGCACGATTTGAGCCCCTAATACGAGGTAGGACATAGGATACTTTTTATCCCGAAATTCTACCCCCGAAGGGGTGAAATAGGGGTTGAAAGTTTGTATGAAAGTCCTTAATTTCTCAAGTTATAGCCATGAAATTTGATATATGAGCTGCGGGTTGAAAATAGAGACATACGTGTTTCACAGTTTTTGACAATTCGACCCCCAAAAGGGTGAAATAGGAGATGAAAATTGGTATGAAAGTCCTTCGTTTCTCAAGATGTTTTACAAGTTATATCAACGAAACTTTTTATTTTGGCTTACGGTAAAAAATAAAGAAGTACGTGTGTCACAGTTTTTCAAAATTCCACCCCTAAGGGGGTGAAATAGGGGGTGAAAATTTGTATGAAAGTCCGTCATTTCTCAAGTTATAGCCATGAAACTTGGTATATGAGCTGCGGATTAAAAATGAAGACATACGTGTTTCATAGTTTTTCAAAATTTTACCCTCAAAGGGGTGAAATAGGGGTTGAAAGTTTGTATGAAAGTCCTTCATTTCTCCAGTAATGTCGGTGAAACTTGGTATACAAGCTACCGGTTAAAAATGAAGAAATAAGTGTTTCACAGTTTTCGTAAATTTTACCCCCGAAGGGGTGAAATAGGGGTTGACAGTTTGTATGAAAGTCCTTCATTTCTCAAGTTATGTCCATGAAACTTAGTATATGAGCTGCGGGTTAAAAATGAAAACATACGTGTTTCACAGTTTTTCAAAATTCCACCCCCAAAGGGGTGAAACAGGGGTTGAAAGTTTGTATAAAAGTCCGTCATTTCTCAAGTTATTTCGATGAAACTTGGTATATCCACGCGGACGAAGTCGCGGGCATCAGCTAGTGTTAAAATAAATGTATTCCTATTAAAATGCTAGTTCAACTATTGGGTTCAAACTATTCATAATTAGGGCTCAGTGTTCAATTATAGGGGTAAGTCCCATAACTTCTTACAAAAAGCAACTTTAAAAAATATATATTAGAAAGAGTTTCTTTTTTTAATCACAAAGAAAAACCCAGCAAGCTTCAATGTCATTAAATAACTAATCAGAGCTGTTCAAAGTTGCCAAAATCGCTTATGCGTTCATTTATTGGTTCCACTACCCTAGTTGGTTATTATAGGTAAGTATCTACTTGAATTGGTTTTCAGACTTTTTACCTGGGTACTTACCTATATACTGTTTATCGTGTTTTTTTTTGTAAGTAGGTAGGTATGTTTGTATGATTGTTTCCCAAGTAAGTAGGTACGATTCTTGAGTAACGAATCACGATGTCTACTTGTAGGAAAAAAAATTGGTTATTCTTATGAATTCAAGTTAATTTAATCTTTGCACGGGTGTAACCAGTAAAAAACGAAACAAACCATTAAATTTTCCCAATTAACAATTATCTTGAATTCTAACCACACATAAATAAACTTAAATGACTCACACCGCTTAAATTATAATCATCATCGTCACTCATAACCATCAAAGTGATTATCTTTAGCATATTGTTATTTTAGTAACTACATATGATCTATACTAATATTATAAAGAGGAAAGATTTGTTTGTTTGTTTGTTTGTTTGTTTGTTTGTTTGTAATGCATAAACACAAAAACTACTCAACTGATTTTAAAAATTCTTTCACCTATAGAAAGCTACATTATCAGCGAGTAACATAGGCTATATTTTATTTTCAAAAAATTAGAGATCCTTACGAAAATTGCAATAATGTGAACCAAGTCGGAAAAAATCCTCTCTTCTGAGGGCTTACGTGGCGTGCGCTGCGTAAATAGTTAAAGTTACACGAAAACAATGTACTTATGGTGGAATTGTTCCTCTCAAAAAGTTCTAAAAAAAAGTCCGCGATAGCATATATCTATCTTTTAAGGTTGACTCACAATAACCATTTTTATAGCTAGGTATATTGGGTATAGACTATTAGGATTATTAGTGCTACCCGTGCGAAGCCGGGGCGGATCGCTAGTTGGTAAATATTTTTGAATACATAGTACTATCTACCTACTGTGTTCAAAAATCCGTTACAGTAAGTATAACTAGTTACCCATAGCTCAGACAAAGTAGGTACGTTCACTATCAGATTTTCACTCAGGTCTAGGTGTTTAGTCTGCTTGCCAATTTTTATAAAAGGAGAAAGTCTATCTGCTACGTAACATAAATTTCTATGTTGCAGTTATGACATTTCCTGTTTCGCCAAGATGCATGCAAGCTGATGCAAATGCAAACCAATTAAAGCTAGATAACGTGACATTTTAATTTAACACTTTTGTATGAATAATTTTTTAATTTACCAAATCAATATATTTTTAAAATCTGTTTTCAAAGTTAGAGATAATTGATTAGGACGGCTATAAAATATTCCAACGCAATTCCATTCCAGTATGCTTTGGCTTGCGCAAGTGCAGATTGCAATCGTTTGCACCTTGACCTTGCTCAGAATAACTTTGTAATCCTTTGCAACATAATTAAACAGTTGTTACTTAGTTATATAAACAAACAATTTCGTTGTAAGAAATTATAACAATATGTTACAGAGTATGTACCTAAGTAATTAAGTAAGTAGGTATCTACTCTGTAACATAGATCTGTTTTTTAAAAATTAAATTATTAATATTATGTTTATGTATAATTCTAAAAATAATAATAAACTGCCTCGTTGTTCTAGTGGTTGCCATGTTCGACTGCGGCCGACCAGGTCCCGGGTTGGAGTCCCGGGTCGGGCCAAGTGTTGGTTATTTCTGACTAGAAATTCTCAGTAGGTACTAGCACAGAATAGGCATAATTAATAGTATGGTACTAGCCCAGATTTAGGAAGTTGGTGGTGTGTTACCCCTGTGTCTCGGAGAGCACGTTAAGCCGTCGGTCCCGGTTATTATCTAATATCTAATAGCCGTTAAAGCCCGCCAACCCGCATTGGAGCAGCATGGTGGGTCTGAAATCTGAGCTCTAATTCCCTCTCTCCTATGAGAGTGGAGGCCTGTGCCCAGCAGTGCGACGTTAATGGGCTGCAGTAGCAGTAGTAGTAATTCTAATATGTTGGCAGGCCGCTTTGCCCTACCTATTTCAAAACTCTGATATGAGCTCCTAAGTCCAATCATTTTGAAGTTTCTGTTGGTTTGTGTTCTGCTTTTTGTACCTACTTAGACAATGCACTGCGCATTGCAGTATGGTCTGGCAAAATATGAGATGTTTGGTCACCTCACACTCACAGCCACTAGAAGAGCGATGACAAAAATATATTGCATCACGTAGCTTAAACCGACTTCAAAGAAACTTGCGATATGGTTGGTCGCCGCAGAATTATTCCGTAACAGTAAAGTAGATGTGGTTTGCTTTACGACTGCCACATTTTAGTAAATATAAATAACTACATACCAACGAGGTTTGATACAGAGTTCATAATATTATCGTTGTATTTGTATTCTAATACCTAATAGGTAATTATGCATTTCTTTGTGTTTATACCTGTGGTTTATACATTGAAATACTTTACTGTCTCTGGTATATATAGGTATTATCTATGCTTTACTGTTGACTCAATTGATGCTTAGTAGGAAATAGTACAACGGTCTTACCACGAACAATTTAAACGAGTGTTAACCGCGTACCTAATTTTTAATGTGCCAGTTTTTTGATGAAAAAACCGTGAAAATATAACATACTCACTGATGCCCGCGACTTCGTCCGCGTGGAATAAGGTATTTTGGTGCCCACGGGAGCTTTTAAGTTTTCCGGGATAAAAAGTAGCCTATGTGTTATTCCAGACTATAATCTATCTCTGTGCCAAATTTCAGCCAGATCCATTCAGCCGTTCTGGCGTGATTGATAACAAACATCCATCCATCCATCCATATATCCATCCAAACTTTCGCATTTATAATATTAGTTTATACCTAAGTAAAATAAGCCGTAAATATCTCACACGTATTTAAAACTTCGTTAATGTTAAACAATTACTTTATTCCGCTTTATATACATGTTTATTTGTACTTAATGAGCAGGTTATTGAGATATAGATTGTGTAGGTACTAGGTACCTACTGAATTGATAAACATAATTATTGTTCATTATACATTACATAAAAACGTTTACGTGAAGTTGTGGGCAAAAACGTGACCTCGAAGTCGTGTGCACTTGGACTAGATATAATAGTCTCACGAATATTATGTTAAAATTTTAAATATCATCAGCCTTCATGTCGTATCATACTCGTATTACCTAGTAAGTTTTTCCGAAAAACTTGATTGATTATTATTTTTGTACATTTCACCTTACTCACTTTCAAGGAAGGCTGGAAGAGATTTCTTTTTAGAGATAAGCTTTACCTTTGTCCACTTTTTTTCTATTAGTTAAAAATAAAAAAAAAGATTCCGACGAATTGAGAACTTCCTCCTTTTTTGAAGTCGGTTAAAAATAAAATAAAAGTCATTGAGCGCTATGGGAAATAATCTCATCTCTAAAACGACTAACGAACAATCTGACAATCGTATAAAAGGAAAAGTAAATCACTCACTGATTCACTAACTAGTAACTGACTCATCAACGCCCAGCCCAAACCCTTTGACATGGAAAGCTGAAATGTTGCGTAGAGGTTTCCTTTTTAATTAAAATGCGGATTTTTCAAAATTTCCACGCGAGCGTAGCCGCGGGTGGTCGCTGATTCAGTGGTTTTTGTATAAATCTAAGCGGCTCAGTCAACTTAAAATGCCTCTTTATGCAGAAATGTTAATGAAATAAAAATTTAGAGATAATAAGTTTTCAAGTTTTTAAGTGCTAGCTATTACCTATTCTGTGGTGCTAGTAAGTAGGTATTTGTCAATAGAAAAAAAATCGAAGTTACCTATTGCCGTGACGAATTCACTACGCATAGGTAACTACTTAATAGGTATTACATTAAAGCGAAAATAATATCTACGAATCAGAATAGGTACCTATTTAAATATTTTATATTTATCTTATATTGCAGAAGGAACCTCCTGCCTATTTACTTTCCTAATTTAACGTTAAAATATGTTATAAGTGCGAAAGTGTGTCTGTCTGTCTATCTGCTACGCTTTCACGACTCATCTGATTAACCGATTTTGATAACATTTTGTAATAAGTTCAGTTACATAGGTACAAAAGCTAAATGTAACAGGTAAAAGTCTGACATTTGAAACTGCAGGGCGATTGTCTTAAAATGTCAGCTAGTTTACACTGTCTATACACACGATCGCAATCACCTCTGATTGGTTAACATTCTTTCACTATGGGCCAATATCCATTGACGCAGCAAAAATTCAGCCAATCAAAACAATTGAGACTGTGACAATGATTGATGCAGATTTTACATACTTGCCCTGCTGAGTTAGTTAACAGTTTAGAATACGCACATTTTTTTATCGTTTTTAATAAACGAAAAATAATTAATCGTTAACGTTTCCTTCTTGATTAAAAACCGGCAAGACATTTCTACATCGGGATTATTACAGATTAACTAAACGTTGTGTAAGATTTTGAATGATATATTATATCTACTACATAACTAATAACTATCACATTCTGATAAGTCATAAATCCTATAGGTACTTAAAATAGATTATATTTTTATGATGGCAATTTGTAATAAAGTAGGTACTTTTAGCAGGCGAAATATTACACAAGAGCCAACTCATAATAATTTTTTAAAATCTAAATACAATAAGGTGAATGGCCCCGATAGTAACTTGTTACGTGAAACTAGAATTTCTTTCTTAAATTCACATACGAGTAAGTAGGTAGTTAGTACCTACATAATTTCGCTTCGTAGTAAAAACTAGACGACTTTTACCTAATACACGCGTAACACGCAAAAATATAATTGAAGTTGTAATTAAGGTAAGTACAATATTAATTTTACATCTCTCATATTCGGTAAGTAGGTCCTTATTACCTATGTTGTAGGTGACCAATTAGCGCTCTGGGGTAATAATGTAGCTAGAAAAGCCCTAGGGCGGTAAGTAATTAAAAAAAGTATGATGGTTAGATGTACGCGAACTTTTTGAAAGAGTGAAGAGTTTTTTTTTTTTTTTTAATTACTTACCGCCCTTGGGCTTTTCTAGCCACATTATTACCCTAGAGCGCTAATTGGTCACCTACAAGCTCCATTTGGGGGTAATAAGGACCTACTTTACCTCACAATCGAGATGTAAAGCAGAGTAGTTAGCTCGGGTGTACAAGCATCAATTGCACCCTCGAACTATAGGCGCCCTCCCTGCGCTCGTGTGTCTAAATATCTCGGGCTGCAATTGTTGCCTTACAGCCCTTGGCTACTAATCTACTATTAATTACATTCATATATTCATTCACCATTCGCATAGCATAAATATTCAAGGCTTTTCGAAATAGAAAGTCCGGAAGATTATTTTGAAGTTGGAAACCCTCGTTCGACTCTTGCCATACTACTTAGTTAATTGAAGTGTAATAATTGATACTTTATAGTTTTCGATAAGTTTCAAAAACTTATTTATCTAAGTAGTAAGTAACCTTTTATTAAAAATAAAATAGATATGTTTGTCCGTCTCTGCACGTTTCCAATGCGTTAATATATATTATTTATCGCATACATATACCTACCTACTGGGCGTTATTAGTTCCATCAATATTCCACCAATACTAATATTATAAATGCGAAAGTGTGCCTGTCTGTCTGCTACGCTTTCACGGCCCACCTGTTCAACCGATTTTGATGAAATTTGGTACAGGGATAGGTTGTAACTTGTATCCCGCGAGGAAGGATCCCGGAATTGTATCCCGGAAAATTAAGGAGTTTCTTAAATTATGATTAAAAACTTAATCCACGCGGATGTAGTCGCGGATAATAAATTAAATAAGTAATAAGTAATAGGTATAATAGGTGCCTACTTACATATTTTTTTAAATTTCATTTTCAATTAAGTAATATTAGTAAACTGTAGCTACTTTATTTTATTACTTATTTAATATAATACTTGATTCGTTCTTTAATCAAAGTCGATGTGTTTTGTTTCTTATGATAATAACTAGTTGATTATTATTATAATATAATATTATCTGTTGGCTACACCCAGTAGGTATGCAATTGACCTTAAGTGTGCGGGCACGAAACTAGCGGTAGCGGGGCGACGGCGGTAGCGGGGCGACGGCGGTAGCGGGGCGATGCGACTAGTCGGAGAGCTGGCGACGAATTTCGGGAACAATTTGAAAGAGTTCTGGTAATACATACTTTGTAACCGACAAAAACGTCTGGGATTTATTTGTTCGAATTCTTTAAGTATAAAATTTAAAGATAAAAAAATCAAGTTGCCAAAAAAATGTTTTTTTGGAATTTTTATGCAAATGTTATATGCTGCGCAGTAGCGAAATAACCGCAAACGCTCTACCAGACTGGCAGAACTGGATTCGCCAATGAACGAAATTATATTTTTCCACAATTTCAGATTGCCTAAAAACACCTTCCCGAAATTCGTCGCCAGCTCCTCTCGAATTCCATCGCCCCGCTGTCGCCGTCGCTCGGCCGTTGCTCATTTCGTGCCCGTACACTAACTGTTATCAAACTGGTTTCAAATTAACGCGATCGGAGTAACTTCTCGAAAGTCGAACAAGTATATTATATTATGAATAGGATAGCTCAATGCGATGTGCTACTGTTAGATATTACAATAAAAATATGTCTAAAATGAACGCAATTTTATTGTTTAGGACTTGTTCAGGCCACGTAATATCTTGTCAAAAGTATACCTAACGATTCACATTATCACAATGAAAATGATGTGGAAGACTGTAGGTATACTTTACTTAGTATTCAAAAATATTACTCAATAGGTAATCACTGCAATTTATCATAATCATAACATAATATATTAATTTATCATTGTAAAGATACGAAAAATAATATGCTTAAAATCCTTTAAAAGTAATTAATTATATTTGTGTTATACTTATGGGGCCAAAGAAAATTTTTGTTCCCCGAGGGCGCTATTTTGAATTCAGAGCGAAGTGAAGGATTCTAAAGTCCTGAGCGTAGCGAGGAATTCAATATACGCCGCCCGAGAACAAAAAATTTGACCCCGAGTGACACACACTATTTTTCATCATTACGTATGAGAAAATGCTAGGAGTATCAACCTATGTATGGACATTACCTATAAGTTTAAAGCACCAATCAGAAGCACGAACACGGACCAACCAGAAGAAACTCCAGGTATATTTAAAGTTTAAATAAAACAAATAAATTATTATTTCCTCTTTGGACTAGCAGCCATAATTCCGTTCGAAATTCAAAAAATGTAAAGACGTATACAACAAATTGATCACGTGACTTATCGAAGACAACAGCCACTCAAACATTTTTGGATTTCGAACGGAACGAGCGATCGACAGGTTTCTGCGACGAACGCAGTATTCTAAAGCACGAACGCGGACCAATCAGGGCAGAGAAATGAAAAGTCCTATGGGCCTAAAAATTACATTTTGCTCCCGCTATCCTCTGAAGCCAATATTCGTTTTTCGAATAGGTATGATGAAAATAACTATTTTTGAGTCTGATAGGTACCAGCTGTCCTAAAGTCCCAACGCCAGAAGTCAGAACAAAAACACAGACTTGACTAGTGGTTCGCCCCGAACTGAGACCTCGCGGTATCCATAAACAGAGCGCCATCTATTGACATCTTTGTGAATTTCTGTTAAAAATAGTGAAGCTAATTAAAAATTAAATAATTTCGTTTCCTTATAATATTTATCCAATTTTAGTATTTGTTGTTTAAGTACAGGATATAATTCAAATAAGTGATCAAGTTTCAGGCTCAGCCTTTTCTTTGTAAGCACAAACGAATAAACTTGTACAGAGCGCCATCTATTGACATTATTGTGAAGTTCTGTTAAAATACGGAAGCTCATTAAAAATTAAATAATTTCGTTTCCTTATAATATTTATCTAATTTTAGTGTTTGTTGGTCAAGTACAGGATATAATTCAAATAATTAATCAAGTTTCAGGCTCAGCCTTTCAGAAAATTGGGAGTTCTGAGGTCATCTTTGGACGTCAGAAAATCTCCACTTTGAAAGCCCCCCATTTCGTCAATTTTAGGGGAAAAATTTAAAAAAAAATATTTTTGGACTCTGTTCCTCATTATCTTTAAAATGATATACCGCAACCCTATGTAACGCTATAAAAAATATTTTACTCTGCATTCGCTTCTATGAGAGCCCCCCTGAAATAAAGATTTTTATAATTTTTTAAGCCATATTCGGCGGGAGGCCATCGGTTTACATATTATATTTAAACTTGAAGTAATTACGTTCAGTAATTCAGAAGTTATAAGGCTCTGACAGACGGACGGACGGACGGACGGACGGACTTAAGTGCCAATTCACTCAAGTAGACTCAGAGACCTTCGCTTCGCTCGGTCAATAAACTAGTCAACTACCTACCTAATTACTAACGTTTTAATTTGTTTTTAATTGATAAAGTAATAAATCAACAACAATCAAATAATCAAATAATAAATATTATAAATGCGAAAGTTTGGATGGATGTATGGATGTTTGTTACTCAATCACGCCCGAACGGCTGAACGGATCTGGATGAAATTTGGCACAAGGATAGATTATAGTCTGGAATAACACATAGGCTACTTTTTATCCCGGAAAACTAAGGAGTTCCCGCGGGAACCAAAAAACCTTAATCCACGCGGACGAAGTCGCGGGCATTAGCTAGTACTTATCCTATAATTATGATATTAAATCCATCTCTTTATGGATCATATACCGTGTTTTATGTAATTAATTTGAGGACAAAAAAAAATAACGAGTTTTACAGTTTGATAAAATTTTGAAGATATACCAGATAAGTAAGTAATATTTGAATCAAATAAATATTATAAGTGCGAAAGTTTGGATGGGTGTATGGATGTTTGTTACTACTCAATCACGCCCGAAGGGCTGAACGGATCTGGATGTTTGGCACAGAGATAGATTATAGTCTGGAATACCACATATAGGCTACTTTTTATCCCGGAAAACTAAGGAGTTCCCGCGGGAACCAAAAAACCTTAATCCACGCGGAGGAAGTCGCGGGCATTAGCTAGTACCTATCCTATAATTATGATTTAATTAATCCATCTCTTTATGGGTCATATACCTACCGTGTTTTATGTAGGTACCTAATATTAATTTGAGGACAAAAAAAAATAAACGAGTTGTACAGTTTGATAAAATTTTGAAGATTATAGGAATACTACTTATTTGAGTATGTAATAAAAATTAACATACAATCACACTGGTTATTTTAACGTCGGGAATCGACTATTCAAGATTGTAGCCTTGATAAAATATAGAAAAAAAAAAAATATGACGTACCTACTTGTACATGTTTTTAAGGTTTCGTACCTCAGTCCTCAAGAGGAAAAAAGGAACCCTTCATCATCACTTCGTTGTCCGTCCGTTGTCTTTCGTCAACACCCTTTTTCTCAGAAACGCATGGAGGTATCAAGTTGAAATTAAGTAATAATATGAACTATGTACTTTGGTCTACGGTCCCTTGGAGCTGTAAAAAATCAAGCTTCTGAGTCAACGCAATCAAAAATCATATTTTGGCACTAGCTAATAAATCAAAACCTACAGGGTAGGTACTTACTACTTTCCGTTGAGCTAGATTCATGAAATTTGGTAAGCAGCAAGGTCTTACAAGTTACAGCACAAGTAGGTAGAAAAAAACCGAAAATCGATAATGAGTGTTCCGTACTCATAGGGTGTCGAATTGTTTGTCAGGCGCTACCAGATAAGCGCCATATAAGCCAGTTATTTCACAGCTGATTAGTGATTACGTGTTGTGATGTGATCTTTCTTGTTATGTATTTATTGCTATTTCTACTATTAATGGTGACCTGGCGGCTAGCTATCAATGAATGGAGTAAGTGTTATGGTCTAAAGGTAAATCCTTCTAAGTCCCAGGCTAGTATTATTGGTGGCTCTGGTATGATTTCAAGAGTTGACTGGGATAATCTTCCGCCTGTTACATTAAATAATGTTATTATTCCTTATAGTACTACTGTCAAAAATCTTGGTGTACATTTCGATACTACTCTCTCTTGGTCTCATCATTTAAAGGAAGTCAGTAGGAAAACTTTTGCAGCCATGGGTTCACTCAGGCGTCTGCGTTCTTTTCTTCCTATTCCTACTAAAATTATGCTAGCACAATCCCTACTGCTCTCTATTCTCGATTATGCGGACGCAAGCTATCTTGATTTAACCGAGGACCAACTAAATAAACTTGAGCGAATTCAAAATTTAGCTATTAGGTTTATATTTGGTTTGCGCAAATATGACCACGTCTCCGAATTTCGTTCAAAGCTCAAGTGGTTACCCATTCGATTTCGCCGGAATCTGCATATTGTTTCTCTTCTGTACTGTGTATTGTTCAATCCCATGACTCCTGGTTATTTAAAGGATAAGTTTAAATATCTAGGACATAATAGACCTGATAGAGTTCTTCGCTCGGCCGATAAACTTATTCTTGAGGTGCCTATGCGTCGGACTAAATATTTCCAAAGTTCATTTGCAGTCAGGGCCGTCAGTCTATGGAATGAACTTCCCTCACGTATTCATCGTGCTAAAACCCTTAATAGGTTTAAAATTGACGTTAAAAATCATTACCTATCTCTTTGTTATCATTAATAGCGACATATTTATTGTTTTCTTTCTTATATTTATTTATATATTAATTATTGGTATGTTTATTTAGTCTTATGTATGTCTATTATAATTATTTTGTATATATTAGTTTATCATAATATGATATATATGGTATTGGTTAGTTTATTTAGCTATTAGTATTTAAGTATATTATTCTTTTATTTTATTTAGCTCCATATTTTTTACATTTTTAAATATTTAACTACTTATGAAAACAAAAATAAATAAAAAAACATTTAAAAATATAAAAAATAGCGTTCCACCGGTCTCGGGAACAGGGTCCAAGAAACCGGCGGTCAGGGCCCCAGAGAGAGGAACCTCCTGACAATGCGAGCCGTGTCCAGGAGTACAGCCTTCTGGATCTGGCCCTTGACCCAGCTACCCAATGAGAGCCTCGAAAGATGTTGATCGAAGCTCTTGGCTATAAGACCGTTAGTAGTCACGACTATCGGTACAATGATTGCTGAGTCCACATTCCACATGGCGACAACCTCATGCGCCAAGTCTAGATTAAGTATATTATTATTATTATTATTTTTTTACACCACCTCCCTTTATCCCCTTCTTCATTTTCTCCCTATCGTTAAGGTTGTCTGGAAGAGATCGCTATTTAGCGATAAGACCGCCTTATTGTACCTACTCACTGTTGTTTTCTGATTTGTAACGTGTTTCATTGTATATATCTGTGGTGTACAATAAAGTATATACATACATACATACATACATATTTACTAAAATAATTTATATTGTGAGGTGGTAGGTACGGAACCCTTTGTGCGCGAGTCTAACTCGCACTTGACCGATTTATATTTTTTGTTATTTTTTAATTAATACTAAGAGCGCATAAAATTAACATACAATCAAAATTAAGTAGCTATACCTACTCGTAAGTAGGTACTTCTAATGACCGGAATGAGAACTTCTCAAGAGAATTATTGAGAAGTTCAAAGATTGAGCTCACGGCGGCGCTGAAGGAGACTACAGCACTGAAGGAGGACTGAACCCAGGGAGCTTGAAGGACGCAGAGCCACGTAGGGTAAACTCAACACTTCAAGAGTTCAAGGAAGTCAAAGAAATGCGATAGATGCCACTTGATTGATGTTCTAACTTCTATTTAATCAGATCTAATGCGTAATACTAAAATGATTAGTATTCCCAACGCATCGACGACCATATTGTCGGCCATGAAAGGCAACACAGGCTTTGGATACCAAGATTGGGTGCCACTGTTGTAATGCACAGACTAAGTACTTACTGATTTACAAATAGTGTCGTGTTACAAATTACAATTTGAAAATGTGAACATTTGGACGACCTTGCTTGCGTAGCAAATAGATTATGTAGGTAAGTAGTTACTAGTTAGAATAGGTACCTATTCGACTCTTGAGAAAAATATTCTGGATTATTTTCTATGAAATTGTTACATACTTGTACATACTATAGGTAAGTACGTCCCATTTTTATATAATCATCATCTCAACCATGTCTCAACCCAATACCCATAGCCGGCCCTCTGCATATTACTAGGGTCTCCTTTCAGAACGAGATGGATTCAGGATAGTTCACCACGCCTAACCAAGTGTGTATTGGCAGATCACATGATGTTTGAAAATATTAATTATATTATGGAGAACTCTCAATAAGGTAAATGAACTCCCACCCATTTTCGGTCTCTATACTAAGTCACAACTGAATAAGTACTAGGTATGTAGAGAGTAGAGGCCGAAAATGTTAGAATAACAATAAGCTATTTTGATAGGTATTACATAATATTATACTGTTTATATTATGTAAGTAGGTATATTAAGTAGTTAGATGTAAAGAATAAATGATTAGAATTATTTTATTTATTTATTAATACTTTTCTTTTTAAATCGGTACATAGTGGATGCTCAGAAACGGCATATTTACTTCGGCGAAAGATGTATTACTACCTAGTACCTAGCTATTAATGTCTTCCGCATTTTAAGTTACCTACTTTAAATGATACATAATAAGTACGTACATAAAGATGCACGTTCAACGCAATGTGCATTAAGGCTAAGTAAGAGGCAGATTTCATAACAAAATTGAAGAAGCGGTTAATAGCGTGGAAAATGGACAATGTATTTTCCGGCCCAAAGTAAAACCAAAAGCTTGATAGCGACGGCACTAAGATATAATATGTAGGTAAGGTAGGTATAATAACTACCTAGTTAGTGCTGTAAAACTTGCTTCAGTTTGATTTTATGTTACCTATTAGTTGCAAATTAAAGTTAAGTATAGTTAATAGTTAATACTAGTATAATAGTAGTAGTAAGGTACCTATAGTATAATAGTAGTAACAGGTAATAATAGTAGTAATAAGTAAGTACAAACTTTACTTAACTTTTATTTAGCAACTAACTTTATATTAATACGTCTTACTCAACTTTAATTTGCAACTAATTACATAAAATCAAACTCAATACTAAAAAGTACAGACTACAGAATGCCTAAACAGTGGCCCGACTGGTTATTTGACTAGGTAGTCAAATCAGCATCTTTTTATCAAATGTCAAAACTCGTGCTTAGTATGGGTTTTTGTATGAAATATTACATAGTGACGTCATCAAAGTTTGACGCACTTTTTTACTTTAATCGATAGTTTAAAATAGTTATTCAACATAAAACTAACAGGGGACGACTTTTGGGAGATTCTCTATTTATTAATCACTAAAAAATAATTTAATTGAATAGTTGTCAAATAAGTACCTAGTACCTACCCAACTGCAGACTCAAGTAATTTAGAAGCTTTGGTTCGCACTGCGCAACACAAAAATACCTGTAGAATGTAAACTTACAACTCCAACCATTGTAATGTGGCCATTCTGCCCCCCGATTATGTAAGAATTGTTGATCAAATGGTAAAGGTTCGGCGTCAAAGTAAAATAAACCATAACAGCATTAATTTAGAGCCCAATTTCGTGTATCCATTCTCATCCGTTTAGGGTATCGTACATACCTAAACGTATAAGAATGGGTACACGAAATTGAGCTCTAATTCAATGATGTTATGGTTTATTTTACTTTGACGCCGAACCTTTGCCATTTGATCGACAATTATTCTTACATAATCGGGGGGCTGTTTAAAGAAATTAATATTGTCAATAATGCAAGTCTTTTAATTCGTAATAAGTTTTAAATACGAAAGTGTGTACGTCTGTCTGCCCCTTATCAACGCAGACGGAAACGTCAGTTAGGGGCATCAACTACTTAGTTATTACATTTTATAACTTGCAAACTATGTTGCGAGTTGCGATAATTAGTTCTTCAGTCATTATAGGCTATATAACTCAAGATATTAATTATTTTTAATACCGAGCTAAAAAACATTGGTAATAAGAAGGTACAACATCATAAAACCTGAGTATAAACCTTGCAATTAAGTCACGTAGGTAACTTATAAAAGGTTGTCTTGTTTTATCTAAAAAATAAATCATATTGAATTCATCGAAGTAAGTAGGTACCTACTTACTTTAAATTATTTTTTTGTGCAACATAGGTATTTTAATTATTCTGAAGCTACCTCGGGCTTCGAAGGTCTTCAAAGGTTATATCCATTTTAACGACTTTTACTTATGTGAGTAAATATATACCAAATAGCTGATTCCCGCGACTTCGTCCGCATGGTTTTTGGTTCCCGCGGAAACTTTAAAATTTTCCGGTATAAAGAGAAGCCTATGTGTTATCCCAAAATATACCTATTCTATCTCTGTGCCAAATTTGATCCAGATCCGTTCAGCCGTTCTGGCGTGATTGAATAACAAAACATCCATCCAACCATCCAAACTTTCGCATTTATAATAATAATACATAGTATAGAATATAGATAGGTAGTACAGAAAAACCAAGCCAATTAAAAATAAACGTACCTAAATGCACGTGCATTCTCGCAAACCCCCAATTTAAATTCATTGAATCAATAAAGTGCAATTTAAAGTATGATTTATATTTTTAAACTGAACAAAGCTTGTACCTACTGTTTGTTTATTTCATGTAGAGCAATACCTACTAGTCTACATAGAACAATATGTACCTACCTAGTACCTACCTACTTTAAATTAAGGTAATAAGTTTTATAAAAGTACGCTAAATAACTGTTACGTCTTTTTTCAGTTTTAATTAATTATTAACTAGGTGCATATTTCAGTTTTAATTAATTATTAACTATTAAACTACGCCTGTCCTGGGAAAACCAAATTGCTGGCCAGCCTATAAGTAATAGGTAGGTACCTAAGACGTATTGTAACTAAACCTTTTTTATAGAACTTTTTTTTATATCTAATCAATGCCCTTTGATTATCGCCTAAGGGTCCATAGAGACAGAAAGGCAATGCTTACTTCTGTTTCTCAATTATAATAATATTGTGTGATGTTAAATCGATTTCAGGTTTTTTTAGGTATTTCTTGAGGTTTATGAGATTATAAGCATAAATGCTAGTTTGGTCGAATCCGCCCTAAGCGATCAATTTCTTATCGGATAAGATAAACAAAAACTCACATTAAATCAATTTAATGATTTTCTAATGATGATTAGCTATTATCGTAGGTAGGTACCTAGTAGTACCTACCTATAATGTGCTAAACCTATCTAAGTAGTAAGTACCTATTTAGGTAAACTTAGAAAGACAAAACGCTATAGCTTCTTCGGATGGAAATTCTAAGTTCTCGACATCGTCCCGGATTCAAAGACAAAATATGCAAAATACCTACCTACTAAATATACTTTCAAGAAAATTTCAGGCAGCAGCCCATACTTGGCACTTAGCAGGCATCTGGAAAGTTGGGGGTGTTTTATTTTATACACGTTATAATTCTATGCAACACCGTACCTCGGAGTCCAACTCTGGGGTGCACGGAATTCATAGGTAAAGCCATCAGTTTTAACTCCTCGCCTCTTGTAAAGAACATAATATACCTACCTACCTACTTATTATTTTAAAACTCTAAACAATAAATCCTGCGCCTAATCTTTTGGATTGCCGTCCCACTGAACTATGAGAGTGAGGGAATAGAGTGTGTGTGTGTAACTATGTATGGGTGTTCGCGAGTAAGTACACAAATTATTTTGCATGGTAGGAAGAATAATTGTCGAAAGTTTGCAAAGATTTTGTGAGAATTCGATAATATAAAATAATAAGTATTTCAATGGTGAGTAGGTAGGTATTTAGGTCAATAATCTAAGTACATAGTCACCTACAAATACCTGGTCTACTAGGTACTACTAGGTACAGTATTAAATGAAAACAATGCTGACACTGCAGTCTGAACCAATAAATTAATTCTTCTAACACGATTCAATACAGTAGGTACTAGGTACCTCTGTAGGTTTATTGCCCTGCATCATTTACTCATATTTTCTCTAGATACTAACACATAAAATATAATATCAGTCTAGATACAAAGGTATAAAAGACATACCTTCATTAGGGCAAAGCGCTGGTCATCATCTATACCAACGACTGTGTTAGAAACCGGTGCCATCTCACAAAAAATGTTTTCCGATGCACTAAAAATACGCTTTCACAGCTGTGTACAGGCGTGCGGTAACCTCGCGCGCGCAAACTCGAATGTCTTACTGTTACTGCTTTTATCTTTGTTTACGTGTGCCTGACGCCTGTATGCAATACAGCTAGTTTTGTTTGATACAAAACAACTTGATTGACTAGTTCACAGCTGCTTTCAAGGGTTTGGTGGGTCTTGGAGCATGGTGGGAACTTGGGAAGGTTTTTGTAGGTAAACAATCGACACACTAGCGCTTGCGTTTTGGTAGCGAAGGCCAGAGGCATGCGCGGTTTTAAGCCCCTATGACTCAGTGGATAAGCTGGCCTGGGATGAATATCTAGATATGTAGTTAGGTACATATTCTATCAATTCAAATTGAACAACTAGTTATCCCTATAATAAGTGATTATTTTATCTAAAAACGCATAAAAATTAAATTAATTATTTGCAGCTGGCAATACCTATAAGTACCTACTTATTTGAAAAAAGTTTCTGAATGATGTTGATGTTGAAGATGTTGACTCGACAATGCACCATTGTCGAGTCAACATCTCCTGAAGATGCTCCGGTTTCGGAGTGAAACGTACGTTGAGAGTGATTTGGAACATTTGTGTGGTGTGGTGCTGTGCCGGTGCGAATTGCTGGGTGGTGGGTGTTCGCATGCTATTTGCTGGGTGGTGAAGGACACGCACTGTAGGTACCACATAGATTTTTCTACTGTGGCGGATTATAGCGAATTAAACTTCCCGTTCATATAAGATCATGGACTTCCGCAAAGTAACGCCTGCTTCGATTCAATATTTGAAAAGAGTTTCGTTAAATCAGCAAATTACTGAAATTACCTAGTTAGGTACCTGCTTACCACAAAATTATTAAAAGTAGGTAGGTACGGTAGGTAAATACCTAACCATTCGTTGTTCGCTAAGCAATTAATGTTACCGCACTTAGGTATGAGGTACCTACCTACCTACCTACTGTTTGTCCTCAAATTCTAAGGAGACAAAAGGAAATTTGTTTTCCTGTTTGTCCCCACGTGGGGACAGAATGTGGTGACAGACAGGAAACACCCGTGCGCGTACGACGAACAGGCAATTTCTTTTCAAGCAAGGTTATTAAAAATTTAGCAAAATATTTTGGTAAATTAAATATAGGAAAATACACCTGGGGATTAGTTCATAATGAAATCCATACTAATATTATAAATGCGAAAGTGTGTCTGTCTGTCTGTCTGCTACGCTTTCAAGCCCATCTGTTCAAACGATTTTGATGAAATTTGGTATAGGGATAGTTTGTTTCCCGGGGAAGGACATATATAGGTTACTTTTTATCCCGAAAAATTAAGGAGTTCCCGCCGGAATACAAAAAATTTTAATCAACACTTCATCAATCAAGTATTAAAAGATACCTTCACAAATATTTATATTACTAGACAATGAACGCGACTTCGTTCGTGGATTGAGGATTCTTGGCTCCCACAGGAACTTTTTAATTTTCCGGGATAAAAAGTAGCCTATGTGTTAATCCAGGGTATAATTTATCTCCATTCCTCAGTCATTAGTTTTTGAGTGAAAGGGTTACACACATACTTACTTATTCATTTCTTTATAGCCATAATTTTAATTGATAAAAATTACTTCATAATAAAATTGACAAGTACTTAAATAAAAAAATAATAAATATATAGGTAGGTATCTTAATATCTTTTATTTTATAAAAAAACTTAAATTTTTTCTAATTTCATTTTAAATACATTAGTTATATTAAACAACTATTTTATTTGCCTATCTTATAAAAAATATTTTTTTACCTATTTCATAACTGTAAAAACAACACCTCCTCTCTCCGGTTCCTCATCAAGTACTTCCTTGTCACTACCTTCATGATCCGAATCCTCAGATCCTGAATGATCACTAGCTACAGACCTATAGGTTCCAAATTTAGAGCTATCATCAGGTAATTCTGCCATTGTTATTCCCGTTCTAGCGAGCAACTTTTCTGCTGCATGTTGAGCTTCAACTACTTTCATATGCTTATAATGTTCTTTTTGGAGGTTTAAGGATTCGTCTAGGGTCAATGTTTTTGCTGGACCATGTATTATTGGTGGTGGAGTTGCAGCAGTCACCTCCCAATGTTTATGCTGTTTTCTGAGTATTTCTTTATCTGGGTTATGTACATCTGATACTGTTGTCTTGTATGGTTTAAATTGACCAGTGGTCTTAGGTTTTACATTGGTTTCAGTCTTCTCAACTATTTTCTTTATGTGAGGAGTCTCACCTAGAATAAAATATATATCTTACTTAAATTAAATTTTATTGCCTATAAAGAGATAAAAAATTAAAAGAGATAACTCAGTTTCAAATAGGTAAGTCACCATTCTATTAAAGGTATTATAAATCCATACTAATATTATAAGTGCCCAAGTGTCTGCCAGCCTGTTATTTTTATGGCCCATCCCATTTATGTTTATATTTCGATTGCCCATCCATTTAACCAATTATGCTTGGCTTATTATATAACTTGCATAGATATAGATTTATTGCAGAAATTTAAAGAAGTCTCAGGCATACTCTAATTTCATAATATAATAATGTTAATTGGATAAGAATAAATTTCAATTTATGCAACAGTGGGTTTTACAATGGACTGATATATAAATAAAACTACCTATACTTAACAGATCTTCAGGAGTTATAAATGCCTTTTCAGGCTGTAGAACTTTAACTTTCTTCTCATAGGATGTGCTTTGACTTATTATGTGTAAGGCATCTTCAGGTTCACTGTCATCATCAGAATCTAAATAGGTGTTCTCATTTCTCTGTATTTTGCCTTCCCATTCTACATTTTGTATTGTATTTTTGTCAGAAGCAATGCTCATATCGTTGAATAAACGACAAGTTTGTTCTACCTGTTGTTTTGCCTTTAATTCTAAAACGATTTTATCATAAAATTCGTGAATCTTCGTCCCTTTATCCGTGAGTTTACTCAAGAAACTTTTATTGTTTATTAGTTTGAACTGCCGATCTCGAAGTTCCATTAATTCTGAAATGGATTTTGCTGAAAGATTTTCGATTTTGCCATCGACTTCACTTTTGGGAGGTGGCGGCAAAACACCAGGGATTCTTTTGTTTACCTTCTTCATTTTGTGTACAACAGTCATAGGTAGGTATTAATACAAGAATTTCAAAAACTTATAAGATAATTATTTAATTAATGTTCAATAGTTTTGTTTCTTTAAAAGCTCATTCAAAAATAAATAGGTATATTACTGTACTCTAAGAAACTAATACAAATCAGTCAAAAATATTATAACAACCTTGCTTTACGCAACAAAATTCAAACATCAGTATTATTTAATGTACTCTGTGTCAAACATCAACAAGGCATGAAAAGTTGTTTTTCAGACAAGGCACAAGCCGCCTCCACATGCTTGGTATTTGCCACAAACCATGGAATTAGGAATTAACATATGTCTGTGGGAATTAATGCCACAAACACCAGAATCTACAGGTTTTTTTTAACTGGCTGTGCGGCTCTGCATTCCAGTTTTAAATACCTACATAAATAACGCTATCCCATTTCGACTAATCAAAAAAAAGAGAGGTCGGACCACAGAAAGAGAAGTCATACCTGATGTTGTCTGACCCATGGATGTAATAAGTACTTACGTATCGTCTGACCTCTCTAGTCAAAGCAGGTGCACACCCAAATAGGACTGAGTGTGACCGTTTCTCTCCAAGCAAAAATGTGTATGTATTAATTTGCTGCAATACTGTGCTACACCAACGCACACATTGACAAAAATTCAATGCGTGGCAGTCAATAAAAGACCTATTGAGACCAATGGCGTTTGTTTACATTGTGTTGTCTTGGTTGTCATAAGTTTTTTGTGAAATTTGGAGATTTATATGAATATTTACTGAAATAAAATGGTGAAGTGTTGTGTCCCCCTGTGTTACAACGCTTCGTACAGGAAAACCCCAGAAGTAACGTTCCATCGGTAAGTAAAAATCATGCTATCATGTAGGTAGCTTTGGAATGTTTTCGTATCGCATCGTATCAAGGCTAAGATATCTAATATTTTATAGTTGTTATGACGAAATATGTAGCCATGCATATATTAAAACTATAATATTATGGGTTTCTGTAGAAATACATGCTTTAAGTTGTTGAATAATCTTTTTTGACATTTTGAGAACTTTAACAAATTACAGGGCCGGACTCGACGACTCTTTTATTTTAAGTATATAACTTCGACTTTTAATTTCAGGTTTCCAAAGGATGAATATGTACCTGAGAGACCTATGCATAAAAATATTAATAGAAAAGACTGGCAGACCAACTCATGGAGTGCTATATGCTCCAAGCATTTTACAGATAATCTAATAGAACGTAATGTATTCCGTACAATTCTATCTCCTGGTGCATTTTCAAAGAAAAGTTAGTTGAGGTCTTATACTAAGTAGGTACCAATTTACCTTATCTTCCATTAGGTGGACGAATTTCATTAATTTTTATTGAAAACCTCAATACAGATTCTAAAGCACTAATTGTAAAGTTTATTTGAATAAAAAACATATGAGTTTAACCTGTTGTAATTTTTTATTTAACCTCTTTTTGGAATAACGATTCGATTCGATTGTTTAACAACATTTATTTGGCTTACTGCCAAGAAATTATTGTCAATAGGAACTTTGAGCTAAAATCTGGCGGTATTTACACGATATCCGTTGGTACTGTTCTTCTAAATAATATCCCCATCAACTGCGCGTCGACGCAGGGCGAGAACGACGCGAGAACCACTGGCCATGATACTGACGGAGTCCTCAGGATTTGAGTTGTAACAGGAGTTATAACTCCGCGCGCGACGGTGACGATATCACACGCAGCGCGGAGCTCACATCTATATTCACCACATTGACTAGGGTCCCGCACGTGGTGATGATTACCATTACTAGTGTTACTATATTGCAGTTGTGATCGCTTGTGATGAGGAAATTATAAAATTACCAATAATAATTATTATTAAAAACCTTACAAATTATAGCTTCCAAATGATAGGTGTCTTTAGGTCAATTTTTTTCACGCAACCTAACCCTACATATTAATATAATGTTTTACGCAGCAACAAGGTTCGGCCCTGAGTTTTGTGTATGTGTGCGTAATGTTTTCGTGTGTTTGTAATTGCCACGCTATTTTGTACGTTATCTTGCCTCTGCTTCTCTTTATAACTCTGTGGAATAAACAATACCTATATGTACTCTGTGTGAATAAAAATATCGATTTCGGAAAAAAAAATTTTAGAAAATAGAAATTAGGTATTACCTCCGATTATTTCTATTACTGATACGATACGAAGAAGCCAAAAGATCATGTTAAATAACTGTAATGTACTCAAGTAATTTAGTGTGTTAATAGACGTGATCTTAGTCTATCAAACATCTTCATTGCTACAAGAGAATTGTGATTCAGGAAAAAAAACCATGGGAGACACCACGGTTGGTATTTCATTTCTAATTATTTTATAAAATTTTAATTAGAAATCTCTAGATTACAGTTATTACAATACTGGCTGCAGTTCTGTATGCAGCTAGCACCCAGATGCAGTTGTAAAGAGAAATCTTTGAACAAGAGGCAATCATAATTCATATTTTTTTTCTTTCAGCTTCCACTGCATTTAGATCCTATCCAGCAAACTAAAAGATGTGACAAAAGGCTATGGATTGGAAATCTGGACCTACGGGTTAATGAGTATGTTTTAATAATTACTAAATTTAGCTCAAGATTGATGTTTTTTACATTATATGCAGCTTGTAATAAGTGTTTGGACAATTTAATAGTTAATATTATCTACCCCTCTAGCACATTGATTACTGATTAACATTATTGCAATTATGAATCATCAAAATTGTTCTTAGATCTACTTGCACAAGGCCGTTTAGCAGTTTCATGCAAGATGGCCTTATTTACGTAGTTTTGAACCAATTTTAGTGTCTCATTGTTCAAACTTGTACAGTACTTTGCCACAATGGTACTTTACTTTGTCAACCAAATAACATGTGATTTATGCTCTTCATTGATCTAATATGTATTGCAAGATTTGCATTTTGTGAAATTTTGAAATCTACTGTGTTGGTTAATTGATTTTATCACAAAAACATTTGATTAAACGAAACCTTTTCTTATTACCGGTATCAACTACTGAAAATGGTCCACGTGTACGGCACTATCGAGAAGTTTGATATGCTGTTCCACCGCAGCGGGCCGAGCGCCGGCCAGCCGCGGGGCTTCGCCTTCGTCACCTACAGGCTGAAACAGGATGCCGTCAACGCCATGAACTCCTTGAACGGACAGCTTCTGGGCTCAAAGAGGATATGCGTTAAATTTGCTAAGAACACTTCAGTAAGCATGACTAAAGAATTAATAACACTTATTCAACACTTAGTAAGCATGACTAAGGAATGCTGGGGCTAATGCAGCCATCACTTTATGCGTTGACTACAAGAGATTGTCTCCAATCTGTTGACTTAACTATATTGACAGGTTTAAATCTAGTACTTTTCTGATCTGCAGTAACCAGTGTTATAGGGATAGCTATAAATTTATACTTTAGAGATTGTGTATGATAGAATTTGCACTACTATATCTCTACAAGCCCTCAGCAAATAAAATTAGAGCTTCATTATTTAGTATGAACCCCAATAATTCTTTCCTTCAGGATGATCAAGACAAACCGAAGCCGGAGCTAGGCATAGCCGCACTAAGTGGGGTCAAACCAGAGTTGAAACTCAGCAAAAAGACAGCCATCCAATCCATTGAAGCGAAACTCAAGATGATGGAAAACATGAAAGCAGGGGACGACTTTGTGGTCAACAAGCTTGCAGCTAATGAGACACCCATAATCACACAGTACCAGAACAAGCATCACCAGCCACCAAATAAAACTATAAGTTCATTTAAACGAAGACATCCTTACCATAAGAAAAGATAAGTTAGTTCCTAGTCTGTTACTGCTTTAAGTTATTATTATAAGATAGTCAATAAATTTAAAGTTCATTTGTGTTAAGAAAATGGCATCAAATTAAATAACTATGGTCGGAGTGAGCCCAGTTTACAACCTTCAATAAAATTATTAATTAACTGCTACCACACTTGCTTCTTTCACACGGGATTTTAGAAAAACAGGCCTTTTTCCTTGCCTACATTTGAAAAGTAACCACTATGCAAAATTTTAGCTTTTTAAGTCCAAGGGCTTATTGCTTTAAGGAATTTGGGTTTTGGCTGGGAATTGCGGAGTGTATGAGATTTATATTTTACTGTATAATTTAATCGAATTCCAAGCAATTAGTTTGTGTGGGCTACTTAATACAAATGAACTATAAGTTCTGGTTTTGAAACTTAAATATTGCTTGAATTTTTTGAGGCAGATATTTTTTATTGCTTGGATATAGTGAGAGGCAATGTTTTCCTTAGATTTTATAATGTTCAACAGTACTAGAATGTAAGAGTGTCTTCATAGAAATAATAAGCTTAAGGTCGGACCGCATTAGAGCGGCGCGGCAACTATGCCGCTACGCGCAGTGCGGTGACGCACTAGTGTGACATGCCCCATACAAAATGATAGAAATAATAATATCATTTTGACGCTTTTTGCCGCACTGTGCCGCTCTAATACCATACGGCCCGGCCTTTAGTAAATATACGGGAGACTATTTTATATCAAGGCATATTTGTGATTTTACCTATACTAATATTAAAAAGAGTGAGAGTAAGAGTTTGTGAGGTTGTAGGGGGTAATCTCTGGATCTACTGAACCGATTTTGAAAATTCTGGTAGCAATAAAAAGCCACATTATTTGTGAGTGTCCCGAAAAATTAGGGAGTTCTTGTGGGAATTTAAAAAACGTATTTCACGCGGACGAAGTCGCGGGCACCTGCTAGTAAGTTATATTACTCATTACTGAGGGTCGTAACTACATAAATGTATTTTTTCGAGTTTTAATTGTGGACTTTCCAGATCCTTCCATATTTAAAATGATTCCAAGTACAGATAAATATAAATCAAAATCTAAGCTTTACTAAGCCTTACCCTGTGGTGACATACTTTCTAGTGTCTCTGTATTGTATCCCCTATCTGAGGATAGTAATCTCTTAAATTAATGACTTTCAGAAGTACTTATACTTAAAAGTCTAACCATGATTCTCTAACGTTAGTGAATCTTGGCCAAATCTATCTTGCACAATCTCCAAAAGTTTCTTGCTGGTTCTTAGTAGGAACTAGGAAGGGCATTCCAATCCAGTAGTAGACTCATTTGACAATTCGAAAGCACTTGTAAAAGTTTATTTGAATACAATATTTGAACTGTGACTTTTTTTTGTTTATCTCATAGATAACTAACTAGTCTCGGAGGTTCGATTCTCATCTGAGAGCTTAAATAAAATGTTTTTGATATGAAATATTTTCCTGCTTGTTCTTCTTGTTCAATCTAATAGGAATTTTTTCAACAGTATTCTATAAAATGTTTAATCTCAACAAATAAGGCTAATTTATTTATTTTGTGAAATTCTATAAATACAATTAGAAAGTTTCGAGGTTTGTGTACTTTATGTACTGTTGGTGAGAAGCTAGTTGTATGTTTAAAAAAAATAATGTTATAATAAATACATTTTTTATTTAACAAGCTTTTTATTACAGTTTTTTTTAACTTAGCTAGGTTTTCTTATCATAAAAAAAGTATTAAAATGCAAGAAAAACAAATTAACGGTACTATAGAACTTGCTTTACAATATTGATACATAGTAACTAGTTACATAATATATCTAATTTTATGCATTATAATTAAATCAGTACCTCTGGTATAATATGATGTTAGCATAATTCTCCCATGTTGGTTTGCTGGAACAATCTGCACTCCCAAATCTAATAGAATAAAATATTTTTTTACAACATAAAGTTAATTATTTAAAACAAAAAACTAGGGAATAAATTCTCTGCAGGCGGAAGCCACAACCTGTTTGTGGTTGATTAATAATATCACTAATAAATACAATGGGGTTCAGTATAGTCATCTCATTTTTACTTATTGAAATCTAATATGCATTAGAATTATGTGTAAGTATATTCTGCATCAAGGATGTTGGCTGATGCCAGGATAGGCTGCTCCAAAGAGGTTCGGAAACTTTTGGCATAGTGGACATTCAACTTTTTTTTTACACAACTACCCAAAAAGGAGTGTAATATTTTCAGGGTTTCATGTATGAGTATTTATGGATCAAAAAAATAATTGACACTGTCCAAATATTTACATGAGAAATGGTATTTGTTGTTTGTTTATGTCCGAAATAAAACTAAGTTTTTTTTATGAACACCACAAGCTCCATTAACCATAGAATCCATACTTTAATTTAAAATTTTATTCCATTACAAGTTAGCCCTTGACTGCGATCTCACCTGGTGGTAAGTGATGATGCAGTGCAAGATGGTAGCGGCCTAACCTGTTTGGGGTATGGCAGTTATATTAAACCCATACCCCTAATCGGATTCTACACGGCATCGTACATACTAAATCGTTTGGCAGCACGCACGCCAACTAGCCACAGCCAAAGCCACCACCAGGTCAGAAGAGAAAATTCAGAAATTATAAATTCAAAATTGACTCTGCCGGGGATCGAACGCGGGGCCTCCCACGTTAAGACAACAGCGCTCAACACTGCCAGGGCGGTCGTCGAGATGAAATGAGACCTATGAGATTTTGAAAAATGGATTCTTTTAGTAGCTGATCTCAGCAGCAGTGGCGTGCACAGGTTTTGAAGCTAGGGTAGGCATTAGTTAGTCAGAATACCTATTTACTAGCTGTATTGATGGAAAATGAGCATTGACGTATGTATATCCATTTGAGTAAGCATTGCTTTTATGCCTCTATGAATTGCACGCCACTGCTTAGCAGCAATGAGCCTTAATCCACATACAACAGTCTACATATAAATAGATTCACTGGTTTTAAACCCCGGTGATACACAACTGGTTAATGAGCTGGCTAGTTTTTGTGAAGGACTAGGCATTAAATAATCATCGTCTTCGGCTTCTAGTTTACGTTTTAGAGAGTTGTATTGGGTCTCGTCATCTCCGTCTTTAAACACGTTCTTGTATTCCATACATAGAGGCCATATTGTTTTGCCGGATCTGAAATAAAACAGGTGAAAGATTTCAAATATTGTCTGCTCTGAGGTGATTGTTATATAGTTGTCATGCAAAGAATTCATATCCAAAATCGATCCAGTACTTTATGGGAAATTTAAAGCAAAAGACAACATTAAAATACATCCAGTAGGCTTCCAATACCGGAATCCTGGTTTGAGGTTTTTTGGTTCCCGCAGCAACTCTTTAATTTTCGGGTATAAAAAAAGTTATTCCAGACTATAATCTATCTGTGCCAAATTTCATCCAGATCTGTTCAACCATTCTGGCGTGATTGAGAAACAAATATCCATCCAAACTTTCACATTTATAATATTAGAGTAGATGTAGAGTATAGATTAATGATTATGGATCATAAATGGTGTCACTCTTCACATTTTTGTATGGCATTCAGCAGGGACCACCACCACCACCACTACAGCCCATTAACATCCCACTGCTGGGCACAGGCCTCCACTCTCATAGGACAGTGGGAAGTCAGCAGGGACAGTCTAGTATAATTTTACTCTATGATAAATCTCACGACAGGGGAGAAGGCTCTTGATGGGGGACATCTTAACCTTTGATCTTGAGCATGGATATGACTCACTCCAGCAATGCTAAGGACAGCGGTTACTTATGTATCCTACATATTGATGAAATTGTAAATTCATTTTTTCAAAAGAGCAACCACCGAATTTCTTGCTGATTTTTCTTGGTAGGAATGGTATTCCAAACCAGTGGCAGATTCACTCGATGATTCAAAAGCACTGGTAAAAGTACTATATTTGAATAAAAAACATTTGAATTTTGAATTTTGTCCCTTAACCTCTAGCATGACCCAGAATGTGAAAAAGCAAGTTTTTGGGGCTGCCGTGATCACGCTTGGACGTGACGTGTTACGAAGCGTAATCACGCCTTCAACACAATCCTATGTTTCTACGTATATATTTCCAAGACATGCTATGAACTAGCGATTGTTATCGAAAGTCAGATAACTAAAGAGAGTCATTAACTATAATTAATTAAAGGGGACATGCCTAGAATTCACGCAAAAGCTCGTGTGATTTGTGGAACATATATAAGAGGACATTCCCAGAATTCATAGTACCCTGGCTTCCTATTGGAGTATGTTAGCTGAATAAATACTGATACTTACACAGGTAACATATAGGGGTCATACGGGAACCACTCGTCATATTTCTGCACAGCAGTGTGCAGGGACAGTCTAGCATTCTTCTCTATGATCGCCTGGCAGTAGACCACTTGGTGGGATCTTGTGACGGATGAAAATGCCCTTGTGACTTGTGGGGGACATGTCTTTAGAGGATTCAGGTTGCATGTCACTAGCCGAGGTAGGTTTAGGGATTCCACAAAGTTAAGACCTGGAAGAGAGAGTATGTTTAGTACTGGATTTCTTAAAGGTGTTCTTTATTTTAAACTAGCTGAAGCCCACTACTTCGTCTGCGTGGATCGAGGTTTTTTGTTCCCGCGGGAACTCTATAATTTTCCGGGATAAAAAGTAGCCTTTGTGTTATTCCAGAATATAATCAATCTCAGTGCCAAATTTCATCCAGATCCGTTCAGCCATTCTGGCATGATTGAGTAACAAACATCCATCAAAACTTTGGCATACTAGTATAGACTAGTGACTTGTGCGCCATCTATTGCAATTTGCATGTTGATGGTACTATATCTGAAATCTTCACTCAAGTGCTGATAGCAACCATACTTAGCTTCAACTTTTAACTCTATTGGATTAACAGACAGACACTGATTTTCCTGGATAGAATCCCGCCAGTATGTCCCTATGATGTAACCTGTATTTTACCTGATCTCTGTACCGAATTTCGATCGATGGGCCATGAAAAGGTTGATACAACTAAGGTCGAGAAATACAATACAGAAATATAATATATGTACCACATAGATGTACCTTCTGTGGCGGATTATAGCTAATTAAACTTCTAGTTTTTTCAAATACAATACATTTTCAATGGATTTTGAAATGATCTAAACTCAAACGAATTTTTTGTACTTACTCTCTTTATTCATAAACAGATGATGGTTCTTGAAGGCGACCAGATAGAAAATGGCATGACAGATGGCATGAAATGCTCCGTGCACTTTAGTATTATCAGCTACAGTCGACTCTTGAGTGGCAGTTATATATGAATGGCACCATTCTGCCATTGTTTTCAAGTAGAATATTAATCTCGAGTTTGGCACTCTGACACATCGTGCCAGTAAACCTGCCAGGTGGCTGGCAGCGGTCCGTCTAGTTGCCAAAGCCCCTGGGCCAAGACCGTGTACGCCAGCGGCCACTATCCAAAGGTTGGTGAATACACGGTCGGCGCATTGTTGGCTTATTGATATCGTGTATAGAAGCAGGAACTGGACGTGTCTGTAAATAAAAACAAAATGTACACAATATGATGCCACCATGTATCAGAAACTACACATTTTTTTGTTTAGAAATTTTAGTACTTAATTTTTAAAATGGATATCTTTTTTTGGATTTGGGATCAGCTGTAGCACTTCCAATATCACCATCATCAAAAGTAACACCATGTTAATATTAAATAAAAATCCATCTTGCATTTGAAAATGGATGAATGAACCGGACCAGCAACCCAAGGAACCACAAAAATTCCATCAATATCATTTAAAAAAATTCCATAATCATAATCTATTTTTTCTAGACATTTGTAATTTCCAAATTTGCTCTGGTCTGGTCTGGTGGTAGGCTTCAGCCGTGGCTAGTTACTACCCTACCGGCAAAGACGTGCCGCCAAGCGATTTAGCGTTCCGGTATGATGCCGTGTAGAAACTGATTAGGGGTATGGGTTTAATTTAACTGCCATGCCCCTAACAGGTTAGCCCGCTACCGTCTTAGACTGCATCATCACTTACCATCAGGTAAGATCGCAGTTAAGGTCTAATTGTAGTGAAATAAAAAAAAAACACCAGGTGAGATTGCAATCAAGGGCTAACTTGTAAAAAAAAAGTAAAATATACCTTATTGTACTAGAATAAAAGCAAAGAAATCTTACCTAATGCCATGTGTGGGCAGTACAACTCTCTCGAATACATTGCACATGATACTAAGCACCTTGTCCCGTTCATCTTCCAGCCACTTGAGCACCTCAAGCATACAGTAGTCTAGTGTGTCGCTCACTTCATCCTTTTCATCCACCTCCATGTCAAATACCATCTCTTGGGATTTATGTTTGTCTCTGTCTACTATATTTGCATCCATGTCTACCATTCTGCAAATACAATTTAAAAAAATTAATGAAATTAAATCAATATTTATATAAAACTATACATAATATCCGGATAAACTCACGTGTTCTGTCGGAAAAATGCCCGACCAGGGCCCCAATCATGTAAGAATTGTTCATCAAACGTTAAAGATTTTTGTCAAAGTAAAATAAAACCATATATGCATTGAATTAGAGCTCAATTTCGTCTGCCCATTCTTATACGTTTAGGTATGTACGATACCCTAAACGTATAAGAATGGGCAGACGAAATTAAGCTCTAATTCAATGCTGTCATTGTTTATTTTACTTTGACGAAAATCTTTAACATTTGATAGACAATTCTTACGTAATAGGGGGGTTGTTTCGAACCCGTTCGGGGCCCTTATTCATGCGAACAGGCTCATGAATAAGGGCCCTATTGGCGTATGGCCCCAGGTCAGATCACAGTCAAGAGCTACACAACCTCCCTGGTGCAGTGTTGCGCACTGTTGTCTTACGTGGGAGGTCCTGAGTTCGATTCCCGGCAAGGTTAATTTGGGAATTTATAATTACTGAATTTTCTCTGGTATGGTATGGTGAGAGGCTTCGGCCGTGGCTAGTTACCGCCAAGCAATTTAGCGTTCCGGTACGATGCCGCGTAGAAACCGACTAGGGGTATGGGTTTAATATAACTGCCATACCCCTAACAGGTTAACCCGCTACCATCTTAGACTGCATCATGACTGACCATCAGGTGAGATCGCAGTCAAGGGCTAACTTGTAGTGGAATAAAAAAAAAACTAGCTTTGAAAGATCAGAGAGAAATAAAAAAAACACTCACTTGCTAACAATGGCTGCCATAATTGGTTCTACAAGAGAGGGTAAGTATTTGCTCATCCATATTAGGTTGTGAATGTATGCCCTGTTAGGAAAGCAGCCAGTTTTGTAGTACGGAAAGTGTTCTATCACTGTTTGCATTAGGAGATCACTGGTCCTGGAACGTGAATTGGGTTTTTGAATTTAAAAAATTATGTATTTTAAAACTTTAACACAAATTGCATAAATAGTCGAAGCGAAACACTTATTTAAAAAAAAAAATTCAATTGTGAACAATTAAAAATTGATAGAATTTTAAAAAGAACCATGTGACTACAAAATACAAATGCGCTCCGATTGGTTGCCAAGTTGCAAAATTTATTTTCAATTTGATATAACTTTCAAATTATAGCGAAAAAAAAACAAAAATAATTTTGGTTATAAAATTTATATAAATGATCTTTCGATTTATAATTAAAAAAAAATTGTTTTTCAATAACTCAATGGAGAACACAAAAGGGTCAAAATATTATTATCAAATACACCTAAAATCGGAGTGTAGATCATGTTACATTAGTTTTTTATTTCACTTCAATACATGCAGTATTTCCGAAGTTTCAGCCCTTTTTAGGGTTCCGTACCCAAAGGGTAAAAACGGGACCCTATTACTAAGACTCCGCTGTCTGTCTGTCTGTCTGTCTGTCTGTCTGTCTGTCTGTCTGTCTGTCTGTCTGTCTGTCTGTCTGTCTGTCTGTCTGTCTCCAGGCTGTATCTCATAAACCGTGATAGCTAGAAAGCTGAAATTTTCACAAATGATGTATTTCCGTTGCCGCTATAACAACAAATCCTAAAAATTAAAAAAATATATATATTAAGGGGGGTCCCCATACAATAAACGTGTTTTTTTCGTATTTTTTTGCTCAATATTAAAAACGGTAACAGGTAGACGGTTCAAATTTTCACAGAATATTAACTTGTATATTACCTTTCAAAATAAATAATTAAATATCAATAAAGTAAATATTAAAGGGGGGCTCCCATACAACAAACGTAATTTTTATTTTTAATACGTCATAAATCGTAAAACTTACTACAGGTTTGTATGGAACCCTCGGTGCGCGAGTCCGACTCGCACTTGGCCGGTTTTTTGAATTTCCGAGATTACGCGCGCTCATACTATGACGTCACACCCTCGGTTACCCGCGACCGCGAGCGGTACAATTTTGATTTTTACTACGCAGCGCGGCGTGCGAACGAGAGCGCGACTGTCGGATGACCGGGGGTCTGACATCATCGGACAGTTAGCGCCCGCCCGCGTTTTTAAAAACCTTCGGCCGGAAATACGCGCTTTGATCGTAAATATCTCAGCCATTTTTTAAGATATGAAAAAATTTTTTGTAGATTTATTTGGCATGTAAAGTAAAAAACGTTTGTCAGACCCATTATGGCTAACATGAATTATTATAATATTCAGTCAGTCAGTCAGGTCAGGGGCTTCATTACGAAAATGACCATCATGATGGTATTTGTGTAATGCGGAACAGCAAAGGATGGCAAATGGCAATGGTTGCTCAATGATCTAACACAAAATAATTGGGAACTGGATATTTTTAACAGCCCACCATTCTAACTAGCCATTATACCACCATTCTAGCTGATACCTGTGACTTCTCACATGAAATAAGTTTTTTAAATTACTGCAGGAACTCCTTAATTTTCCGGGATAAAAAGTTGCCTATGTTAAACTCCAGATCCTCAACTATACCCATGCAAAAAATCACGTCGATCTGTTTCTCTGTTGTGGCTTGATTGAAGGACAAACCAGCAAACAAACACACTTTCGCAATTAGTGTACGGGCACGAAACTAGCGGTAGCGGGGCGATGCGACTAGTCGGAGAGCTGGCGACAAATTTCGAGAACAATTTGAAAGAGGTCTGGTTATACTTTATAACCGACAAAAATGTCTCGGATTTATTTTTTCGAATTCTATAAGTACCTACTTATAAAATTTAAGTATAAAAAAATCAAGTGTTTTTTCCGTTTTTTTTTTTGAAAATGTTATATGCTGCGAAGTAGCGAAATAACCGCAAACGCTCTACCAGACTGGCAGAACTGGATTTGCCAATGAACGAAATTATATTTTTCCACTATTTCAGCTCGCCTAAAGGACCTTCCCGAAATTTGTCACCAGCTCTCGGTTTCCATCGTCCTACTGTCGCCGTCGCTCGTTTCGTGCGCGCCCCCTTAGGGCTATTAATTTTAATTTTGGGCAAATGTAATGTCTCCCGAGAGGAACCTAAAAGAAAGTAGTGGTAATCTTGAAATTTTTGAAATAAAGTAGCATTCAAAATAACTGGGTATTGCATAATATTATGTTATACCAGGCATACTCACATAGGCATAACTGCCACAATTTGTGCAATGACTGTATGGATGTTTGACCATTTTGAAACTGCTTCTGGTGATGGGGAGTCCTCCCAGTTTTCACCTGGAACTGGAAATAGGAAAATACAATGTGAAAAATAATGAGTGTTTTTACAAAATTGTGGATTAAGTTTTTTGGAAGGAAGGAACTCCTTAATTTTTCTGGGATTGTCGGGAGCATAAGGTGTATGCTCCCGAGGCAATAGGAAGATCTTCCTCCAAGCCGGTGTCATGCTCGGTGATCCCAGCTGAGCCAACTGTTGTAGGTTGAAAGTTCTATATATAGTACAATTCCGAAAGAACTTCGTAATCGTGATTCAGGTGGCAGAACGTGATTGGCTAATGTGGCCGCATCATGTTTATGTCATCCATGTATGCCCCACACAGGTATGTGTGCGCCACTGGTGTGCCCCTACAGGATAAAAGTAGCCTTTGTCTGTCTCTGGGATACAACCTTTCCCTGAACCAAATTTCATCAAATTTTATTGAACAGATAGATGGGCTGTGAAAGCAGAGCAGAAAGACAGATAGACAGACTCACTTTTGCATTTACAATATTAGTATAGATGATTTGCATAATATTTAACAAGTCATTTAAGAGAATACATATTATAACCCTACATGTATGATTTAAAAACAGAACATCCAGTCCTTGAATTTTAGTTTTAGAAAAATGATTACTAAAAGAGTTTGTTGCAGTAAGTAAGTACTTTGTAAAAGTAAAAAGTAAGTACTTTGTTTATAATATACTTACCTTTAAACCATTTCACTAAACCCGTCATTATCCTTACGGAGTGGTATGTATGGGCTGTCACCAGACTGAGCATAAATCTGCTGTAAAGTTCTACCAATTCCTCTTCTCTGTCCACCCAGTCTATACTACAAAGAACTTCCACAAAGGCCTTCATTTCCCTACCCAACAATACCACACAACTCAAACAGTCTTCAAACAAAATCCTAAAGTTGCTATCAGTCAGTTGATTGTCTCTCAAAATCTTCATTAATTCATTGTAAGGCCCTGCATTCGCTTCTTTCACGTAGCTTCGTAAAATTTGTTCTATTTGATTCCTCTTAAAACTTATTTTCATACGAGCTGCAGCCGCTTGACGATCCAGCGTTTTTCGCATCAAAGATGCCATTGTGTTTTGAGTTGTGAGTGCCATTTTATAGATCTGTGCCCGAGTTCTAACTTAAAAAAGGACACAGGTGATATGGTCGTATATTTTTTGTTACGACTTCTTGAGATCGGAAGATACGGTCTTGAGAAGAGATACTATTTCAGGCTGCCGAAGGAGTTCTGCCTTCTTGTGGTTCAATACGTCACGTAACACGTTACTGCTTTCGTCGACGGCACTGTGAGGGTTTGGCTCGAAACTGGTGCTCGGCGTGCTATAAATAACGCTTGGTTCAATTGATTCTACACTCCTCTTATCCTTGAGATACGATTGCAACTTCTCTAGAACCACTTTACTGTCACCTTCTTTCTTTTCGGCACTATAACCTTCTTTGGACATTACGCTTTGAATTTACATTGTAGCTTCGAATATCTTAATATGAAGGAATACTATATGAGAACTATGCTCATACTCTTCGCACTGGGATAATTTTAACACAATATTGCTTTAATTTTATGAAAATATTTAAAATAAAAACAAACCACGTGCACAATATTCCATACGCGCAATTTTAGCCAATTTTATCTCTGCAACCTGTCTGCAGACTGCAATCTCTGGTATATATAGGTATTATCTATGGACTGCAACGCAACTTTATCAATTAATGTCAAACCACAGACCGTTAAGTGGAAGTATGTGGCAAACTTGTATCATGTTACATGCTGTGATGCTGGCTGTGTTCCGAAATACACTGCGAGCACTGTAAGGTGTGACGTCACTTTAGTACACTGCGAAGCCGTTCCTTTATAGTTAGGTATACTGGGTACTGCTTAAAACGGAACGCTGTCAGCACTGAGACAAACACTGAGAGCACCTTACCTCGAAAACGCCAGTGCTCACAGTACAAAGATGGTGTCGATTAATGACGTCATATATTTCCCTAGGATACTGCAGCAGTTTACTGTCAGTTATAACGGAACGAATTTCTCCACAGTAAGAGCACTGAACAGTGCTCGCAGTCTATAACGGAACAAAGCCGCTGTGTCAACCAAATGAAAATGTCAAATGTGCTATGTCTTTGTTACCCGATACGGATTAATAAATCCCCCAATAATTATTGAAATAGTTATTTACTTATATTCATTAATTTATTATTTTTCCAATACATCTTTATTCCTTTAGAAAATAAATATAAAAGTATGAGTATGAGAAGTAACACAAAATTGGCAGTCTTATCTTGAAGAACAATTAAAATATCTTAAGGCGCTATACACCGATGTCATCCTTTTTCAGGTACACTTTAAAGAAACGGGAATCACAGCTGTGGGGATATCATGGTATCAAATTAAAGGTAATTTCTTCATCTCTCGTTTGACCATAAAAAAATGCACACTCCAATACAAATTTTCTGCATAAATACGTTTCTACGAACGCAAGATCTGCTGAAAATGACGAAAAATGGGGTCCGGATAGGAACCCATAAAGCTAGATCCGCTGTATATTTTAACTTGAAAATTAATAATTAAGAGGGGCTTATATAGTCCTCTATCCATATGTTGGAACATTATGCATACAAATAAATATGTTTATAGTTTATGTGGCAAAAAAAAATGTTTCATACATTTTTCTATGGATAGAAGCCGAGCGCTAGGCGTTTGGCGCTCAGTACGCGCTGAGACGCGCTCGTGGACGGGTGAGTGTATCGCTTTTTTGCATGAAATTTATTACGGCGAAATGAACACCGTGTTGTGTACTGCCATAGAAATATAATATTCTCTATGTGTACTGCGCTTAGAAAAACTTGATATTGTAACCGACATCCAAAAAGAAGGAAGTTCTCAAGTGTACGCGTATTTTTTTTACCTGATTACGGCAAAGCCAAAAGGAAAGGGTATCTTAGGAGTCTATGTATGTATGTGTATTCAAAAAAAGTGAGCGCCATTTTGAAATTCTTTGTCATCGTACCGATTTCGTTCAAAATCGATATCTGGGGTTCCCGGGGATCACAAAACAGGAAACTATAAACAAAATTTAAAAAACAGCAGCGCCATTTTGAAATTCTTTGTTATCGTACCGATTTCGTTCAAAATCGATATCTGGGGTTCCCTAGGATCACAAAACAGGAAAGAAGAATTCAAAATGGTGCTGACTTTTTTAAAATTTTGGTAACATTTTCCTGTTTTGTGATACTAGGGAACCCCAGATATCGATTTGGACGAATCGGTACGCTTACAGAGAATTTCAAAATGGCGCTGACTTTTTCAAAATTTTGGTAACAGTTTCCTATTTGGTGGGAACCCCAGATATCGATTTTGAACGAAATCGGTATGATAATCTTATATACATTATTTTAAAATCTCGAAAACTGAGTATTATTGTGGCCGCGAGTATTGTTTCGGCGCTTATATACATGTCGCATAAACGGTGGCCTTTGTCGGAAAAGACGGGTGACGCGTCGGGAAAGCGCGTCTCATTTTTCTTTTTAAATCAGCAGAACCGCTGACCTTTAGTAGGTCACCGTCTCTGCTGTCACTATCTACTGCACTAGAACTGATATTTGCTTATCCAGATGAGGTACTGAAGTTAATTATCGAAAAGCAAACTAGATTAACATACATCGCGAACTCCCGTGATGAATGATCTTGATAAAATAGCCACCGCATATGCGGATACGTCGCAGATTGCAACCGAAGGTTACTATTTGAATGAATGGCTTGAACACTGATTTTAATAGTTGCCTAGTCTATCACTGGCACTGCAATCACTAAATAAATGGACTACCTACAAATGCGATTCATAAAAACCCTACACAGTAATTGTAATTATTGCTCTAATAGTTTATCTATCACTGGCTTTCAAAAGCCTTACTACCGTCACAATAAAGGAAATCACTAATAGCAAAGGTAATCAAATGAAATACTAAGATTATTACCATACGTGGGTAGGTACGCCTACGTAGGTAGTTTAATAATTATTATTTAACCTCACAGTTTCTAATTTTTAATTACTTTAAAGAAACACCGAATTAAATGTTTAAATTCAAATTGTTTTTATTGCAATTATGAAATGAACAAGTGAATCTACCACCAGCTCGGAAACGGCCACTCACGCTGAGAAGAGCTGGCAAGAAACTCAACGGTAGCTCTTTTTAAAACAATGTTATTACAATATTAACTTAGTTTACGATATTCAAGATCGAAACCTATTCACAAATATTTATCACTACTGGAACATTATTTGAATTAGTCTAGAATCAAACTAAAACCTAGCAAAACCTAGGCACACAATTTTAGGTGGAAAATCAAGTAGAAGTTGGTCTTATGACCGTTGTCTTACCGAGCTCGAACAATAATGATACAGAGCTCCGCACTATTCGGCTACTCGAGCACGAATGACTAATAGTAATAGACAGCCGTATTTATAGCAAAACCGAGAGTGTGAATTTGATAACGAATTTTACAATAACCCGTTTTAATTGAATGTTTACATGCGCTGTAGCTATTTCTAGGGATTAATTAATCATTTAAATTTTTATAATTTTAACTATAGTTTTAAATAATCAAAATAGCAACATTTTATGAATCATGCTTTTGAAAACATTTTTAAATCATTGTAGTTTTAATTTTAAGAATCACAATATCTTAAGTAAATGAGTTGTTGCGCCGATACGGCCGTTCTGACCGGCGGTGCGCGCTCTGCACCCGCCGCGTGTACCGGAGTTCTTGAGGGTTATCTGAAACGATGAAAAGTTTTTCTTTTGAGATTGGTATCTGTGTACCTTTTGGGTTAAATAATATGAGTGATGTATTTTGTGTAAAAAGTATGTAATTTTAAATTGTAGCGTACACCGTGGTACTATGTTGGAATAACGTACACTGTGGTACTTTCTGTTGTTATTGCGTACTCTGTGGTACTTATGTTGTTATGTACTCTGTGGTACTTTATTATTGCGTACTCTGTGGTACTTTGTCATTGCGTACTCTGTGGTACTTTGTTATTGCGTACTCTGTGGTACTTTGTCATTGCGTACTCTGTGGTACTTTGTTATTGCGTACTCTGTGGTACTTTGTTATTGCGTACTCTGTGGTACTTATGTTGTTATGTACTCTGTGGTACTTTATTATTGCGTACTCTGTGGTACTTTGTCATTGCGTACTCTGTGGTACTTTGGCATTGCGTACTCTGTGGTACTTTGTTGTGGTGATTTATGTGTGTCTGTTATGGTGTGATCAAAACGTACTATTTGTTTAATCAGGTGATTCTTGGGTGTGTTGCTCAACCATGCTGGCTCGCGAAGTGCACGGTATAGGCTCATTGGCTAATACTGGAGATTCCTCTTCTTCTGCCGATACGGTTATCTCATGTGATAATATGAGCAAGAGAATTAAATGAATGTGTTTTGTTTCATGCGGGTAGGACAACTCAAGTTGCCTTTTAACCGACTTCAAAAAAAAAAAAAAAAAGGAGGTTCTCAATTCGTCGGAATCTTTTTTTTTTTTTAAACTTTACGTTACGTTACTTTATAAAGAGTAACTAGAAAGTGATAGTAAATGATGCGATCACCGGGTGTTAAGATCCGTCGAAGAGTAGGTAGTCTGCTCAACAGCAGCTGGCTGCAGAGAAGTCGGAAGACCCAGATCTCGGGGCACCACAGCCGTCGGGAGGGCTGCCGCTTCTTCGTAGTTGATAGTCTGCATTCGAGAAATCTGTAAACTTTCCAAGGGTGATTAAACACAAGGCCAAGCTAGGCCTGGTTTCAATCATTAATGTTAACAAAACTTAAGATAACATAATAATAATAAACAGGGTAGTACAGAAGTTTTTAAGTTTTATCTAACCACCTCGGTCAATCCTATGCTGTACGGTTGTTTGGAACGCATAATAATAATAGGAATTTTATTTGTAGGTAGGTACCTACTACTGATCGTCTAACTACGTTAACAGTATAGTAATTTGTAATTTGTTTTTGTCATTGAACGTGTTACTACGCCAATAACGATGTTAGGAATTGTACTCGTGAGTTGTGGGTACCACCGATCGTGTAACTTCGTCAGCAGTATAGTTATTTGTATTTTGTTTTTATGTGATTGTGTTGAAGTTTTAAGACAAGTCTTTGTGACTATGTTGTTGTTTTAAGTTGTATCACTTTGATATGCATTGTAATAAATAAATGAATTGCTACGACAAAAGTCATAACAACATAAGTAAATAAAATTATAAGTTATAAGTGTGTTTTAACTCACAAAATCCGGTCAATACAGACCAAGTCGTAAGTAGGTAGAATACAACCGTCAGGGCTCGTGCACTGCGTATTCTACGCAGGTGTACTCGTTCCAGGCGCGCTTGCAGGTAGCGCCTCAGGCTTCACACCATTTGAATCAGGATCTGAAACACACAGAGCGGCAGAAAGGGATCGCTTGGAGCAATCCCACTTCTGATGTCGCATAAACGGTGGCCTTTGTCGGAAAAGACGGGTGACGCGTCGGGAAAGCGCGTCTCATTTTTCTTTTTAAATCAGCAGAACCGCTGACCTTTAGTAGGTCACCGTCTCTGCTGTCACTATCTACTGCACTAGAACTGATATTTGCTTATCCAGATGAGGTACTGAAGTTAATTATCGAAAAGCAAACTAGATTAACATACATCGCGAACTCCCGTGATGAATGATCTTGATAAAATAGCCACCGCATATGCGGATACGTCGCAGATTGCAACCGAAGGTTACTATTTGAATGAATGGCTTGAACACTGATTTTAATAGTTGCCTAGTCTATCACTGGCACTGCAATCACTAAATAAATGGACTACCTACAAATGCGATTCATAAAAACCCTACACAGTAATTGTAATTATTGCTCTAATAGTTTATCTATCACTGGCTTTCAAAAGCCTTACTACCGTCACAATAAAGGAAATCACTAATAGCAAAGGTAATCAAATGAAATACTAAGATTATTACCATACGTGGGTAGGTACGCCTACGTAGGTAGTTTAATAATTATTATTTAACCTCACAGTTTCTAATTTTTAATTACTTTAAAGAAACACCGAATTAAATGTTTAAATTCAAATTGTTTTTATTGCAATTATGAAATGAACAAGTGAATCTACCACCAGCTCGGAAACGGCCACTCACGCTGAGAAGAGCTGGCAAGAAACTCAACGGTAGCTCTTTTTAAAACAATGTTATTACAATATTAACTTAGTTTACGATATTCAAGATCGAAACCTATTCACAAATATTTATCACTACTGGAACATTATTTGAATTAGTCTAGAATCAAACTAAAACCTAGCAAAACCTAGGCACACAATTTTAGGTGGAAAATCAAGTAGAAGTTGGTCTTATGACCGTTGTCTTACCGAGCTCGAACAATAATGATACAGAGCTCCGCACTATTCGGCTACTCGAGCACGAATGACTAATAGTAATAGACAGCCGTATTTATAGCAAAACCGAGAGTGTGAATTTGATAACGAATTTTACAATAACCCGTTTTAATTGAATGTTTACATGCGCTGTAGCTATTTCTAGGGATTAATTAATCATTTAAATTTTTATAATTTTAACTATAGTTTTAAATAATCAAAATAGCAACATTTTATGAATCATGCTTTTGAAAACATTTTTAAATCATTGTAGTTTTAATTTTAAGAATCACAATATCTTAAGTAAATGAGTTGTTGCGCCGATATACATAATATTTATTTACCGCAGCCAACAGCGGCGCGGAATGTAGCGCGGGGGCTTAAATAAGTAGTAAATAAATAATCATCTAATATTTTCAAGTAACAAAATTAGTTAGTTGGCTATAAAATCGAGCGTAGGGCGTAGAGCTATATATATGCGTGCATATATATTATGCTGTAGTGTGATGAGTTTTATACCTATAGTTGGTCGCGGCCTGATTGTTTACCGAGCCTCAATACACTAAACTACAACCAAACAGAAGATCTTCTGATAAAGATAATATAAATTGACCTAAAATAATACGTTACACACACACACGTGCACGCGCTAGCACAAACACGCGCACGCGCGCATACTCACACACGCACACACACACACGCACACACACAGACAAGCGGATGCACTCGTGCACTTCTTACTTATCTTGTATAATGTTCCGTAACTGCTAGGAACTATGTTTGTATCATAGAGGGAAGTTCCTACTCTGCAAGATACAGTCTATACTAGTTTGGAAAGTGGGAGATCATAAAATTATCACTTAATAATTGTTAGCACACCACTAGTTGTAACACCTTTAAATTAATAATTAATGCATTTAGTTAAATTGATTGTAATACCTTGTAGTTTGTACGTATGTTTTAAATAAAATAAAAAAATAGGGACTGCCGATAGAAGTGAAAACAAATATTAAAATATATAGTTAATATAACTATATAATATATGTAATTAACACCTAAGGCAGTAAAGTTTAATTACGAATGTAGTATACTTATATATTTTAAGAACTTTTGTTTTCGTAACAACGCGATCATGGGGCAGCGAGGTGTCGGTGACGGTGACGGTGACGGTGTCGGTGACGCGAATCCACAAGTTTACCCCCTACTAAAAAGTGCTCAACGCGGCTAATGAAGTTTTCATTTCAAAAAAAAATTGGCGGTCATAGGGACTGCCGATAGAAATGAAAACGAATATTTAAGATAATTAAAAAAAATATACAAACCTTAAAAAGAGGCTTTAAAGTTTAATTCTGAATGTAGTTTATTTATATTTAAGACCTTTTGTCTTCAGCAACGCGAAGTAACAACGCGAGCATGTTGGAGCGAGGTGTTGGTGACGCGAATCCACAAGTTTACCCCCTACCAAAAAGTGCTCAACGCTGCTAAATAAGTTTTCACTTCAATAATAGTAATTTCTCAATAAAATTTAGTCATAATATCTCATTCAAAAAGTTATTGTGTAATGTTGAGTATTGAGTTACACTCCTGGTGATTAGAGTTATGTACCTACTTACCTATGAAAGTATTTTTATGAAATACGAAAACAGTTTTTTTATATTTTATTAGAATGTTTTTCCTTTTTTTAGTATAAGCTCACTATGAAAATATTTATATGAAATACCTTAACATTTTTTTTAATAATTCATAATGTTTTTCCTTTACTTTGCGTAAAAGCTCACCACTGGCACCACTACTCCCAGCAACAAAAAAACTAGAACCTAGAACCCACAGACATATAAATAGAAGCAGAGGCAAGATAACGTACAAAATAGCGTGGCAATTACAAACACACGAAAACATTACGCACACATACACAAAACTCAGGGCCGAACCTTGTTGCTGCATAAAACATTATATTAATATGTAGGGTTAGGTTGCGTGAAAAAAATTGACCACCTATCATTTGGAAGCTATAATTTGTAAGGTTTTAATAATTATTATTATTGGTACTTTTATAATTTCCTCATCACAAGCGATCACAACTGCAATATAGTAATACTAGTAATGGTAATCATCACCACGTGCGGGACCCTAGTCAATGTGGTGAATATAGATGTGAGCTCCGCGCTGCGTGTGATATCGTCACCGTCGCGCGCGGAGTTATAACTCCTGTTACAACTCAAATCCTGAGGACTCCGTCAGTATCATGGCCAGTGGTTCTCGCGTCGTTCTCGCTCTGCGTCGACGCGCAGGTGATGGGGATATTATTTAGAAGAACAGTACCAACGGATATCGTGTAAATACCGCCAGATTTTAGCTCAAAGTTCCTATTGACAATAATTTCTTGGCAGTAAGCCAAATAAATGTTGTTAAACAATCGAATCGAATCGTTATTCCAAAAAGAGGTTAAATAAAAAAATTACAACATGTTAAACTCACATGTTATTATTCAAATAAACTTTACAATTAGTGCTTTAGAATCTGTATTGAGGTTTTCAATAAAAATTAATGAAATTCGTCCACCTAATGGAAGATAAGGTAAATTGGTACCTACTTAGTATAAGACCTCAACTAACTTTTCTTTGAAAATGGTCGGTATTGCACCAGGAGATAGAATTGTACGGAATACATTACGTTCTATTAGATTATCTGTAAAATGCTTGGAGCATATAGCACTCCATGAGTTGGTCTGCCAGTCTTTTCTATTAATATTTTTATGCATAGGTCTCTCAGGTATTCATCCTTTGGAAACCTGAAATTAAAAGTCGAAGTTATATACTTAAAATAAAAAAGTCGTCGAGTCCGGCCCTGTAATTTGTTAAAGTTCTCAAAATGGCAAAAAAGATTATTCAACAACTTAAAGCATGTATTTCTACAGAAAACCATAATATTATAGTTTTAATATATGCATGGCTACATATTTCGTCATAACAACTATAAAATATTAGATATGTTAGCCTTGATACGATGCGATACGAAAACATTCCAAAGCTACATGATAGCATGAATTTTACTTACCGATGGAACGTTACTTCTGGGGTTTTCCTGTACGAAGCGTTGTAACACAGGGGGACACAACACTTCACCATTTTATTTCAGTAAATATTCATATAAATCTCAAAATTTCACAAAAAACTTATGACAACCAAGACAACACAATGTAAACAACCGCCATAGGTCTCATAGATGTCTTTTATTGACTGCCACGCATTGAATTTTTGTCAATGTGTGCGTTGGTGTAGCACAGTGTTGCAGCAAATTAATACATACACATTTTTGCTTGGAGAGAAACGGTCACACTCAGTCACACTGATTCACATACACTTGTCTATGTGGGTGTGAAATTTATGTTGTGTCTGCTTCTATTTATATGTCTGTGCTAGAACCCAAAGTGGCATTAAAGACGTTAATGATCTGAGGGTAAAATCAAAGGGTAAAACCTTTGATTTTGTAATAAGTATATAATCAAAGGGTAAAACTGTGTAAAATAATTTTTCTAATAAATGATATGAAATGTGCACATTTCATACCCTGTAAATGAAATCGAAAGTTAAACTTCCCGGCCTAGGCCAGTAAAGAATGTATGTATTTTCATTATATATCTTATGTTTGAATTTGGAATCTTTCTTTCTGAATATCTTGTAACTTGATAAAATGTTCTTTGTCATTGTTATTGGTACTAAAATTCTACATCAATGGCATTGATGTAGAATTTTAGTTCTTTGGCCTAAATAGTATATAATAATAATTGTACCGTATTCAGCACTCGTACCGTACCGCGTTCAGCACTCGCAGCGCAAAAAAAATAATTATATTTCTTATGTAGGTTGCTTTTTTATTTACTTTCTTTTAATTACATAATATAATATATTAAAAAAAAGTCACTTGTTTCATTTTTTAGAAAAGCACTATACACACCTCGACCGGGAGAGCATTTCTGGTCTCGTATATAGCTTAACTAACACTCGACCAGAAAACGCGTACTTCCCGGTCCCGCGATGTAATGTACTAGGCATGGTACTAGGTATACATCTTCTATGGTACTAATAAAGACGTGCTCTGAACATTGATGTAGAATTTTAGTAGCTCTGAAACTGAAAGTGTACGGGACAGGGTGCGACTAATTAGGACTAGGCATAATATTATACCAGACTAGCTGATGCCCGCGACTTCGTCCGCGTGGATTGAAGTTTTTCGGTTCCCGCGGGAACTCTTTAATTTTCCGGGATAAAAAGCCTATGTGCTATTCTAGACTATAATCTATCTATGTGCCAAATTTCATCCAGATCCGTTCAGCTGTTGGAGCGTGATTGAGTAACAAACATCCATACATCCATACATCCACACATCCATACATCCATCCAAACTTTCGCATTTATAATATTTATTTGATTATACCTCTATGGGACTAGGTGTTCAATCACAGAGTTATAAAGGTGTGTTCAATACACATCAATATATTAAGGGTATGTTCCGAAATACACTGCGAGCACTGTAAGGTGTGACGTCAATTTAGTACACTGCGAAGCCGTTTCTTTTAGTTAGGTATACTGGTTACTGCTTAAAACGGAACACCGTCAGCATGAGAGCACCTTACCTCCAAAACGCCTGTGCTCACAGTCTTTCTCACAGTACAAAAATGGCGACGATTTATGACGTCATATATTTCCCTAGGATACTGCGGCAGTTTACTGTCAGTCAATAACGGAACGAATTTCTCCCCTTAATTTCTCCACAGTAAGAGCACTGAAAGTGCTCGCAGTGTATTTCGGAACGCACCTAAATTATTCACTCGGGGTCACTTGGGGTCACTTTGTATTTAATATGTCTGTGGTATTTAGAGACCACTTAAGCCCTTAGTACACTATACTATTTGGGATCCACAGAAACAAACGCCATAGGTCTCATATATGTCATATTGACTGCCACGCATTGAATTTTTGTCAATGTGTGCGTTGGTGTAGCACAGTGTTGCAACAAACTAAAACATACACATTTTTGCTTGGAGGGAAACGGTCACACTCAGTCACACTGATTCACATACACTTGTCTATGTGGGTGTGACGGCAGTCGTAATTCCTTCTTCCATGGTGTGAAATTTATGTTGAGTCTGCTTCTATTATTATGTCTGTGATGGGATCCACAAATGGGATCCTATTTCGCACCATAGATCATTATTCTAGAAATATAGTATAGCATATATTTTCTAGGATGATGATGTATGGTGCGAAATAGGATCCTATTAGTATAGTGTAATAAGGGCCTTATGCCCGTTTGCACTAAACTCAAGTTAGGCTTGTCCTAGCTAAGATACACCTAGGCTTAAGAACGGCCTAGCAAAAAAATTCGTTTGCACTGACAGTCTTGTCCTTGCTGTGTCGTAACTTAAGCATTGCCTAGTTAGGCATCTCTAGGAACGAATGGAATGAATGATTGTTTATGGTTTTTTTTTTAAAATATATCTTGCAAAGTAATGTAAACACTAGAATATTTTTTTACCTTATCTTGTCATAACCTCAGGCATGAGTTGAATAGAGACAAAAGCTAAAACATTGGTGTATTTTATTTTATTGGTTTATATATTGCACAGGTGACATTATGTACGTGGAGTTGAAGGTTATTTATTTTACGGGATTTTATAAATCAGCAATTAAAATGGAAAGACAAATAAATAAACGAAAAAGAACTGCCAATTTTACGGCAGAGGAGAAGTTGCGGTTTGTACGGTTGTTGTGCGAAGAGGGGCAGTGCATTATTTCCAAAGTAACAGCACACGATACTGCATCAAATAAAGAGAAAGAACAGGCTTGGGCAAAAATCACCCAAATTCACAATTCCAGTGGTGACATAATGAGAAAGAAGGAGAAAGAATCTAATAAATCTTGTGCCATTTTGCTTGTGATCAGTGTAGTGTTCTACCTAAATAACAATCACAATAACAATGTAGGTACTCTGTGGTTGTGATACCTATCAACCACAGAGTAGGTACATATCAACCGTGAGACCAATCAAAATGGTCCACAGACTACAAAAAATTCAACTTAAGTATCGCCTAACGCTTGGGCGCTTACTAATCGGGCTCATAAAGTTAGGCATCTCCTAAGTGGATTTAGGAATGGCCTAAGGTTAGTGCAAGCTTTTTAAACGCTAGGATAAGCCTAAACAAGTTGGGCAGGAAATTAGGCGATTCCTAAGTTTAGTGCAAACGGGCATTAGAGACGTAGTCGTTCCATAGTTTTAGTGTACCATTGCTTAATTTGCAAGGTTTATCAAAAAAAAAATTTAAAGCTTTTTTTCAATTATTAATAATGTGTTAATAATTCAATAGATTTTTTTTATGGCAACACAAATACAAATATTTTATTTGGACCTGTGGTCTCTTTCACTCAATTTCTCATTTTATTTTTCTCAATGAATTTGGGAGGGGTAGAATGCATCGTACGTCCTATTCCGGATATAAAGTTTTTATTTTATTGTTCGCACAAAGTATTTAATTAAAAATGTGTGGATTATAAATAATCTGTGTTGTGTGCTTGTTAACAATCGCTCGCTGAACATTAATTTCCTATGTAAGTGTCGATAATCATGCAAAATGGCCAACGATCTGTGGTCATGTACCTGTTGTACGGAGGCTCTAACTTGTTGGCTGCGTCTCAAGCTGTCGCCCGAGGAGATAGAGCAGAGGTACAGAAGCAAGGAGATCGACAGAATACTGGAGAAGGACAAACAGACGTTGCGGCGGCAGGTCAAACTTTTGCTGCTCGGCGCGGGTGAAAGCGGAAAATCGACATTCCTGAAGCAGATGAGGATCATACACAAAGTGAAGTTCGAGCCAGAACTAGTGCGCGAGTTCCAGCATGTGATATACCAAAACATTGTGAAGGGGATACAGGTGTTAGTGGACGCGAGGGATAAGCTCGCGATTCCTTGGGAAAACCCGAGGAATCTGGACATTGGGCAGCAGGCGTTGCACTTCAACAGTACGGCGTCTCTGGATAGCCGTCTATTTATGCATTACGCGCCTCACATACACTCACTGTGGTTGGATAGAGCTATTAAAAGGGCATATGACAGGCGGAGAGAATTTCAATTGGTGAGTGTTTGTTTACTTTGTTCTTTGTGCTAAGAGCGATGTTTCATTGGTGTGATGGAAAGAAACCATTTGTAATTTTTTTCAAAATTTTCTCCTAAGGTATAAGTTAGAAAAGTTTTTGTTCTTTGTGCTAAGAGCGATGTTTCATTGGTGTGATGGAAAGAAACCATTTGTAATTTTTTTCAAAATTTTCTCCTAAGGTATAAGTTAGAAAAGTTGCACCATATCTCATACAGGTGTCATAAGAGGTCGTACTATCTTTTTAATTAAGTGAACTTTAAACTAAAACAAAGTGCATCTCGCTTCAAGTCCCAGGCTTAACATTATCACCATTAGCCTGCGACTCTACAACTCTGTTTCTAGTATTCTACCATTCACTTATTTTAAAGCATTTTAGACTCCTTTGTTTATTTAAATAACTGCCTACAGTCTGATTCAAACTTTATGACTTCTCATCAATATCATTGAACATCGTGCATTTCAATGCGCAGAATACAATATTAAGGTCAGCGGGACAGTTCAGTTGAATTACCTGCGCAAACCTACACCCGCAGCTTTCTTCTGACACAGTGCCGAGAGAGAGTCATAAAGTTTAAATGGGACTGCACAAGTTATTTTTACAGTAAGTATCAATTTTTAGTAGTTTAAACTGTGTACAATTGTAGTTATAGCAATATACCTCATTGATAGCATTTGGTTCTCTCCATTGAGCACAAGATACTCAAACAAATTTCAATATTTTTTTTAAAGGAACTTTATGGCATGCTGGGCATTTAGTATATATTCTTGGTAAAATCTAAGATTTTTACAAGAATCTATACTAATATTATAAATGTGAAAGTTTGGATGGATGGATTTGGATTTATGGATGGACTAGCTGATGCCCGCGACTTCGTCCGTGTGGATTGAGGTTTTTCGGTTCCCGCGGGAACTCTTTAATTTTCCGGGATAAAAAGTATCCTATGTGCTATTCCAGACTAATCTATCTCTGTGCCAAATTTCATCCAGATCCGTTCAGCCGTTGGAGCGTGATTGAGTAACAAACATCCATCCATACATCCATCCAAACTTTCGCATTTATAATATTTATATTTGATGTTTGTTACTCAATCACGCCTCAACGGCTGAACGGGTCTGGATGAAATTTAGCACAGATATATATTATAGTCTGGAATAACACATAGGCTACTTTTTATCCTGGAAAATTAAAGAGTTCTAGCGGGAACCAAAAAACCTCAAACTATGCGGACGAAGTTGCAGGCATCAGCATGCATCCTTTTTAAACATGAACATAAAACACTGTTTTAAATTAATTATTATCATCCTTTGCTATCGTCCCTATGTTTTATTGTATATTGATTGAACTGTTCTTAATTACTTATTGATTGTGCACATGTCTTTACTACTGTGATTTATTTATGTAACTGTACATTGTAACTATCAATGACTTAAATTTTAACACGTCAACCATAGTTTCCTTGTCATTTTGGACAAAAATATCAAATAACTCAAGTAGGTACTTGATTGTTAATATGATGATGTCTATTTGCACCATATTATGCGAAAGGAAATTAGCTTGTGGAATTGAGAGTCAAATATCGATAGAAAATATTTGTCTCTTGAGGTCCACCTGGGTTCTGGATCCCATATTCCCATAGTCATTTCTGATAAGTGACTCTACAAAGTTTGAAGATCTGTTTTGTTGTTTCCTTGTTTCTTTTGTACTGTAAGTGTTGTTGCTTGTTTATGCTTCTATACTGGGATTTGTTATTATTAGATACCGTAACCGATTATCACCATCATATTTTTATGTAACTGGACGTCAATAAGTGTAGTGCATCTACCTAAATTGAATAAATATTTATGACTTATTTATGACTTATGACTTATGACTATTATTATTTCTTATAAGCTAGACAGCTTTCGCTAATGTTGCTATTCTAATATTGATCTTCTACTGTGTTTAACATCTCCACATCTTAGGGCAATTCGTTCCACAATAATTATACCAATGTCAACTTGGTTAAAGACAGTATGATGCTTGTACAAATATGCTTTTTTTAGATTAATCATTATGATTTTTTGTATACCCAAGTTAATGGGTGCCATCAAAGGAGCTTTTCAAACAGGGTACAAAACTAAAATTGCTTTAAACACAGGTTCTTACTATTTAAAACTTACAACCTAAATGCTGATTCTCAAGTCTTTAAAAACTTAGAACCTTAATGTAAGCTTCCAACCCCATTTCACCCCCTTTGGGATAGATTTTTGTAAAACTGTATAGGCAGGTTTTTATTATTTAAAACCAAGTAATACCTATAACTTAAATGCCAATTTTCATGTCTCTAACTTTAAAAACATAGGACTTTCATACAAACTTCCAACCCCCATTTCACCCCCATAGGGGTGAATTTTCTTAGCTGATATACCTATACCTACCTTCCAGATTTCAAGTTTGTATGCTTTATAGTTCCTGAGATATCGTGATTAATGAGTGAGTGGTATTTCGCTTTTATAAATATATAAGATAGAAGATGAACCTCCCCTATCATAGTAATATGTAGTTGATTCTTATTACAGGTACCCATTATATTATAACTAGTATAATTTTATTGTCAAACCACTGACCAGATAGGTATATTGTGACGTCATCATCTAGCATAACATAGATGAAATAATTGTAATAGGTCTTATCTCGTTTGATTAGTCACTCGCGAGTTGCGTCATGCGCGGTTGCAAGGTTCTACGGCACATACTATTATTTATATACCTAAAATAGATAAATAATAACGGCGAAAGCCTACTGCTTAGTTGTTAAGACCTTTTTTTAAGATGTCTGGGGTTCAAATATCAGACACGCAACTTGTGAGAGTTATGGAGGTTTTAAACAATTAAATAATTAACACTTGTTTTTCTCGCTCCGTCGTGTCGGATTTTCCGTCCCATCAGGCTATGAGATTAAGGGAACAGAGAGTGTACCTGTGTAGGCGCATGTAACTAGGCACTTACTCGTATATCTCCCGCGTAAGTAAATGGCTAATCTCTGCGGAAATTCACCGCGGTCACCGAAATTCGGTCGGCAGGATATTATTAACGGCTAAGATAAACATCGTAGATAAGGAAACCTATATGCCCGAAAGTTCTCAACGTCTCAAAGGTGTGTGAGGTCTGCCAATCTCAATCCGCGATTGCTATTTTCCTTAGCAACTGCTGAGTTTCCTTCCCAGCTCTTCTCAGTAGAATCTGCTGTCTCTAATGTCCTGAAGGTCTATATAACTTACTAGCTGCGTTTGCGTGGATTGAGGTTTTTTGGTTCCTGCAGGAACTCCTTAATTTTCCGGGATAAAAAGTAGCCTATGTGCTATTCCAGACTATAATTTTTCTCTGTGCCAAATTTCATGGAGAACCGTTCAGCCGTTCTTGAGTAACAAACATCCATCCAACCTTTCACATTTATAATATTAGTATAGATATGTATCAAATAAATATTATAAATGCGAAAGTTTGGTTGGATGTATGGATGTATGGATGTTTGTTACTCAATCACGCCCCAACGGCAGAACGGATCTGGATGAAATTTGGCACAGAGATAGATTATAGTCTGGCTATTATTGTGGATTATAACACATAGGCTACTTTTTATCCCGGAAAATTAAAGAGTTCCCGCGGGAACCGAAAAACCTCAATCCACGCGGACGAAGTCGCGGGCATCAGCTAGTTGGCCATAAAATATTGGCAAAAGGACCATGCATTCCACCTGCATCCGGGCTGCATGAGTGCATGGTCCTTTGTATGGTTGCCTCTTACGCTATTAAATCCACTGAAAGCAATATTCTTACGATAGTACTCTTTCAACATCGTCAACGGAGAGACATGCTGGGCATACGGTTTCTTATAGATACTTCCACACTCTGCATTCTTGGTCGATCCAGCGGCTCCCTGCGACTCGCTCTATGTCGTCCCTCTGCCAAGTGGGGGGTCTGTCAACGTTACGCTTTTCGGTACGACACACGAGGTCTCCCAATTTGTATCAACATAAATTAAGTCTATCGCGAGGAATCGTCGCGAATGGATTCGAGAAATAGCACGTTTCTTCTGATGTAAAATTGATGATGCAGTCTTCATAGAAAAGCAGCAATAACAATTAAAAACACCAATAAAACATAATGAGCCGATGCAAAAATGCGTTGACTTTGTTAACGGCTTTTAAAAAGAGAATACCACTCGAAGCCGCGCCAGGTTTTTTTACATTTTCCTGGTATCTAACCCGTCTGTTTATACCTGTTACTAACAGGCCACCTGTTTATATAACCTTTTATAATACATCCTAGGTGCCTGCCTGCGGCATCTTCCGCGTGATGGTCTAGTGGAAAAGATTTCGGTTTCCTATATGCTGTTGGAATCCCGGGCCTCTATTTTTCGGTCATGTAGGTATACGATTTATTGGATTTATCCAATTCACTTCAAAACATCGAAATTTGAATGACTCAATGTTTTCGATAAGATATCAAAGTTTTTTTTTATCCACTACAAGTTAGCCCTTGACTGCGATCTCACCTGATGGTAAGTGATGATGCAGTCTAAGATGGTAGCGGGCTAACCTGTTAGGGGCATGGCAGTTACATAATATATTAAACCCATAACCCCTATTCGGTTTCTACACGGCATCGTACCGGAACGCTAAATTGCTTGGCGGCACGTCTTTACCGGTAGGATGGTAACTAGCCACGGCCGAAGCCTCCCACCAGGTCAGACCAGGGAAGATTCAGAAATTATAAATTACCAAACCCTGCCGGGGATAGAACCTGGGATCCTCCGCTCGTTAAGGCAACAGCGCTCAACACTGCGCCACGGAGGTCGTCAAAAGTTTCGGTATGTTAGTGTTGAGAAAAATGTAAAGATCTGTAAGTATGTTCTAATTTTATTGATGGTTAGGACGACTATTTATAGACGATTGAAATCCTAAAAGTTAGACCATTTAAAAGAACTTGAATGAAGCATTATTTTTCTGTGTAACTACTTACTAGGTATAAATACAATAGTTAGATACCCAAAACACACAATTAAAATTACTAGTTATCTAAGACACATCATTCTGTAAACAATAGGCTGATGTGTGTGTACAATTGAGGAATGAATTGGATTTCGCACCAAAAAAGTATCGAGTTTGGCAGACGGCGTGATTCGTGAACCGTGTGATTTTCCTCCTTTATTTTGTTCGCATTGGATTGAAAGTTTGACTCACTGTTACTGTAAAATATTATGTAAGTAAGTAATTCTATACATAATCTATCGGCTAGCCCCTTTTTTACTCTATTGAGTAAAACAGTACAGTAACAACGTTTTTCTTCAATCATGTCTCATGGAAGGGCCTTAGGACCTTCAAGAATATTGGCATTATCAGAGAAGTAAAAACACTACAATAAAAGCTAGATTTTTCTTCAATCATGTCTCATGAGAAGGCAATAATATTGGCATTATCAGAGTTATAAGTGGCTTAAACTTTCAGTCAAGGTAGGCAAGTCTAAAAAATCAGGTTACTAGTTACTACGTAAATCAGTAAAGTTAGGTTTATGAAATGAATTATCATTGCTGTAAGTGTACCTAAAGTATCATTGATACCCATAATCTGGGATTTTCAGTGAAATTAAAATTAAGTAGGTACCTAATATTTCAAAAAAGTCTAAATTTGTTGAAAGAAGATGTTGCTCGAGTCTGTCTTGTGAAAGCTGAGTAGATTATTTAACGTTTTAGATACTGGGAACACTGGGGCCATATAAAACTCAAGGCAAACCCTAAAAACGCGACCTAACGTTTTTAAATTTCCTGACATTTTGCCTTCTTGGCTTTCACTAAACAGACTCTACCATACGGACAATTAGTATAGTTCGCGCACGAGTTGAATGAAGAGCAAATGTATGTGTCACCATACATTTGCTCTGCATTCAACTCGTGCGCGAACTGTAACTTGTCTGCGGTTAACAGATAGCTTTAATTTTGAAAACGAACGTAAACTTAACTAGGTACTTTAATACAATTTAGTATGTGTATTAGAGCTGCTTCTGGACTCTGGAGTTTGGTTTTAACCTAATTATCTTAAACAAGACCTAGATTTCCAGTCATGCTACGTATTAGATTTTAAAAATTATCGCTTGCCTAGACTGGGTATGCGGTATATTTTTGCGGATGGCAGATATTGCTTGTAAATTCCGAGAAGAATGGGGTTATAATATAGCCTACTTTATATTGCGGTGTTGAATAACCAACTTCATACTGTGGTTTTTTTGTAAACATTTCATTTTAGTTAGTTACCTGCGGAAATCAAATTTGGCAGTGTCTATAGAGATTAAAAAAAGATGACACAACAATGAAAAATCAAACATCATGTTATTATCACTACCCAATATATTACATAGTTTATTTATACTTACTTTACATACTTAGTTTGTTTCTTGAATTGTTGATTTGTCCTTCAATCACGACGCAACGGAGAAACGATGGACGAGATTTTTAGGTTTAGACCTTGGCATTAAGTTTTGATCTCAGAAATTAAAAAAAACCGGCCAAGTGCGAGTCGGACTCGCGCACCGAGGGTTCCGTACAAACCTGTAGTAAGTTTTACGATTTATGACGTATTAAAAATAAAAATTACGTTTGTTGTATGGGAGCCCCCCTTTAATATTTACTTTATTGATATTTAATTATTTATTTTGAAAGGTAATATACAAGTTAATATTCTGTGAAAATTTGAACCGTCTACCTGTTACCGTTTTTAATATTGAGCAAAAAAATACGAAAAAAACACGTTTATTGTATGGGGACCCCCCTTAATATATATATTTTTTTAATTTTTAGTATTTGTTGTTATAGCGCCAACGGAAATACATCATTTGTGAAAATTTCAGCTTTCTAGCTATCACGGTTTATGAGATACAGCCTGGAGACAGACAGACAGACAGACAGACAGACAGACAGACAGACAGACAGACAGACAGACAGACAGACAGACAGACAGACAGACAGACAGACAGACAGACAGACAGACAGACAGACAGACAGACAGACAGACAGACAGACAGACAGACAGACAGACAGACAGACAGACAGACAGACAGACAGACAGACAGACAGACAGACAGACAGACAGACAGCGGAGTCTTAGTAATAGGGTCCCGTTTTTACCCTTTGGGTACGGAACCCTAAAAATCAAGTCCATAGATCGTATTCATGCAACTCTTCAATATTATCTAAGTAGCAATATTGTTCACTAAAAAGAAAAATCAAGTAAACTCTGAGATCTATCTCAAGTAGTATTAGTACGATCTAACTTAAGTAGGTAAGTACTCAAATCTTTTTTTTTGATTAAAATCAAAATAATAAATTTTAAATTAAATATATAAATTTTTAATATTATTTTTTTTATTATTAAATCAAAAAAAATATAAAAAAACCGGCCAAGTGCGAGTCGGACTCGCGCACCGAGGGTTCCGTACAAACCTGTAGTAAGTTTTACGATTTATGACGTATTAAAAACAAGACGAAATGAACCGCAAAACTAACTTTGTTTGTAGAGGTTTATTGTTAATATCAAAAAATTACGTTTGTTGTATGGGAGCCCCCCTTTAATATTTACTTTATTGATATTTAATTATTTATTTTGAAAGGTAATATACAAGTTAATATTCTGTGAAAATTTGAACCGTCTACCTGTTACCGTTTTTAATATTGAGCAAAAAAATACGAAAAAATCACGTTTATTGTATGGGGACCCCCCTTAATATATATATTTTTTTAATTTTTAGTATTTGTTGTTATAGCGGCAACGGGAATACATCATTTGTGAAAATTTCAGCTTTCTAGCTATCACGGTTTATGAGATACAGCCTGGAGACAGACAGACAGACAGACAGACAGACAGACAGACAGACAGACAGCGGAGTCTTAGTAATAGGGTCCCGTTTTTACCCTTTGGGTACGGAACCCTAAAAAAGATTTGACTGACTATTTTTTTTAAATTGCAAAGCTTTTAAAACTCAAGCTTTAGTGAACTGTAGATTATAGGCAGACTGTACAAATTCTCTCGCTGCTTTGCAATTTTGAAACTATTTTGTGTTTGCGTGCCGAGCCAAACATCTGCATTGCGCTGTCGGCGTTTCCGACTCGAATTTGCATTTATAACTTATGAACTTTTTACTGAGATCGATCCTGTAGACCTTGTATTTGATATTCAACAGACTCTAAAGTCGTATTACTTATGTACAAGTACCGCTGTCCTAGATGAGCGACGAAAGCGACGCGACGCGATACGACTATAGAAAATGACAAAATAACTCTGCGACAGTTCGCCTCTCTGACGGTTTCCTTTTTTTTACACTCGTGTAATGAGATTTCTGAAATATTTAGCTAAACCATAATAATTATTGCTATATAATTGCCATTAATATGAAGTAAATTAAAGTAATATGGCATTATTTTACTTATTTGCCAAATACTTATGGCAAATAAGTTAAATAATTAAAGAATAATCTAGACATACTATTCACCCGATATTAAAATAGACCGTATAATTATTCTTTTCCCCTTAGTTTAGAGAAGAGTTCTCAGTAAAGCCCGCCCCCTGATTACGTATCATGCAATCGATTCGCGATAGGGTTTGTATAGGCACGTAACTAGTGGTGTGAGCGCTAAAGACGAAAATATTAGGTTTCTAATTGATTGTGTGGATTCCGAGAATTACAAGATGATCGCGAAATATCGCAGCAAGCTTCCTTTATTTGTTTTGGTAACTAGGTATTTATTTATATTACAATATTCACTAGAAAGTACTACTTAATCTAGTTAATTATTTAGGTACGAGTACGTAGGTATTTAAGGGATAATTTACTCGCTATTAGCTATCTACCTATATTATATGGATTTGCATTCAAACTAGCAACGAACGCAACACATTTTACGGGAAAAATTATTCAGATGTGGTTGCAATGCGTTGTTAGCGGACTTTTTTTCTGCAACTGCACCCCATTCTTTCGGCAACTTTTCCCTTCAGTCAAGTTAAGCCAGTCTCCACGAAAGGCACGAAGCCTTTCGTGTCTAAACTTGTGCACCAGACACACGACTATCCTCATTTTGATGGTTTGCAATAGTTCATGTTTCTATTGACGCGTCGCGTCGCTGAACTTCCTCATTAGCGACCGATGAATGACCTCCCACCAGGCACTTACCTAAGTAGGTACTTAATTAATACTTATCTATATGGTCAATATTAAATGTTGTATTGCCTACTTAATGTGGGAGGTCCCGGGTTCGATTCCCGGCAGGGTCTATTTGGGAAATTATAATTCTTGGGGAATTTTCTTTGGTCTGGTCTGGTGGGAGGCTTAGGCCATGGCTAGTTACTACCCTACCGGTAAAGACGTACCGCCAAGCGATTTAGTGTTCCGCTACAATGCCGTGTAGAAACCGACTAGGGGTATGGTGGGGGTATGGGTTTAATTTAACTGCCATACCCCTAACAGGCTACCTCCCTAGTCCCTACCATCTTAGGCTGCATCGTCACTTACCACCAGGTGAGATCACAGTCAAGGGGTAACTTGTAGTGGAATAAAAAAAAACTTCGTAGGATTGTCATTTTGTTAACCAATCATTATTATGTTGTGATTTGTGATTATCGTGATTTTGGAATTTGGGTAGATGCGGATTATTTAGCGAAAGCGTATGGTTGCATAGATCACTAGAGAGAGTGAACTTATGCCTATTATTTTGTAACAGTCAGCTAGAAAGTTACTTAAATACAACTCTAATAATTTTACTCAGGCTCTACTTAGAGTTAAAACGAGATGGACTTATGTGATTAACATAAATCTGTCTCTTTTTAACCATGGCTTAAGTCTGAGCAAAGTCAAAGTTCTCTCTATAGATCTCTTAAGAGGCAACCTGCTGGAATATAACCCCGCGGACGAAGTCGCGGGCATCAGCTAGTATAATATATTATTTAAGTAAATAGCGGTTGCATATATATATTAATATATATGCATAATATTATAAATGCGAAAGTTTGGATGGATGGATGTATGTATGGATGTATGTTTGTTACTCAATCACGCTCCAACGGATGAACGGATCTGGATGAAATTTGGCACAGAGATAGATTATAGTCTGGAATAGCACATAGGCTACTTTTTATCCCGGAAAATTAAGGAGTTCCCGCGGGAACCGAAAAACCTCAATCCACGCGGACGAAGTCGCGGGCATCAGCTAGTATAATATATTATTTAAGTAAATAGCGGTTGCATATATTTTTTTTTATGTAACACAGCGTAGGTATTATTGTAGTAGATAGGCCACAAGCGCGGCGGAGTTGAATAAAATGTCGACGGTAAAATATCTCAGACCGGTTTGACTAATTTGCCTGTTGATCCAAATACATAAAAAGATACGGACAAGTCATTAAACTCTTGTCAATTTATTATTTGTCTATCTTCTGAATTAAGTAATTTAAGTACTTATCTAGGTACATTTACCTACTTACTTACTACATTCCTATGTAAAATGCATTTTATGAACATGTCAAATACTTATGGGGAAAGTATATTATGCAGAACCCGACTGCGCGTCAGCAGACAAGGTTATGTTTTTCACGTGTATCTGCAGAATCTCTACAATATACCTATTATATTCACATGCTTTTAGGATGATAACTAGTTAGCATTCTATCCTTTTCTCTCGAGTGACTGTAATCATAAGAGGAAAAGAGATAAACCTATTTTTATTATCCTAATAGCATCTGGATTGCGTTATATATTATATATATACTAGCTGATGCCCGCTACTTCGTCCGCGTGGTTTTTTTTTATTCCGGCGGGAACTCCTTAACTTTCCGGGATAAAAAGTATCCTATGTCCGTCTCCTGGTTCTAAGCTACTTCCCCACAAATTTTCAGCCAAATCCTTTCAGCCGTTCTTGAGTTATAAATAGTGTAACTAACACGACTTTCATTTATATATATACATATATTCGTCGTCGTCGTCGTCTTCTCAACCTATAGACGTCCACTGCTGGACGAAGGTCTCCTTCCTACATGGATCGCCCCAGAGCACGGTCTTGTGACGCTTGTTTCCAGCGGCTCCCAGCTCCCAACACGCTTGAGATCGTCCATTTATATATTTACACTAGCGATCCGCCCCGGCTTCGCACGGGTAGCACTAATAATCCTAATCTATATAATATAAACTATCCTATCTCTCAAGTTAGATCGAACTGCACATGGTGTGCGAATTTTATTTTAATCGGTTAAGTGGTTTAGAAGTCCATTGAGGACAAACATTGTGACACGAGATTTATATATATATAGATTTAGTAATTAATCAATCAGTAAAGTTTTTTTTTGTAAAATCTTATACTTTTAAACGAGCAATTCTTGTAAACGGAATCTCGGAAACGGCTCCAACGATTTTCATGAAATTTAGTATGCAGGGAGTTTCGGGGGCGATATATCGATCTAGCTAGAGGATTCATTTTTAGAAAATGTCGTTTTTTCCGTGTTTTCAGGCTATGAAAAACTGCTAGAATATCATTAGAATACGAAGCTAAATTTCGCCATTATACCTATACAATGTTATAATAACTCAGGTGGGAAACATGTCGGTCCCGAAACCAGAAGACCCCGATTCGAGTCCAATGTCCTCCAGTCCGATTATTTTTTTCCCTTTAAAAAAAAATATAATATGCTTAATATTTTATTAAAAAAAATATATATATAATTCATATATTTAAATATACACGATTTACCAAAAAAACAACGAAAAAACCGGCCAAGTGCGAGTCGGACTCGCGCACCGAGGGTTCCGTACAAACCTGTAGTAAGTTTTACGATTTATGACGTATTAAAAATAAAAATTACGTTTGTTGTATGGGAGCCCCCCTTTAATATTTACTTTATTGATATTTAATTATTTATTTTGAAAGGTAATATACAAGTTAATATTCTGTGAAAATTTGAACCGTCTACCGGTTACCGTTTTTAATATTGAGCAAAAAAATACGAAAAAAACACGTTTATTGTATGGGGACCCCCCTTAATATATATATTTTTTTAATTTTTAGTATTTGTTGTTATAGCGGCAACGGAAATACATCATTTGTGAAAAGGATGATGACGGAAAGTGGGCCCTTCTTGCGTCTTAATGAAATTAACTGTAAAACATAGGAAATATACTCAGGATTATATAATAAAAAAATCATTAAGATATTATGTGGGAGTTTTGAGTAATCTCACTTTTAAGTTTTGAAGCTAGAGTACAAGTGGTGCCATCTATTTGGCACAAAGTAGACAAATTAACCTAATATATAATATATTTATTGACATGCAGGGTTCCGAAATAAGTAAATAAATATATATAATATAGATAATTATTTTATTCTTAGCTTTAATTAAAATAATGGTTTGCGTAGAAGTTAATTTAGTTCACCTTGTGTTACCTAGATGGCACCACTTGTACTCTGGCTCGCGCTACGCGAATTATTCGCGAGCTAGAGTACAAGTGGTGCCATCTATTTGGCACGTAGTAAACTAAATTAACTTAATGTATGATATATTTATCGACATGCAGGGTTCCGAAATACGTAAATAAATATATATAATAAAGATAATTATTTTATTCTTAGCTTTAGTTGAAATAATTGTTTGCGTATAAGTTAATTTAGTTTACTTTGTGCTACCTAGATGGCACCACTTGTACTCTAGCTTCAAAATTAAAAGTGAGATTACTCCAAACTCCCACATAATATCTTAATGTTTTTTTTATTGTATAATCCTGAGTATATTTCCTATGTTTTACCGTTAATTCGATCCTGACGCAAGTGGGGCCGAAATCTCTAACAAAACCCGGCATTATCCTTTCAGCTTTCTAGCTATCACGGTTTATGAGATACAGCCTGGAGACAGACAGACAGCGGAGTCTTAGTAATAGGGTCCCGTTTTTACCCTTTGGGTACGGAACCCTAAAAATGAATTCGAAGGGTATATTATGTAGGGAAAGAAGGGTCAAATATCAGATTGTTAATGTTTTTTGCTTTTATACGTTCTAACATTAGTTGTTAATATGCTTTAATAAGATAAATGGGCTCTTCTTAGACCAGGGCGCGTTTGGAACCCTCGTAGCTTTAGTTTTAAGATACCGTAACTGATTATCACCATCATATGTTATTTTATGTAACTGGACGTCAAAATGTGTACGTGTAGTGTATGTATTAGTGTACCTACCTAAATTGAATAAATATTTTTTGACTTTGACTTTGACTTTAATAGTTACTCAATTAGATATCTAAGTTATTATTGTTTAAACAAGGAATAAAATTAGAAAAAAATATGTTTCGTAATATGAATTTGGTTTCGCCGCTGTATGCGTCTGCAATTACAGAAAAATAAGTATTTGTGGAATAAGTCAGTATATTTCAAAATATAGTTAGGTGTCGTTGAGTTTCAAAGCCTTACTTACTGAGCAAACCCGGATGCTCTTGCTTAAATGAGACCACCCAGCGGCGCTCACAAACGCCTAGGAGGTGGCAAAATGAGGTCAAATAATTTAGGAGAAGACAGCAGTGTATCCGTAGACGTTCCCTACACCTTGCAGGCTACAGCGAAGTGTCGTTGCCACTTACTTAATTTCCTTTGTTTCGAAACAGATCCATGAATCATCACGTAGAAGTTTATTTGCTAATGCCGCAATACCTATAATTGATTACTAACGGCAGATAAGATCTTTATCTCATAATATATAAGTGATGAAAGTTATTTCTTAATAGGTGATGCCCGCGAGTTCGTCCGCGTTGATGAAAGGTTTTGGGATTTCCGGGATAAAAAGTAAGCTAATGTCCTGCCCCGGGATGCAACCTACCTCTGTACCAAATTTCATCAAAATCGGTAGAAAAGATGGGCCAGGAAAGCGAAGCAGACAGACACACTTGCCCATTTAAAATATTAGTATGGAATAAATACAAAGTTTAATGGAATATGGATTCCATTAAACTTTGTATTTTTGACTGTACTTAGGCTACCTTGTTCTGGCTTCGCTATGGCTGCATTTCTGAGAAACCCTTCAAGTATCCATACTAATTTGCAACAGTGTCTGTGTAGTCTGTTACCTTCTCATGTCCCACAATTTTTACTGATTTTACGGTCCACTATTTTTACTGATTTTACGTCCCACTATTTTTACTGATTGTGCGTCCCACTATTTTTATTACTGATTTTGCGGCCCACTAGTTTGACTGATTTTGAAGAATATTGGCACAGAGATAGCTTGCATTGCATCCCGGAGGAGGTCATAAATTATGCTACTTTGTCCTAGAAAATTAGAGTTCTAATGGGATTTTGTAAAAACATCAATACATGCGGACTAATTCGCGGGCGTCATATCTACTATACTTTCTTAGTAGGTCTAAATAATTCCTCTAGAGTTTCAGATTATCCCTGACCGTCTTTAAAAACCTAAATTAAAGAGAAAAGCTATAAGTAAAGCTAAGTACTTGTAGTAAAGTTTTTAATTTCCGAAGGCTGTGACGCATTCATCAATTTTACGATAGTTAAAAGCTGAAGAAACCATTATTAGGGTCCAATTATCAACTCCTAAAAGGAGATTCTGTATTTTGCAACACCGTCCTAATTTCACAGTAGTAACTATTGTGACATTGGTTTCTTATTAACCCTTTGGTTTCGCAATCCGTATGCATTAATGATCAATTAGCAATGTGATACTCAATTTGTACAGTGATAATGTTAGTTTGTGGTACGCGTTGAAGATAATTGTAGTAACTTGGTCTTGATAAAACCGATGGTAACCGTAAGATTGCCATATGATATCGGGTAAGTTTTGTTAAATGTTCCATTTCTTTTTCCATAGAACTTTTATTTAGGACTTTCCTGGAATTTGTCTGTTGGAGTTAAAACTCATATTGACGGACGAAGCAAGTACAATAGAGACTGTTATTCACCTGTTATGTTTTTGAATGTACAATTAAAACCCTTTATTATATTCAAATCTTGTGAATCGGTCATTGAATGGTCGTGGACCGTGGTATTATTGTTTGTACTTCATCAATATTTCACTTGACCGTATACACTAATCATGGTGTAGTTTGGTTTTTCCAGATTCTTATCTGGCCCTCAACTCATAATAATAATTTTTTTCGGTTGATACTTAGAGAAATATCAATATTAAGTATATTTTAGCTTTGCTGACTCCCTCCTATTATCAAATAGCCACGACATCAAATGTATGTAATAGCCTTGAGATAATATACTTATTGATTTATTTTAACAAAGACATCAAAATGTCCTACTCATTTCTGCCGGGCCCATGTGGAAGACATATTCAGCTTTCCTTATTTGCGTAAGATCCGCAGGGGATCTTAATAAAAGTCGTCGTCATGTAAGTATCTTATCAACAAGCCGCAATACACCTGTTAACACAGCAGTATTTGTTCGATTGTTTGCTGAACAAGAAATCGTCTCAATTTCTGATAAGGGACCTGTTTTAGCCGACTGGTTTTTATCAGTTGCTCGCCTTGCCAATAAAGGCTTTTGTCTGTAATCGTTCACCGTATCCTTCATTAATGAGTACCACCAATTCATTTCGCTGCTGTGTTTACCTACTCTAATGCCATTGAGTTTTGAGCACATTTCTTTTGATCGCGTCGATCCTTCAGTTTTGAGGATTGTGGCTCGACATATCACTTCTTTATGCTACGTCATTTCACCATATTAGAAGTCGTGCAAATGATAATATAAATGTGTGTCTCTTTTTAATTACCAATTTCTATTTTTTTATGTCCAACGTTTCGGGCTACATACATCCTTTCATCTTAGTGGTAGCCACTTTCAGCACATATTATGAAGGATTATTCTCTCTTCTCTCTCTTTCCTATTGGATTACTAAAGAGATAGCAATTTTTTAATATTGTTTTTTTCCACACACGTCTCAATGTCTCCCCCAGAAAGTCAAGTATCTTCAGAAAACTTGCCCAAGTTAAGAATTATAGGATAGGTCTCCAATTTATAACGCTAACCATTTCAACTGGAATGCTATTTTAATTATAATAACTACAAGGGCTTTATTTATAAATTTTCAAGAGTAAGTTTAGAATTATTTTGTCCGCAATTTTTCATCTATTTCTGATGATATTCCTCTGCTGTAAGTATCCTTAAAAACTAGTTATCAGACTTCCGAGACATTGCAGTGACAGTATGAGAACTCATTGTCTTCGAAAGTAAATTGAATTTTGTGTTTGTAATTTGTATACCTAACGGTGCCATTATATTTGCGTACTATTCGTTTGCATTGTCGTGTGAAAATTCGTAACGTTTGATACGGATCATGAACGTTACTCCTTAGGGTTGCCAGTTGGATTTTAAACATATCTCATGGGAATTTTACATCCTTGTTGAGGCGATAATCATATGAAATGGGTATTTACTCTTTGGCAAAAACTACGAATGACTGCTCTTACATAAACAATCATTGGTGGCTTTGAACTGCATTTCAATTGAATTGTGTAGTTACTTAGTTGCTGCGGGTATTTCACTGCTACAAATAACTGATCATGTGATTTATGGGAACAACGTTTTAGATAATATTCATTTCTAACCCATCTTATCGAATCTAATGATAGTCTAATGTTATCGAGTCTCAGGGAGCCGCTGGATCCAGGCGGCGCACGACCGCGGGGCGTGTGGAAGTCTCAGTCGGACGATGATAAAGTAGACCCCATTTATATTTTGTAGCTTGAACTTGTGATTAGATAGCGATTCTCGAAATTAACTTACCTAAGACTTTATAGTAAGTACCTTAATGGGAGAACTTCCGCCAATCAGATTGCGGGTCAATACATTTTAGCTGCTTGTTGAGTTGTTCATGTGAGAGATGTTCCATTGACTGTAGGAGATTTTGCCTTTTTGGTAACCCTAAACGACGCAAATACGCACCGGAGCAGTGACTTGGCGCGTCACTTTTCATTGTGTACGCTCAATTTTAACACGGATTGTAGGTGTGACCTCATCAACTTGACATCCTTTATTGCCTCCAATGTGCATTTATCGCGCTTAAAGTCTTGTAAGGATTTCAATTTTTGTATCCTACGGAATTATGATAAATTCATATTGTCATTGGATTTGCCATTACAAGGGAATATCATCTCTTTCATATTTCTTGTTGTTTAAGGGTGATGCGATTTTAAGGTTTTTTTAAAGGAATTTTTATAATAAATGAATCTTGGTTCGCTAATTATTTTATTCCTTTGTATGAAACATGATCTCTAGGTATTATGTGCGTTTCACCATATCAGCATGCACGCCTATCATCATAGTTTGATGATCACAGTGTGTATTATCGCAAACCTTGTTACTGGCAGCTCTACTTGTGCTATTGTGGTAAAAAGTGTCAACTGTCAGACCAACTGGATACCTACCGCCGTAGCTTACACCGCCTCTGAGTGGCAGCCAGTTTCCACACTGTTGCAGTACAGAATCTTACTTCATACTAATATTATAAATGCGAAAGTGTGTTTGTTTGTTAGTTTGTCCTTCAATCACGCTGCAAGGGAGCAACGGTTCGACGTGATTTTTGGAATGGGTATAGTTGAGGACCTAGGCTACTTTTTATCCCGGAAAATTAAGAATTTCCTGTGGGAACACACTTAAACAAACTCAAACAACGCGGACGAAGTCGCGGGTATCAGCTAGTACTAACTTGTCAATCACAATTGTCAATCACAAGAAATCATGTAATATCACACTTATCATGATAAAGGCCTGAAAGGGATAATTATATTGTGATCGACACTAGCAGTTGTTAAACTTCGTGCACAAGTAGTTTACGCCCCTGCTGGTGCGAAATGCCTTTTGTAATGACCCTTTTGCGACACCGCAAGTTAAGTATGCAAACTAACCACGCATAAAAGTCCTTTACCGGGAATTCTTGAATTTCATTAGGAAAAAATCTTATTGCGAGTAACTACTAACAATGTAATATGTACCACGCGTGGATAGCGAATAAGGTCTCGGTATGGTCATCCGAGTTAACAAAGACGCATTAGATAAATAGGTATGGCGTCAATACGGGGATCAGATGAATGAATTGAAGGCTGAATAAGATAGAATTGAATGAAATGCCTTGTTAGGTTCAATGGTTTTGAGTTCATCCAATTTATTTTTGCTCATTTAGGCTAATAGTCTTGCACTAGAATGCTAACCGTGAACTAAGCTATTTAAATTGCATGTGTAACGTTTAATATTATAATATTTAAGAGACAATTCGACGCTAATATTCCGAGAGATCAAGAAATGGGTAATTTTGGCGAGGCATTTGACAAATGTGTATTCAAAGAATAGTTGTATGAACAGTGAAGACACTGTGACACACCTACCGCTCGACAAGGAAAGTGTACTAACTATTTATACGGGCCTTAGGAGGAAATCCGGCGGGCGAACTTAAGAGCTTGGAGTCTCTCTACGTAATCAAAGCTGAAAATAGCCAGAGAAAAAAGATTTGCCAAAAATAGGGACTCCAGCGAAAGTGTTAATGGGTGGTGCAACAAAGCTCGAAAGACCAAGTATTGGAAATGCCTTCAAATTGACATAATTAAGTTGACTTCAGTAGAGGTCCAAATATTGAAGGAACGGCGAAGATTTAATTAAAGCTGAATGCCTTCGTGTCTTGACTCAAGCAAACGTTGGTCTACCGTCCCTTTAATGAGGTCAAAATCAAAACAAGCTAGTTTTCCACACAATAATAATATTTCACTTAGTTAATATTTTTAAGTTAACGAACTTTGCGCTTTTTAGTGACGTACCTACCTAATGCGGAAACGTAATTTTGATTATATTGGTTGAATTATTTTTGCAATATTTTGTCTCTACATATTAAGTAGGTAACTTGTACTTTACCGTTTAACCCAAAGATATTATTGTTAGTTTGCTCTATATTATACTGTTCTTTTATGAGGGGGGTTACCTTTCTTGAGCAGTAATAAAGTCCAAGAGTTTGGTTGGCATCTCGACTTTTTTAAGTTTAAGGTTGATGGCATTTTACAATTTATTACTTAAATGTCACACGTAATGACCCTTGAATCTCGTTTACCTACGTTTTGCAATATAATATGTTAATGTACAACTTAATCTTGTGACGAATGAATTATTTTGTCATGCCATGCGATTCGACAAAGAAATCTGCATCCGGAAGTCTATATAGCTGTTATTGATTTTCGTAAATTCCAACGACCACTGGCCACGATTTATAGGGAATATTATTATTAGTTTACAAACTTGAAATTTTGACAGCAGGTACCTTTTATAATTTAAAAAGTAGCCTATGTGGTTTTCCAGACTATAATCTATCTATGTGCCATATTTCATCCAGATCCGTTCAGCCGTTCTGGCGTGATTGAGTAACAAACATCCAGTCATCCAAAGTTTCGCATTTATAACATTAGCATAGATTATAGATCGATCGATAGACTCAATTAAGAAAGGAAGGGGTTTGCCCCCTTTCAGGCGGTGAAAGTATGTATAAAACTTCGTCATCTTCCGGCGTAAGTCTGACTTTTCTGGTTCTAGGAAAAAAGACAGAATCTTTAAATTGTATCACCAAAAAACCAACGAATATTTGGTGCTTGTCTTAATATTTTCCATTTCTATTTCCAGAGCGACTCTGTAAGCTACTTCTTCGGCGAGCTGGAGCGCATAGCGCGGCCGGACTACGTTCCCTCGCACCAAGACATCCTCCACTGCCGGAAAGCCACGAAAGGCATCACGGAGTGTACGATCAACATCAACAATGTGCCATTCGTCTTCGTCGATGTCGGCGGACAACGGACGCAGAGGCAAAAATGGACACAGTGCTTCGATTCCGTGACGTCGATATTGTTCCTAGTCTCGTCTTCGGAGTTTGACCAGGTGTTATCGGAAGACAGGTGAGGTATTTTGCCCTATATTATATTTATAACTTACCTATTAGATAGATTCGTACGCTTGAATTCAGTTTTAGAAATTACCTTGGGAACTTTTTGATTCTTCGGGATGAAAATTATGACTATGTCCTTTCCTAAGATGCAACATATCTCCCTATTTAACAAGTTTTGAAAAAACCAGTCGAATAGATGGACCGTGATAGCGTAGCAGACAGACAGACAAACAGACGGACTGCCACTCAGACACAATTTCGCATTTATAATATTCTAGTATGTTTTATAACTTAGAACATTAGAGATGTACCACCATGTACCACATAATGTCCATATAATCTATAGACTTATCAGAAACAATGTTAAAAAATAATGTGGGATTGAGTATAGCTACGGATTATGGTAAGCTAATGGTACTAGTGGATACAAAATACGACCACTAAATTACAGTCATTAAAGAAGCGAATTATGAAGCCCTATGGACGTCATAATGTGATACGACGGAAAAATTATGGCACGTCATAATTTGAGTTTTAAATGGATCCATGACCTCATATAATGTAAAGGTATTAAAATAAAAGAAAACTTGACCGCAATGGAACTTCTTGGAATGTGACGAAGTTTAGCTACCTAAGGTAGGTGTGTAATTTATTAGTCAAATTGGCAAGGGAATATTAGTCATTGCTAAAAGCTGGTTAACATTTTATAGTAACAAAACTAATTGCTACTAGACACGAAAAGGTACTTACAGTTATTAATAAACGCATTGTCTTTGACCCACGTATATTTTCGCCGCAAGGGTGGCCTTAAATGTATAATTGATAGATTTAAGGCCAGTTAAAAGTTAAAAGCGGTGATAGTCTTGTATAGTTAGCGCCAAACAAATAGTCGTCTTTGAGCTTTCAGTGCTAGTGCTTGTTTACGCAGCTCTCATACAAACTGTTGAAGTCAACGTACGAGTATTGCTGCGAGCGAAAATACGCTTTTGCGATGCGTCTTGTGGACAACTTCAGACGTGACTATTTGATTGGCGCGAGCTACTCGAGTAGTTTAGACGTACGGGCTCGGGCAGGCATATCATACTATCATACTAATATTATAAATGCGAAAGTGTTTGTTTGTTGGTTTGTCATTCAATCGCGCCGTATCAGAGCAACGGATCGAATGTGATTTTTTGCATGGGTATAGTTAAAGACCTGGAGAGTGACATAGGCTTTTTATCTTTTTAACTCGAAAAGTTAAAGAGGGAATCAAAACTCTTTATTTCACGTGGACGAAGTCGCGGGCACCAGCTAGTGCTAAATAAAAAATCAGTAAAATGTGTGTAGGTTAAGCAGTACTTATGAGGTGCACACTTGGACGAGTTAACCACGACGCGCGATATCGGCCATATTCGCCTTACCCTTCTAGTCGCGAACTGGACAGTTTCGCCATTAATTATGATATTGTGTTGTCATAGTGATTGACTTTTTCATACACTAGTGTCAATAATTTGGCAGAAAAATGTCAAGGCACTCTCCCGCAAAAGTTAGTCGAACGTGTTTTCATACATTTTTCTTACGTTTCCTATCCCGTGTTTATTTCATCCAAAGGTGCACAATGCACAGTGCACACCGCTGTCATTCAGTGATTTACTGGATTTATGTGCACAAAACAACAGTTTATAAAAGTCGTTTCTTTGTGTACATTTTCGCCCTATGTTAATAACAACATAATGAATCATATTTGTATGCACAATCAAAGCGATTATGAATTGCTAATTCACATCCGCGCCGGGCAGCGGGCTAGGCGTGCGAATACTATAATCATTTAGACCGGGCGTCGGTCATACTAATTACCCGCACATCTGTCTTTAGACTCCTCTGTTTATCCCTTTAGCCACTTTGTCCTATTTTGTTGCTTCTTACAAACATATAAAAAACACTTTTTAGTGTTTAGACTACTGTGTTTATCCCTTTTGCCACTTTGTCCTATTTAGTTGCTTCATCAAATATTATAAATGCGAAAGTTTGGATGTATGGATGTATGGATGTATGTATGTTTGTTACTCAATCACGCTCCAATAGCTGAACGGATCTGGATGAAATTTGGCACAGAGATAGATTATAGTCTGGAATAGCACATAGGCTACTTTGTGCCTAAATGTACACACACATGTACAGGTTTGGTACTATGGCCAAACCCTTCTCATTCTGAGAAGATACTAGTGTTCAGTAGTAGTAGTAGTAGTAGTGTTGCCCAAATGCAAGAACAAGACGAGACTGAGCCAGTCTTGGTCTTGCGTCTTGCGCCAATACACCTGGTCTTGGTTTTGGTCTTGGTATTGCGCTCCCAGTCTTGGTCTTGGTCAGTAGTAGTACCTACCAGAATATTTAAGTAGTTTCTAGTAGTATATTTTAAAAATATCAATCAAATTATCAATCAAGAAATTAGCAAGGAAACTAGAAAGGGTATTAAGAAGGCTCCGAAAAGGGGTCTCGTGCGCGTTTGAATAAAAATAATTTTTATTCAAACGCGCACGAGAACGCAAATAGATAAGGAATAAAATCCATCAAAATAAACATTAAATACCTTATTAATTTACTCGGTGTCTGTCATTAATATTTTTATTGCGATCGCATTTAGTAATGACGTCGTTAAATACGGCAGATGATAAAAGTGTTCCATCAAATATTTTCTTAAGATCTGGTCAGACTAAACGCGGCGCTGCAGCCACGCGTGACGGGGCAACACACGAAGTTACACTGAATGCGTGAATGCATTACCATCTTAGATAAATGCCAATAAATCAGTTTGTTTGCATCTCCTACTGGACTTCCAGTGCGCCGCCACGCAAGGTCCTCCAGCAGGGCTAGCATGGGCTGGAGATAAAAAATTTATCCCCCGATTTTATCCACTGACAAGGGATAAAATTAACTTATCCACTTCTCAGAGCACAGCAACAGGGGAGAGGAGAAGTTTATACCCGTTTGACATTTCACGGGGACTCGGGGGACTATTTATCCACCGTTATTTAGCGTTTTTATTTATTTATTTAGGAATAAAATTTTTATCCTTTCCTCGGGGAGAAGATTGTCTCGGCCCATGCTAGGGGGGCTGCAGTGTCCTACATTGTGGAGGTCGTCCCAAGCTTTGTTTATTGGTTATAGTCTATGTTATGTTATAGTTTATGGTTTTACTCTTAAACATATCATTTTACAGCTAAAGTGGCCAGCAGGTAGGTCTTCGCTGTTGCAGAATCGAAAGCTGTTGTTGTGTTGTCCTTACTCTTAAACATATCATTTGTAAGCTAAAGTGGCCAGCAGGTAGGTCTTCGCTGTTGCAGAATCGATAGCCGTTGTCGTGTTCTGGGGTGTAGTTGAAGTAATATTTGTAGGCAGGAGTTCGACTACAGCGGCGCACTTCCTACGCGCTACTCGTTCGGTGTGCCCAGAGCTTTTAACCGCGCAGTTAAGTTCGACATTTTAAATATAGTCAGGTATGCAGGCTATGCGTAAATGTGGCGTGTATTACGAAAGCAAAGTTGTGTCAGTCATGGCTTAGCCTTTTCTAATCGAGTAATACTCAAATCTATACGATACAACGCACACTGCTATGAAGCGAAGTGGAGTCGAGTCAGCGTGCTACTTTAAGCCATATTTCTTGACCTATAATATTGAAATTGGCATACTTATGTTTTATGCGTAGTTTCAGTTGTTATCAAAAAAATGCCTCGGCACTACTCCATGCAGTGCGGTCTGCATTGCGCCTAACTCCTCAGAGAAATGACAGGAATGACGATTGATGTTATAATTAACTTATCTGACCCGGTGACAGCGTGGCTAGTATATATGAAAAAGTAGCAGATGCACGCGACTTCGTCCGCGTGGATTGAGGTTTTTTGGGAAAAAGTAGCCTATGTGTTATTCCAGAGTCCAGACTATAATCTATCTCTGTGCAAAATGTCATCCAGATCCGTTCAGCCGTTCTGGCGTGATTGAGTGACAAACATCCATCCAAACTTTCTCATTTATAATATTAGTATAGATAACTAACTTATCTGACCCGGTGACAGGCGTCGCTAAAATATATGAAAAATTCAATAAAAACAAAACTAAACAGGCATAAAAATTAGTCCCAAATTTGGCCGCCGGGCCAGATACGTTTGTAGGACTATAATAGCTCTCCAATACAAACCACAGAGGCCGGTCCTTTTGATTCCAAAAGTGTGGTTTGCACGCACGTGGCATTTTTTTTGGGGAAAAAGTTTCGGCATTCCACCTGTTCGGCCCATAGTGAAAGTACAGCTTGATATACCCGCCTTACGAAGTATCTGCGTATCTTCCAGTCTCAATACATGCAGTGTATTTAAGTATATAAATGACTAGGTATGAACTAGCATAAGTTTAGATAAAAATCAACATCCGTTCATCTAACACCAAGGTCAGTCCGTCTCGCGCGCGTTAATATTTCGGCTAAAATGCATACATATATACTTAGTAATCACGTAGTAATTCGTATATAACATGTCACTTGTTCAAAATATTGTCTTGCCGGCTCTTTTCGTAAGAATCTGCTTTCCAACGGCGGTGGTAGAATCACGACATCTCAATAATAAGTGGCACAATTTATCCTACATTTCGGTCGGGCGGACTAGTCTAGTCCTATTCGTCCCAACGTCATCCTTAGCCGTGGTCCGAGCTTCACAGGAGGCGCCATTTGGAAGACGTTGCCGGGAATTAAAGAGTTCCCGCGAAAACTAAAGAAATCTCAATCCACGCGTGCGAGGCATGATCTAGTCTTCTAATAATATTAAATAAGGTGGAGATCTGTCATCTATATATATATATAAAATTCAAAGTCCTGACTGACTGACTGACTTTATATATCAACGCACAGCCTAAACCGCTGGGGTTAGAAAGTTCAAATTTTGGCATCAGGTTCCTTTAGTGACGTAGGCGCTCACTAAGGCCGGCCTCATACAGCCGGAATGCCTCTCTGAATTCAGAATCTTAATTCAGAATCTGAATTCAGAAAGCACAAAAATGCATACAATTTCACTGTTCCCCACACACATTCTGATTTTTTCAGATTCTTAATTTTTCAGATCGATCTGACAAAATGTGTCTGACAAGCGTTCTTAATTCCGGATCTGAAAATTTCAGATTCTGAATTCAGAATGGGGGTGAAATAGGGGTTGAAAGTTCAGACTGTGACAGTCGCTTTTACAAGATACAGACTATAACATATAGTCGCCAGGTGACATGACTGAATAGCGACCCAATTCCCAAATGTCAAAACTATACAGAATACCACAGCTGTGTGTCTGCTGTTTATTAATTGGAAACCTAGGCTTACTGATTTAATTAGAAACTAGATGATGCCCGCTACTTCGTCCGTTTGGATTGAGGTGTTTTGATTCGCCGGAGCTCTTAAATCCGGGATAAAAAGCCTGTGTCCTTCCCCAGAATGCAACCTATCTCTGTACCAAATTTCATCAAAATCGGTTGAAAAGATGGGCAGTTAAAGCGCAGCAGACAGACACACTTTCGCATTAATAATATTAGTATGGATTTTTTGCCATACCACCAATTTAATTGGGACATGCACTAATGTAGTGACTCAGAAGATGCCGTCCAATCAACGAGTATTATAGTATAGGAGTACCTAATTTCCTCCGAATTTAGTGCGTGGGCGAATGTTTACATCTCACCAGAAAAACGCATAACTACGTCCGTCTTTCAATAATACAATCTAGTATTTAGCTCATTGAGTACTAAATCAACAGGAGTCGAGCTGTAAACTAATCTCTTTGCAAATAGGTTCTCGTATGTTACATACTTTAGCAGGGGACGGGAGATAATTACTCGGCGTTTAATCTCTGAACTACTGAATAGGTAGTCATAAATATTTATTCAATTTAGGTAGTAGATAGACTACACTTATTGACGTCCAGTTACATAAAAATATGATGGTGATAATCTGTTACGGTATCTTTTAAAACTAAAGCTACGAGGGTTCCAAACGCGCCCTGGTCTGAGCCCTGAGAGCCCACAACAAACTCAGCTGGGTTTTTTTTTCATTATCTCACAAATCATCTCACAAATCATCTTAACTAAGGAACTATAAGGAACTAAGGAGCAAATTATTGCCAAGCTTCCTTGTAATTTAAGTAATCCTGTATGTTGTATGTATCCGGTATGTTGTTTGATGCCTTTATCAAGAAGAAATTGTATTTCCTATTCTTCTAAACATGACGTATTGCCAACCTGGGAATCATAAGAGCGATTTAAGTATTTTAGAAAACCTCTCAGAAAAAGTTCCTTCCAATAATGCTAGGCACATTATTTTATTTACTAGCTGATGCCCGCGACTTCGTCAGCGTTGAATAAGTTTTTTTTTGATTTCCGCGGGAACTCCATAATTTTCCGGGATTAGAAGTAGCCTATGTTACCTTCCAGGTCCTCATCTATGCCCATGCAAAAAATCACGGCGATACGTTGCTCCGTTGCGGCGTGATTAAAGGACAAACCCAGAAACCAACAAACAAACACACTTTTGCATTTATAATATTAGTATGATTCAATAGATAATTTAGGTCGCGCGTGCGAATCAGTTAGACTTATATCACTAATCCTAAAACTATTTCGATCTCATTTACTACAGACACAGTCTAAAATAAAGTTTGCCCATTTTTTATTACATAAAAAGTTGACATAATAGCCCATTTAGACTTATTTATCGGCAATTGCATCGGAATCGCATCGACTGATTTATGTAAATGTAATGCATCTTCTATTCAGGGGTATGGTAGACTAATTTATTCGTTTAAAAGTTTAGGAATCGATCGCTTGTTTCGAACTTATTGAAATAAATTACCAATATTATCATCATTTCACCCGTTGCCGGCTCACTACTGAGCACAAGTCTCTCTCTGACTGAGAAGGGTTTGGCCATAGTCCACCACGCTGCGAGTGCGAATTGGCAGACTTCACACATCTTTGTGAACCTTTATGAAGAACTCTCAGGCATACGGGTTTCCTCACGATGTTTTCCTTCACTGTTTTACCGACCCCCGTGGCGCAGTGTTGAGCGCTGTTGTCTTAACGTGCGGAGGCCCCGGGTTCGATCCCCGGCAGGGTCAATTTGGGAATTTGTAATTTCTGAATTTTCCCTGGTCCGACCTGGTGGGAGGCTTCGGCCGTAGCTAGCTACCACCGTACCGGCAAAGACGTGCCGCCAAGCGGTTTAGCGTTCCGGTACGATGCCGTGTAGAAACCGAATCCCTTTAATGTAACTGCCATGCCCCTAACAAGTTAGCCCGCTACCATCTTAGACTGCATCATCACTTACCATCAGGTGATATCGCAGTCAAGGGCTAACTTGTAGTGGATAAAAAAAAACTGTCACACTATACACACTATACTAAACTCAATTTATTTATAACATGTAGGATATACAGGTGTCTGTTATGTTAGGTACGTCATGTTCTAACTCTACCACCGTTTCGGAAAGCAGATTCTGCTGAGAAGATTGTAACTATTGTACAAGCTTTTAAATAGGCCACTTTTGACAGGTGATAAGAATGTGAATTATTACCAAAATAATCGAGAGACATAGCCTTGTTACTAACTTGTTTCTTCAAAATGTAATTAAGGGCCCATAAAACGACGGACGAGTTTGACAAGGATAGATTTATTCACTTAGTTTACCGGGAAAGAGTTGTCAATGAGGCAATATTGATGGCAACGGGAAAAAAACAAACAAGTTATAAAACAAGGTATAAAGTGTCTTTTATTTAGGAATAAACTATAGTTTTTAAAATAAAACATTCACTTACATTAGGTACATTACTTTTATTCACTTTGTTAATTTATTAATGATTTAGTTAGATGTAAAATATTGCATGCCGTAAGGTGAAATTTGACCGGACGCTATATTATTATAATTTAGAATAAGACCACTTTGTACCCTTTGCAATGAAATTGATTGATTGACTTACTTAATATTTTTGGCAATTTCTGGTGCTTATTTTTTTTTGGATTAGTTGACCTCTACTCCCCGCCGCTGTGGTCCAAAGGCCTTCGTGCCACCAACTGCCACTGTACCTACATGTAAAATAAACTGTTTCTTTAATCTATTCCAGGAAAACGAATCGTCTCGAGGAGTCGCTGAACATATTCGACACGATCGTCAACAACGTCAACTTCAAAGGTATCTCCATAATACTATTCCTCAACAAATCCGACTTGTTAGCGAAGAAAGTCGCGAGCAGCGAGACCGACATACGCTGGTACTACCCCCAGTTCGCGGGCGACCCGCACAACCTGAGGGATGTCCAAATGTTCTTGCTCAACATGTTTGCCAACGTCCGGAGGGAACCAAAGACAACCCTGTACCACCATTTCACAACAGCCATAGACACGCATAACATAGAAGTCGTATTTAACTCAGTTAAGGATACAATCCTCAATCGAAATCTTGAATCTCTGATGCTGCAGTGACATATGCCGAAGTGGACTTTGAGTGATTGTGATATGATTCTGGCAATACATTGTTTCCCCTACTTTATTTATACTTCAACTGTATGCTTTAGATAGTAAATTCCTTTTAGCATGTGAAATACAGGCTTGGATCAAAACATCAAATTGCAATATCCTTTCCGAATGAGAAAAATCGATTTATCTGATAATTTTATAAACTTCTATAAACATACATCGATTATATTTTCGATGCTACGTCAAATCAGATAATTATATTATTTTATTTTATTATTATGTGATAATAATAACATCAATCTGTTGTTCAGAAAGAATGTTGCAAATTTATGTAGATACAAGCTGATGCCCGCGACTACGTCCGCGTGGATTGAGGTTTTTTGGTTCCCGCGGGAACTCCTTAGTTTTCCGGGATGAAAAGTAGCCTATGTGTTATTCCAGACTATCTCTGTGCTAAATTTCATCCATATCCGTTCAGCCGTTCGGGCGTGATTGAGTAACAAACATCCATACATCCATACATCCATCCAAACTTTCGCATTTATAATATTTATTTGATTCGTAAGGTAAGAGCGAAAACACACAAGGGACCGGAGAGGGCGTTTTGTCTTGCGCCTAGGTTGCGCGCTCCATAGAAAAGTGAATTACGCGAGCTTTTTGTTCGTCAAACAAATATTTTTGTCCGTAGTGTGTTTCCGCCCTGACTATCGAAAGTGCCAAAAGGGAATTTTTATTTGAAAATGAGTTGATGATGACCATGAGTTCTGTTGTAATTTAGTTTTGTCTGCATAATAAGAAAGCACATTTTAAAAGACAAGAAATGTGATTTTATTTTATTTAAAGCTTTATCGTCGGCCTACTCTCTGTAGAGTTTTGTAACTTTGGAATGGCGAATACATACTTAGAACCGGCGACTGGACACGATACTACGGTATGCCAGCTATTAGGACGCTTATAGAGCTGTTTGTATGTTTTCGCCATAAGTGTTTTTCGTAACACGTTCACCGAACATGTACTCGGTGGTATATGTAGGTATAGTCTATCATATTGTAATGATAAATTTGTATATCAGTTTATTTATGACCAAAAATGTAGATTTTGCACTCGAATAATATTAATATTATTATGATGATCACTTTTTGATAAATTTTACAGTACGCGCGCAAATTGAATGCATTCGGGTCCTGAGTTAAAGCTATGAGGACCCCGTTCCATCGTTCACTATTATCTAATTTTCGATGACATTTTTGGCAGATGCTATTTCCATAGAACTGCTTCAGTCTGTCTCACTCTAGTCCTTCACTATTGCTATACACCTCTCATCTGTCGTAATTATCTTGCTAAATTAGACAAAGCATACTATTTATCGATAAGCGTGCAAAAGATGTTTCGGGCCCTTATTTATAAACCGCGGTCAGCTAAGAGCAGGTTTTCTCGTATCGGTCATTGTATGGTAAAAACGGTCAAGCATAGATTGATATACTTACTTGAGAATTTGTTCTTAGGTTTTTAAAGAAAGATTTGTTTACCCAAAAAAAAAAAGTTCACTTACATGAGAAACTTACGAGTACAATAAATCTATGCTTAAACATATTACTGTATAGGTGACCTTAAATGAAATTCTCTCTTTGCGTCGTCTTCCTCATTACTGAGGGTCGTGACCCCTTTCCATTAATCACATAATGGTAGGAGTTTTCATGGGATACTAGTGCGGTGGGTCCCCACGTCCTTCCGCATAAAATATGGAAATTACTAACTTTCAAATTAATCATGATATTAAAGTTCACTTTAAAAATGCTTGTTTATTTTAAAAGTGAAAAATTTCATAAAATAGAAAGATTTTCATAAAATAATTCGTTTGGTACATTAGCGCTCCCTCAAACTGTATAGTTTTCGAACCATAAATTCTTAGCAGATATATCGGTTTATTAATAGCCTAGGTCCCTAGGACATTACTTTAAAGGCGTGTGAGGGATTTGTGCGGATGACCGAACAAGGTTCTCACCGCTTTAACACAAGCCCGAATGCATTCAATTCGCGCGCGTACTATACGTATGTATTTGGCGCTTTTTATAATACTTGTGTTTACAAGATTTTAGAGCTTGCATGTATGCACTAGACATAGAAGCAGTTATGTATTCTTATAAAACGGATAACCCTAGTCTTTATATCGGAAGCAGCATTAAAACTAATATAATTAATCGATATTAATATTATAGATTTTACTGCCATTTTTAATTGAACGAGAATACGACGAATCTAAATAATTTGTGATTGTATTTACTTATGTATTTCATATTTTTAAACTAATTTCAATTGAAGTTTTGTAAAACCACTCGTAAACGAAAGCGAAATAGTTCAATGCAAATTATTAGTAACTTAATTTTCTTTTCGAGGTAAAATCATCAATAATCAGAAATGTTTAATATCTGCAAGTAATTTGACTTGTCATATACACTTGCGCAAACTGTGCACTTGTAAGGTGTCAGACACGAAACTAGCGACGGTCGAGCGACGGCGACAGCGGGGCGATGGGGTCCGAGAGCTGGCGACGAATTTCGGGAAGGTCCTTTAGGCAAGCTGAAATTGTGGAAAAATATAATTTCGTTCATTGGCGAATCCAGTTCTGCCAGTCTGGTAGAGCGTTTGCGGTTATTTCGCTACTGCGCAGCATATTATAATATTCGCCAAAAAAATAATCCGAAAAAATATTTTCTTGGCAACTTGATTTTTTTATCTTTAAATTTTATACTTATAGAATTCGAAAAGATAAATTATCCCAGACGTTTTTATCGGTTATAAAGTATTACCAGATCTCTTTCAAATTGTTCCCGAAATTCGTCGCCAGCTCTCCGATTAATCGCATCGCCCCGCTACCGCTTATTTCGTGCCCGTACACTAAAACGAACAATTAAATATGTCCAATTTTGGATTAAAATGTGTATAAGAACTGTGATGGAATTTTTATAGGGCTGTAAACAGCAACGAACTGTTTTTTACTATGAAAAAGAATGCATAGGTATAGCGATCGATTAACAATTTGAGCGAAAAGCCAACTAGTGGGGTAAAGTTGGAGCATCGTTGGAAAATAATGGCGACAGGGCGGTTTTTACAATCGCAAGCAGTGATATTTCAATATGACAGCTTTATGTCATGTATAGCCGGCGCCAATTAAATAGTCATGTTTGAAGTTGACCGTTGACGCGTCGCAATAGCATATTTTCGTGCGTAAATAAATTGTTCGTTGACTTCGACTGTTTGTATGACAACTGCGCAAACAAGCACTCTTACCTCAGTTCAGAGACTATTTGATTGGCGCCAACAAAGGACCCTTACCTTGAGGTGCCTATACCTAATAAAGATTATAATTTTAAAACACGAACTTCAACAATATTAAAATAATACGGCTTTTAGAACCGGTAGTATGCCCACTGATCAACCAATAGCGTGCTTCCGTACGATATAAATCGTTCGCACCCCATTCGGTTCAACAAAGAAAACTTAAATTCTATACTGCGGATTTGCTCTAGTTGTTTGCCGATCACTGTACACGACTATTTATAAATCAATTTGTAAGCTCAATCAACATTAGAGAGTTTAAAAAATATACTCAATGCTCTGGACTCTAGTTTTCAAGTTCGGTGATAAAAACAAATTCCTAAAATTATAACATGCTTACGCATATGTTATATACATATTAGACTGAATTTTTATCAGTAAAATAAACTATACACAATACTTTCTAAATTAGATAAAAAAAAATTAGGTACTTACTACTTACCTAACGAGCTGTGAAAATATCTCTATGTAACATCATAGCGATGGTAGCGGTCCGATTGTTTTGGTATTTTCTAAGGGCCGTATGAACGGTCGGAACTCAAAGAAGATATTAACAATAAGTACATAATTGTTTTTAAATATATAAACTAAAGTGCACTGTTTATATTTTGCAAAAATTGTGGTAATATTTTAATAAAACAAAAAAAAATTAAATATATGTTAAAAATCAAATTATATGTATGTATTTCACATCCAAAAGCTCAGATGATGTTTCTTTAAAGAATATAATTTAAAAAAGAGAAGCTAAAATATTTAGCTCCGGGCCTCTTAAAAAGAATATATTTATAGCATCATTATATACATTTTTAACAAAAATATACACAAGTCAAAAATGTTGCAAAACATTTTACTTACAATTATTATGCTTTTCGAAATTTTACTAAAATACCCGAGCCATATCGTAAATCGTTATGAAATAAGCTTTTAACGTGCACTTCGGTTATTCAGAAAAATGCTGCGATAATTTAATTTTTTTTGCTTTTACGACTTAACTCCGTCCCATGAAGTACTTTTCCAGGACGCTACAATTTGTATCATTTTAATTATTATCTTCGATGGACACTATTAGACATTCAAATAAATTAGGCACCATGGCAAATCTCTCACAAAAATACAATAGAACTTAAAGCTATCTAGCCTAACCTAATTACTAAATTATAAATATGCCCGGTGGCAAGAATATTCGCTGGACAGACAGGTTGATCCTTTGCGCAAAAAATTTGGTTGAAATCAACCATGACGTTGACATGAAAATAAGGAGGAAGAAAGAGAGAGTGTTTATACAATAAAATTAATAAAGCAATCCAAAGAAGTTGTCTCAGGAAACAAATTCGTAATACTTTTTTACTAATTTCTTATGGCAGTATTATACTTATTGGTCCCTACTCCCTAGCCCATATGCGGTTACTCGATACGAACTTTAGTCTGCGAGTCATTTCGGGTACCAAATCCGGGCTAAGCGCTCGACGACAATCATGCATGAGAATAAAATGATGATTTATGATGGAAAGGCGTTTTTTCAATTTTCAATTTATTTATTTATATATACAATAACACCGTTTAACACCATAGCAGTTCGTATAGAAAACGTTGAGTAGGAATTTTTCTCTGAATGAGGGTAAACGACTGAATTACGTCATAGTTCTTAAGGATATATCGAGGTTATGAACTACATGCGAAGTTACGGAGTATACGAACCTCAGAGCGGTAAAATCGTCGATTAAATGGGCACAAATAAACTAACTATTTAAATTTGATTAATTCTTTAAACGTAATTCGGATCTGTGAAAGTGATCTTTTTTATAGTTTTAATAAACTTAGCGCATAATTATATCGATCATAATAATTATACTCATTTTAGTTGGATTTTCGTAAGCTTTAGTATATTTATTTATAGCTGACTAAATGTTTATCGGAGTTTTTTTTAAGTGTTTAAATTAAATTGTTTATTTATTCTGTGTAAATTTGTTTATAATAGAAATGGTTTATTCGAGGCTACCTGTGTAAATAAATACCTCTTTGTTTTAGTAGTGTCTACAATAACGGATTTGTGTTACTTATCCTTGATATTTTGCCAAATGTTTGATTTCGATTACAACACATTTATGTGTACCTACATAGTATCTATAGTAATGCTGGCTGTCTAGCAAAGATGTGCGAGGGTCACTTTAAAGCGGCGAGCAAGAAAAACATCATCCAACCATAATCAGACAGAGAACTCTCAGGTTGTTTAGTACTTACTCAGTTTATGAGGTAGTGAACCTTTTTTGACCAACTGCTCATGTGCCTCACATATCTTTGGGTGTCAGTCAGCCAGAAGCGCATAATCAGGGACGTTTTTGAGTTTTGTTTTCATTTCAAATTGAGGCATAACTGATTAGAAAAACTGTTAGGACTATCGTCATGAAATCACTCAAAAACGTTTCTGAATGCGAATTTTGTTTGTTGTGTTATGTTGATCGCGCATTACAGTGAAGCCTAGCAGCATCGAGTTTTTCACATTTTTTCAAAATTCTATTTCCAATACTGAAAAATACGTTGCTTGATCTTTGTTTCGTAATCAACGATCGGAGGCCTTACTATAAAATTTTACATAGCACCAACGTTGGTAGAATTCGACCGTCGAAACATTTTAGCGTTAAAATGAAATGTGCGAAATCAAAAACCTTAACTGCGTTGTTTCAAAGCTCAAGTTCATTCGTACATCTACAGCCTGAGCTTCAAGCGGAACTCTTGCGCCAGTCAAATTGGTAGTACTGAAAATTTGACTTCATATAAAGTACGTTTGGTTTATTTTAATTTGACAATGGGGCTGATTCTGTAGTGCACAATCTCTAAACTAAACTAAAATTAGAGCATTACAAATATTGCTAACCCTTTCATAATACTCCCTACGGAAAGGGACAGAACTACATTTACAGCTACCATTTTAGTTTAGTTTAGAGATTGTGTTACACAGAATCAGCCCCATTACTTTGTTTCGACGCTAAAATTCTATCTTCTTAACTAAGGCGCGGGATATTTACTAAAGACGCGGCGACGGCGCGGCGGAGATGCGGCGGCGGTGAGGCCCGAAGTATGAAAGCGGCGACCATGCGGAGTCCGCGCCTCGCCGCCTTTGAATACCTGGCGCCCCGTCGTCGCTTGTATACATTTTGTATGAAATATGATAGGCTCTTGTATTATGTCCTGTGCTTAAATAGTGTGCATGGGGGATATATAACACTCTCGTATTAATTCTACAGCTTTAGATTACTAAACTTATACTTTTTCGAGTTTTATTTGATTTTTTTATATTAAGTGATATGTTGCATTTAGTGGTGCCATTACGAAATGGCAGTTCATGTGATGGTTAATCAGCCTGTGTAAAATTAAATTATTGTTTTAACAGATACAAAAAATCTTTATTTTATTGTTTTAACCGTAATTTACAATGTAAACGTAAATGTATTCAATAATACAATTGGCTGCTAGCTTATGATTTGCGCAGGTATCGCACAATTTTAAAATGCACCTAAATGGACCCATGGTTCCGATGGATTAACGAGTACAATATATGACCTTGAAATGAAATGCTTATTTTTCCATATATTATAAAAATGGTGACTTTTATGATACTGAGATAATACCCGAGTACGGCTTCAGTCCAAAGGAAATTCGAGATTCGAATTCTCGATCGACGCCGCAGATTAGAAGGCATTTTGGACACGCTCCCGCGTTGTATTTAACCAGGTCTGAAAACGTTTGTATACTGAAATAAAATGCAGGCTAAGCAATAATTGATTGAGATTAAATACAAAGTATATATATAAATACAATTGTTATTATTATATCAATATAATTTATAAAATTTAAAACTTATCTTTTAAATATTTAGTACCTTACAATGTTGGGAACAAGACATATTGGCGTGTGCACCCGTTATATGATGCTTCAAATCAATAAGTACAATTACGTGCCACCTTAGAGGTAAAGTTTAGTAGAGTTCGTGTCAAGAAAGAAGTCCTCTAGCGACAGCGCTGTAGTCGCACGCTTATACAATTATTGTATGTAAAATGTATTAATTCCACTAATTGCCACGGGACTAATTCTTTCGTGACATGGACTGTGACACATTTTAGAATAACCGCCTTTTTTAAATCGGTTAAAAAACGTGTAGCTTTGCTTACTCTGCGCCAATATGTCTTGAGCCTATTTTAGCAATATAATTAATGATTGTTGATTTATAAATTATTTTAATCTGTACAAAATAATCTCATTTATTAATAAATAATCGTAACGTTATTGAAGTGAATTATTAAAAGTATTTCTTTTTTGTGTAATATTTCGGATTAGGACCTCTGTGTAGCTAGATTATTTATCGGTTTAATAATGCACTTTTTGTACCTATTTTTCTTATAAGTTTAAGACTTGTCATACGCATACACGTGTAGAAAATTGGTTTGTGGTATAAAAAGTAGTAAAAGTGAACATAAACTTAAAACTGATATTTGGCATAGAAATTGTAGCTAATTCAGTAGGTAGTACTAGCATTGCGAAAGCTAAGCTAGAGTAAGCTAGGCTCAAGGTACATTGTGAAGCGTAGCGCAGTGTCGTGCCATTTCAAATACTATTTAGCCTTTACTAATGTAAAATTTGCCCTTTTATAAAATAAAAACAAAAAAATACGACGCGCGCGTTGTCTATATGTTTTTATTTTAAGTAAAAAAAATTATACTGTAGTAGGTACAGCTTTTTGTTTAAAATAGTTTTAATCTCAGTTTATGTAGAAATATTCTAGAAAAGGCGCGTCGTCGCGTCTCTGTACTTCTGCTCTGTTGTAAAGCGCCTTGAGCCCTTATAGATCTGTATAGTGTATACTACTTTAGTTAGGCCAACTCTGAGTTTGTTTTACAAAACACTTAGGATTCTGACATCACTAGACCTATTTTCTACATCTGTATTAAAGGCGTATTTTGTACAATGTTATTTTTAAAGGAACAAAATAATGTAGTGTGGTAACAAAGGTAAAGGTTAGGTAAAAATGTAGTAAGTTCGGAAAATGGGTCTCAAAGTAGCGACTAAGTCGAGGCAATGTGATAGGCTGATTGATGTTGTGTAGACGCTGTGTCGAACATTCACTGTAATGGTTCACTCACACTCGTGTAGGCCGTACCGTGGTACCATAAACCATTAACCATTAGTGGTATTTCTTCCCCCTGGGCAGGTTTCCGCACTTAAACGACCCAGTTGGACGTCTGTTGTACATTGGGTGACTTATTTCTTAGATTTAATTGGGAATGCAACGAAAATCGAAAAAATGTTATCTTCGTTAAACTAACAAAAACAGCGCCAATTAACGAAGAGAACTAATACGTAACATCCAAAACAAGTAACTTGCATTATGAACGCAATAGTTGCATTTTTTTAAAATTTATTTAAAACTTTATATTGGTTTCGTTTTAGCAAAGAGTATTTAGAAGCCCCAATAATACCTACTTATTGACATGGTTAAACAACTTTCATTATTTACATTAGACATTACAGTGAATGTTCGGTTCAACTTGATTAGTATAATGAACGCCGTCGGTGCCAATTGGCTACTTGACAGCTGTAACTATAAAATATGAAATATGTTAGATTTGGTAGCTTGTAGGTTAACAATAATTATGCAATATGTATTTTGGATTAAAATAAATTGTATATATTTTATTTACGCAAAACAAATTTGAGATTTTTTATCTGTGGATTGCAAGACCCGAAAGGCGGATGCCATTGATTTAGCATCGTGTGACGTCACAACTCTCAAACCACAGACAGGGTACTTTTTATCTCATACAAACGTCACTGTGAGGTCGTGTGTTATACCTTTAAATCGTTTTCGTTTTGTTGAGAAAATTAACATAAAATATTTCGATTTGAGTTCGTGAAAGGTTTCACGAAATGGAGTCAGGCTATACAAAAGCTGATAGTGCAAATCTGCCTAAAGTCGATTCATTTATGGTTGCAAATTTATTTGCGTGTAATCCACAGTGTAATCCTAACTTTTGCTCTGCCGAGTTTCGTAATGTAAAAACTTCCATGTAAGTACCGAAATAAACAAAGTAATATTACTTAGGTCTCGTGTTTAAGACCTAAGAAAGTACTGCTGTAAAGTGACAGAAAAATAATTTATTTTAATTGTATGTCTTGTTTTATGAAGAAAATCATGTTCATTTTTGCTAGATCGAGTCTTAATTCTAACATCAAAGTGGTCTTCACAAAGTAATATCGCAGATTTATCCGTTTTAAATTCCGGGTCTCGGCAGATTAGCTGTAACCACTGCTTTTGACGTTTATGACATACTATTGTATGTGTTTATAGTACATAATACCTCAATGGTGTTTATATACAATTTGTCAGGATATTAATTAATTATTTGTAGACTGTAGACTTTCCACTCGAAATTACTTAAGACTTGGAGCGTCGTAGTTAGCTTTGTTTTATTTAGAGTTATGACGTCACGCTAGCAAATGACACGTGACCGGCTGTTTTCGCGCGAATTTAAAATTAATGTATTAAAAATTTAATTTTTTGTAATAAATAACGCTTTTTTTGAGAAAAAAATCATTGTAAGAGGTATAAAATGAACCCATGTACATTTTTAAGTATTTTTCCGAAAACTGTCAAATAGCCAATTCTTATATTGCTCGAAAAAATCCAATAATAAATGTTTTTTTTGATCATGAAAAAGGTATGCAATTGTTTTTGATAGGAATAGGAGTAGCTTTCGAGGCTGAGTAAGCGGTTACTGAGTTTTCGTCCACTGTATAAGACTATAAGCTCGATGATTTTTTTTGTTGGTAACTAAACGGACTGCTTACGGCATTGGTCCAATGCAGTGTGCGAAAACCTTTATAGTTGTTACGAATTTTAAAGGTATGTTATGTCATTTTACACTCGTGTTATTGTATGCTAGAGTGTTGACAAAACTTTTGGAATTCTTCTATATTTTGTATACAGCCCAATATTTATTGTACAGTGTAATAAAATACCATGCATGTATGTTTTTGTGTTCTTTTTCTTTGTTCAGGACTATATAATACCTATATCATCGATATATATATGTAGATTGTAGGTACTAGATGGGCCCTTTCATAGAAAAAAATTGGGCGTTCGCCCTGTAGAGCGTGCTCCACACCTGCATAAGCCTGTCTTTGTCCCTGCCATAGTGCTGTCCCGCTTTTCAGACTAGATGGCATTAATAAAATAAGTCCACATTCTTTGTTTGACAGGGCCCTATGTAAATTGTGATCGTTGACCTACGAGTATATAGGTAACGATCTCCTAATTGTATGGTCTTGTCCGCGCGTCCAAGTACAGCTACGAATTCTACTGTCTATCCGAAAATCAGTCAACTTTATTAAATTACCTGAAAGATTTGAAATGAGAGTCGATAAAACAGAAGTCCGAGGAGAGATTTGAAGATAAAATACTTGTCAATAATACTACGCCTAACGACTTGTGCGAAAAGAGAGTAAGTAATCCGATATTTAGTTAATAGAAATAAATGTTGGAAGACCAACGAGTCAACTTTTAGGGTTCCGTACCCAAAGGGTAAAAACGGGACCCTATTACTAAGACTCCGCTGTCTGTCTGTCTGTCTGTCTGTCTCCAGGCTGTATCTCATAAACCGTGATAGCTAGAAAGCTGAAATTTTCACAAATGATGTATTTCCGTTGCCGCTATAACAACAAATACTAAAAATTAAAAAAATATATATGTATATTAAGGGGGGTCCCCATACAATAAACGTGTTTTTTTCGTATTTTTTTGCTCAATATTAAAAACGGTAACAGGTAGACGGTTCAAATTTTCACAGAATATTAACTTGTATATTACCTTTCAAAATAAATAATTAAATGTCAATAAAGTAAATATTAAAGGGGGGCTCCCATACAACAAACGTAATTTTTATTTTTAATACGTCATAAATCGTAAAACTTACTACAGGTTTGTACGGAACCCTCGGTGCGCGAGTCCGACTCGCACTTGGCCGGTTTTTTTTAATGACATGGCTACACGGCTTTTTAGCTTGTGAAATATAATTATGATAGGAATGTGCACATTGCAGCCATGTACTCAATCATTTAACATAGCTTTTGTGTTATGGATTAAATGGCAAACAAACAAACATACAAGCAAAGTCGAAGATAATATCTAGGTTTTACAAAAGTTCTTAAGTAAAATAAAGGCTAAGTAATCGTGTAAAGTAAAAGGTCGAAATCTAGCCGCAATCAGATTTGAAGACAAACAAAAAGCAAAGCACCAAAAGGACTCATTGTTTCGAAATACGAACCAGTGAATGAATAGTTTTTCATCAAGATTGTTTAGGAGTAAAGGAGCTCAATATACTAAGGCTTTTATTTAGCGAGGGTTCGCAAAATTCCCGAGATAAGGGAATATGCTGAGCTGGGTCTTTGACGTGGTATCAAGGATGGGTGAAATTGAATCAAGCTTGCCCGCGGCGGAGTTGACGCGGTGACAAGGTAGGTATATTATAGGGAAACTGTTATTGCGTTGGTGTAGGTTTGGTTTTTGAAGGATTTACTTAGTAACAATGCGGTCATATCAAGGCTTTTTGTGGCCTTGCTGAAACTGGGTCATGTGAGTACCACCTTACCGAATACCGGTCATACCTGTAACGTAATAGACGTAAAAAAACGTAATCCATATCCATACTAATATTACAAATGAGAAAGTGTGTCTGTCTGTCTGCAGCTGCGCTTTCACGGTCCATCTGCTCAACCGATTTTGATGAAATTTGGTATAGGGATAGTTTGTATCCCGGGGAAGGACATAGGCTACTTTTATCCCGGAAAATTAAAGAGTTCCCGCAGGAATCAAAAAACCGTAATCCACGCGGACTAAGTCGCGGGCATCCGCTAGTAGGTATAGAAATAAAGCTTCTTTATTTTTACACCATCGTAAAAATATATAGGTACCTATATGTATTACGAATGGTAGTACCGATAGTAATTTATTTATACGATAAACTGTAATAAAACTCCGCGATACGTGATTAATTGCGGAAAATGGGAAAAGATAAAAGGTTCACAAATCATGCGCAGCGGTTAATAGCCGCGATATTGTCGCTGAAACTGTCTGCATTCGACGATTTTAATTGTATTTACAACTAGGTATAACTTTTATTAGGTAGTCCATGTGTGTAGTGTGTAGCTACCTACCTACTATGCAATTTGATAGTATAGTTCTTCTTCTTCTTCTCTTGGTTTTTGGCTGATAGTATAGTTACAACTCACAATAATTAAGTAGGTACAACTAGCGATCCGTCCTGGCTATAAAGGCAGATTTTCTGTTATCCCTACGAGTTGCCTAATTTTCAACCGATTTTGATGAATGTGGTAAGTATAGAGGTAGGTTATCTATCCCGGGGAAGGACACTCTACTTTTCCAAAAAAGGAGGAGGTTCTCAAATCGGCGTGTTATGTTTATTTTGAATCCCAGAATATTAAATCAAAATACTTTAATCCACGCGGACGAAGTCGCGGGTATCATCTAGTTGTTCTATAAAGTAAACAGATATTTTTTTCATACTAGTGTCATGTTAGGTATACCTACTTACCAAATCCTCATCCATCGTGCAGCGGAGCGACAAATCGGCCCTCTCATTATATCAACTTCTTATGATGTTACTTCGTTTCATGCTAGATTGCTCTTCATATGAAAGATACATTTTCCGGCCCACATTTTTTGTACTTTGTTACCAAAATTGGGGTATTTCTTTGGTTTATGATGTTTGATCTAGTGGTATGGAGGTTCCTTAAATCCTATCAGTATAAAAAAAACTTAAGTTTTACTTTACGTTATGATTATCTCGCATAAACTATAAACTATTATAGATTTGACGACCTCCCTGGCGCAGTGGTGAGTGCTGTGGTCTTATAGCGGGAGGCACCGGGGTCAATTTAGGAATTGGGGTAATGCTGCCAGCATCTTGGGTACAATGCCTCGCTGCGATGGTCTCGATGAGGTTTTAGATTTAATTTAATTTATTTTACTTAGTTTTAATTTAATAGTGTTTGTAATATTAGTTTTAATTTAGATTTCATTTATAGTTTGTTTATTTCCTAGTTGTAATTAAATAAAATGTTTTGTTATTTAGGAATTTATAATTTCTGAATTAACTATCGCTGGTCTGGTCTAGTGAAAGGCTTCGGCCGTCGCGTGGCTAGTTATCACCCTACCGGCAAAGACGTACCGCCAAGCAACTAAGCGTTAGAAGTTTGTCTTAGTTTCTTATAGGAACAGAAACAACTAAATTATACATTGAACGCGATTGATATTTGCAAAAAAAAATATTTACATAATTAGGCGCCTCCAACTAGGTTTTGTACCTAGTTGGAGGTAAAATATTTCGGTTTTGGGAATGAGGATTTTTCAACTTTCGGAAGTCCTTTAGACACGAAGCCGGCAGAGCGCCCCCTCCCGTTATAGTAGGGGAGCCCAAGAGGGGACTTTTGGATTTACTCCAGCGCGTCAGATATTGATAGCGTTTACGCCCCACGTGTCTCTGCTATCGAATGGTATGTTTGTCTGCCGGTTTGCATGGTGGTTGCCCGTACGGAATTAAAAATATTGGTAAAAAAACAAAAAAAAATCGAGCGCGTCAGATTTTCTGAGGAGATGTTAAGTGGACCCAAAAGTAGCTCCTATTCAAAAGGCTGACGATTCTGACGTGACGCAAAGACACTGCGGTTTATTGAAAATGCAAAAAAAATTGCCAAGAAATACTCGAGCGCGTCAGATGATCATACAGACGGTTCAGCATCATGTCCCAAACGTACTGACCCTTAATCTGATGATTATCTCGAGGAATTTTCTTAATGTGATGATTTGAAAAAAAAAACCTGTAGACGCTGTCCCCACCGGTGAAAGGATATTATACTCGAAGATTATAGGGTAGAAAGAAAAATAGGTTATATGATGTACATCATATAACCTATTTTTCTTTCTACCCTATAATCTTCAAATTCCATTAGGTCTCCACGATGCTCGAGTAAATCCACATTTAGCATCATTGCCTCCCCTACCATAAAGGACGTAAAGGTACGTCATATAAATCTGACATTAATAGTAGTTTGTGATATAAGGGCGGTAAATAGGTTTTTACATACGAGTTGACTAATGTCAGCCCGATGACGCCAGTCGAGGGCTGACCATCGTCACGAGTTTGTTAAAACCTTAACGCCCGTGTATCACGTGGTAGAAAGAAAAATAGGTTATATGATGTACATCATATAACCTATTTTTCTTTCTACCCTATAATCTTCAAATTCCATTAGGTCTCCACGATGCTCGAGTAAATCCACATTTAGCATCATTGCCTCCCCTACCATAAAGGACGTCAAGGTACGTCATATAAATCTGACATTAATAGTAGTTTGTGATATAAGGGCGGTAAATAGGTTTTTACATACGAGTTGACTAATGTCAGCCCGATGACGTCAGTCGAGGGCTGACCATCGTCACGAGATTGTTAAAACCTTAACGCCCGTGTATCACACGATATTTTTCAATACATTTGTGAGAAAACTTGAAATTAAAAGTCGAGTAGGTAGGAACTAGGTACTCACTAGAAAATGGCTTCTCTCGCCCATATTAGTCGAGATTTTCGGCGGCTATTACAAGCGCGACTTTTTTCTCACAGCTAAAATACCTACCTTATTGTTGATTTAATTTTATTATTACACATCACTTATACCACTCATCTTATTATTTAATCATTTATAAGAAAAACTCAATGAAACTTAAAAATAGCGCGCACAGATTCAAGATTTTAGTAGTACCTATCTATAGCGCGTTGTTGTAATTGCGTTTTTTTTAATTGGCTTCATGGCTCTAGGTTCTAGCTCTTAACTATTCCTGAACTATTCAGCCTTTACTTTTTTGATTTATAAAACTTAAAACAATTTTAATTAACTAAATTAAATACAATTTTGAATTTCATGAATTAATTTCATCAATCCACATTTAAATGTTATTATTTTTTAAGTTTTCTACATACAAAGTCAATATCATTATGAACCTTCTTTCAAGAAAACTTTTTATTTAGAAGTAAAGTGGCCTTACAAAAATTAAAAAAAAACTGCAAAAAAATAGCACGAGGGCAGTAAATTCTGCAAAAAAAAAGCACGAGGGCAGTAAAGGACTTGTCCAAGATTGGGCCTTGAACATGAACCAAGATGATTTTAATACACGTGAATAGAGATCCTAAAATATGGCTTTTAGAATTATTTACACATTTTTAAAGGACCCCAATTTGGAGAAAAATATATTTTTATTTTGTGGCTTTTTTAGATCTTTGTCTGAATTTTATCAACAGTAAAAAAAAACTTGTTTTTTTTTGTCACGTATGTCATTGGGTGATTGTCAAATGTCACTGTCAGTTTTGTTTATCTTAGTTTATTGGTGATTTATTGTTGTTTAATAATAATTATTTTACGAATGTCTCAAATACTCAATTATTATTTATTAATCTTATATTAGACTAAGAGATAACTGCAATTTTGGTAACCATCGCCAGAAAGGCTGATTCAGTGTTAGATGGATGTAGAGCTCTCCACTGATCTCAAAAGTGGCAGTCTGCCTGCATTTGGATGGCCCTTTAGCTAAATATGGGCGTTCAAAGACGGTTTATTGTTACCAAAAATGAACGATAATTAGAAAAGCTGATTCTTGTACAGTATTAAAGTATGCGCAGTACCTATGTAAACAGCGTAAAAACTGACGCATTTGGATGGGACTTTTTCTAGATATCAGCTTTCAAAGACGTTATAACCTATACTTACTATGCGTTCCTGTAAAAAAATATTAGCAATAACTTTGTCGCCGTTGATTGCTATTAAAAATTATTAACAGCAATCAACGGGACGACATAATAATTGCTAATATTTTTTTACAGGAACGCATAGTAAGTATAGGTTATAACGTCTTTGAAAGCTGATATCTAGAAAAAGTCCCATCCAAATGCGTCAGTTTTTACGCTGTTTACATAGGTACTGCGCATACTTTAATACTGTACAAGAATCAGTGCCGTAAATAGCCTTTTCTGCGCCCTGTGCGAGCTTCTATTACTGCGCCCTTGTTTTTTTTTTTAGATATTATAGGTACCCTAGCTAAAGCAATGCTATGTATAGGCCTACTTTATTTCATTCAGGGAAATAAAATAAAGCACAAGGACCTTGGTGTTGGTGGACCAATTATCTAATAATTTGGAAAAAAGTTATTTTTTGAAGAAATAGAACTGATGTGGGCAAACAAGCAGACGAGCTATTTAAGTGGACCCACCCTAATGCTTAAGATTTAATTTTTGGGCCACTTTGGTCTTCATACTTCTATAATTAAATAACACCCTGCAAAGTTTCAGTAAACTGTAAATTAAGTATTTCACAAAAATTCAAAAAACCTTCCTTATTGAGCGCCTGCGTCACAAAAGGAACCTACTGTCAATATTTCAAGTTTCTACCCTAGCGGCACACGCTAGCGGTTTAGGCAGTGCGTTGATCCCTTAACGATTTTATGCATTACTAGCGGATGCTCGCGACTTCGTTCGCGTGGCATAAGTTTTTTTAATTCCCACAGGCACTCCTTAATTTTCCGGGATAAAAAGTAACCTATATCACTCTCCAACTATACCCATGCAAAAAATCACGTTGTACCGTTACTCTGTCGCGGCGTGATTGAAGGACAAACTCTCTATTTAACGTCCTTGGGGATAAAATTTTCAAAAACTGTGAAACACGTATTTCTTTATTTTAAACCAGAAGCCCAAATACCAACATTCATGGCTATAACTTGAACAATGGAGGACTTTCATACAAACTTTCAACCACTATTTAACACTTTGGGGGTGGAATTCTGAAAACCTGTGACACACGTACTTCTTTATTTTTTAACGAAAGCCAAAATACCAAGTTTCGTTGATATAACTTGAGAATATCTTGCGAAATGAAGGACTTTCATACAAACTTTCATCCTCTATTTCACCCCTTCCGGGGTGGAACTTTCGAAAACTGTGAAACACGTATTTCTTTATTTTCAACCGGTAGCTCGCATACTAAGTTTCATCGATATAACTTGAGGAATGACGGACTTTCATACAAACTTTCCCCACCTATTTCACCCACTTAGGGGTGGAATTTTGAAAATTCCTTCCTTAGTGTGCGCCTACGTCACAAAAGAAACCTACTGTTAAAATTTCAAGTTTCTAACCCCAGCGGTTTAGGCTGTGCGTTGATTAGTTAACGATTTTATATATATATAGATCTCTATATATATATAAATCTCGTGTCACAATGTTTGTCCTCAATGGACTTCTAAACCACTTAACCGATTATAATAAAATTCGCACACCATGTGCAGTTCGATCTAACTTGAGAGATAGGATAGTTTATATTATATAGATTAGGATTATTAGTGCTACCCGTGCGAAGCCGGGGCGGATCGCTAGTAGATTATATAGATAGATTTTAGTTACTTCGGCATGATTGTGCAAACCGGCAGATTATGTTATTCCCGTGATCCGTGAATAATTTTCTTCAAAATAAAAAAAAACCGTGCTCGAGAATGTACTCGTACAGGTGACATTTTTTTTTTTTGCAAGTTTGTTACTATTAGGTCACGCTAAAATCGTCAGATTATTTGAATGTAGACCTACTCTTTTTAGCATGTAATTAACTCACTCTACCATAATCTGACGCGCTCGAGTAGGTATTTCTGATGATCGATTTTTTTTTAACTATTCTGATATGCTGTCCTAGATAGACCCATTCAATATAGAGAGATATACGATGAAGGTACTCTATAGGGTCCAAAGAATCGCCCCTTATATTAATCTGCCGCGCTGGAGTAAATCCAAAAATCCCCTCTTCGGCTCGTAGCCGGCCAGCCGCTTGACTCCGCTATACACTAAACACAATACGCTCGTGCGCTGCCAAAAAATGAGCGCGATGTTTTTTTCTAATTTAACAGACGTATATGAGGATACTGGCATGTAGGTACGTATGTGTTGGAATCGAGCACTAGGGGCGCAGCGGGAACTTATCAGGAGCAAACCGAAAAAATAATAGTGCTGCCTGATCTGGCCATTCTTGCGCCCCCCAGAGTCTACGCCCTGTGCCTGGGCACCGGTGGCACCGCCCTATTTACGGCACTGACAAGAATCAGCTTTTCTAATTATCGTTCATTTTTGGTAACAATAAACCGTCTTTGAACGCCCATATTTAGCTAAAGGGCCATCCAAATGCAGGCAGACTGCCACTTTTGAGATCAGTGGAGAGCTCTACATCCACCTAACACTGAATCAGCTTTTCAGGCGATGGTTACCAAAAGTGCAGTTATCTCCTATAATATATGTTGTATGTACTACCTAAGTAGTGAAAAATGGGTAGTTTATCGAAATGGAATATTAATAATCACAATTAATGCGCACTACCCAAGTTTTAGTGTTGCCATCATTGAGGTACTTGTACATATAATTCAATGGTTGCCATCCATCGAAAAATATTTTCTACAAACGATATTTTTCATAATTAATTTTTAAAAAAACGGGGTTTTCTAAAATTATTATTTAAATGGCGTTTAATGTTATATTTTTTTCTCTTTCACGTGATGGCAGTTTGGTTCTGGTTCATTGACACTCAGAATAAAAAACCACCCTCCATACATTGAATTATATGTACAGTACATAATACCTCAATGCCTCCATACTGAACTGGGACATGTCCAACTTACAAGCCCTGTTTACTGCCTCTGTAAGTGCATTTTGCGAGCAAGTGTATTGAAAAAAATATTACTGCTTTCGCGATGGTTGTATGGCACTAGATGTAGCTTGAATTGTAAGCATTTCTCAAGTAAATGGAGAAGGAAATATAACGATTACTGGTGTACCGAGATAGTAAATCTGGATCGTTACGAGAGGACTGCTTGCGAAATAATGATGATGGCTGTACGGAGGAGATAAGAGCTGGCACTTGTGATATTCATACGGCTTTTTGCATTATTAAGGCCACAATTTAGCCGTTATGTTTATCCATACTAGAATCTATCCATAGCACTTGATAATCTATACTAATATGGATGGATGGATGGATGTATGGATGGATGTTTGTTACTCAATCACGCCACAACGGCTGAACGGATCTGGATGAAATTTGGCACAGAGATAGATTATAGCCTGGAATTGCACATAGGCTACGTTTTATCCCGGAAAATTAAAGAGTTCCCGGGGGAAGCAAAAAAACCCTAATCCACACGTACGAAGTCGCGAGCATCAGCTAGTATTATACTTATTAATAGCGCGGGTTTTTGCATGACCAAAAAATAAAAACCTGTTCGGAAGAGCAACTAATTTTCTCATTTCTCTTTCAAGAAAGAGATCTTACTTATAAAATAGTAAGTCAATGAATAATACCTACTTATCTATTTCTCGTATATTTACTTACTTAGTTATTATTTGTATATGTATCTGTATAATGTATTTAAGTACCTATTACATAAATATTTCTTGATTCGTTTTGTGTTTTGTGTTCGCCGGTAGGTACTTATTTTTCTAATCTTCACTAAGTATGCCATCATATAAAAGTTCAATTTTTTCGCAACATGGCGAGGATTTTATTTTTCTCACGGGATTTTTAGAAACCTAAAAGCACGCAGACTTAAAAAAAAAAGTGACGGCAGAACACAAAACACAAAACGAATCGAAAAATATAGGAAAAACCATACCATAAAAAGAAAATCTCTTCTACTTTGTTATTATTTATGTAACTTTAGAGAAATGATCCGTACTCCACCGAAACGGTAGATATACCTATTACCTACCTACTTACTTATTGGGACAAATAGATAATTTATCTCCATCCACTGGACATTATTAACTGTAGTCTGTAATCCATTAACTAAGGGTCGAGGGAGAGTTTACCATTACGCATGGTTGTATGGGTATCATTAAATTATTAGGAAATAAGGGACTGTATTCTATCAGCTATGTAGTGAAACACACTCATGTATCATTGACCTAGCCTAGTCTCTATGAATTTGCACTTGTACGTCTGTCCGTCCGTCCGTCTGTCAGAGTCTAACAAACTTCTAAATTCAGACTTCTAAACACACTTCTAAATTACACAATCAATGTGTGTTCTGACATAGGTACATTGAATCAGTTGAATAAGTACAGAATTTTCATTTTTGCAAGCAATGCGGCCTTGCAAGTAAGACACAGGTGTGCTTACTGTTGATATTCTGCACGTGTCTAGCATTTTGCCATTCGTTGCTGATTGCGCTTGTAAAGCTGGCGCGGTGCCCGGCTGACCGTCCGGGTCGCAATAACGCTGATCTTATAATAGACGAATTATTAAGAAATACAAAAATACGGTATGACGACTTCCCTGGCGCAGTGTTGGGCGCCGTGCGGAGGCCTCGGGTTCGATCACCGGAAGGGTCAGTTTGGGAATTTATAATTTCTGAATTTTTCCTGGTCTGGCCTGGTGGGAGGCTTCAGCCGTGGCTAGTTACCTACCACCCTACCGACAAAGACGTGCCGCGAAGCAATTTAGCGTTATGGTACGATGCCGTGTGGAAACCGATTAGGGTATGGGTTTAATATAACTGCCATGCCCCTAATAGGTTAGCCCGCTACCATCTTACTGCATAATCACTTACCATCAGGTGAGATTGCAGTCAAGGGTTTTTTTTTTATCCACCATAAGGTGGGCTACCTTGTCGTGGATAAAAAAAAGATTTCCCTCTAGCGCAGTAGTGAGCTCTGTTGTCTTACTAGGGGGGATACCCCAGGTACGACACGTACGTTCGGGAAATTTCAAAATCTTTTTTCTCGTCCAAAATGCCTCATTGCCTGAACCCCAAAGCGGATTATACTGCGAGAAGCGCCGGCAAGAATCTCAGCAGTTTTTCTTTTCATAAATAGAAAAATGTTACTAAATGTAAATAATAGGTATACAATTCATACGTTATGTGGTTATACGTAACAAGTATTACTCGACTTGTGGGCTGCAGGTTGCGAAGCTGGTTGCTTCCATGCAACTTTGTCATTAAGAAAATCATCAATAGATTGGTCAGATATAAGTAGTTAGGTACCTATAATTATATTTTGTGAGCAGAGAAAAATTGTATTTTGAATCTGTGGTAGACTCCCACAATCACTATGAGTTTTCTTATGAGGATTTTGCAAAATAAAATACATTCTAGATCTCTTTTTAAATAAAGAAATATAATCTTAACTCAGAATGCAGTCTTATTTTACGTTCAGAAAAATAGCCTTTACAATTTTCTTGCGGGAAGGTAAAACGTTATTCACCGTCCACTGAATAAACGTTCCGAACGACTTTTAAAACATTTTCAAAGCTAGTTATCATGCAAATGCTTGTACTGGCAGGTTATATAGGCGATTTGACGGGAAAATTAGGTTTCCGAAGTAGAACTGAATATTTTGGAGAAAATTAATCGCTACGGCGGCGCCCCGAATATTGAAATCTATTTTGAGATTAGGTCAAGGAGAAAAACGTTAGACAGCCAACATAGGTAACTCCTTAAAGTTGTTAAATTGTTATCCTCCTTATATTTTTGCAGAATTTCGGACAGCCAATTTTGCATCCTCGGTACCGACATTATCATCTTAATCGCCGTCCCAGAACTGAGCTTGGGCTTACATTCTGAATCAGGAGGGTATAATAGGCCATAGTTTACCACGCTGGCTACGTGCAGACTTTACACACCTTTAAAACATTGCAAAGAACTCTCAGACCGGTGTCCTCACAATGATTTTTTAATTGCTCAAATAACTCAGTAAAGTTAAAGGTGCAAGTCATTAAGATATAAAAGATTATGTTGTTATCCAGGATGTCCGAAATTCGTCGTAAATTAAGAAGGCAAAGAATTAAACAAGGAGTTACCTAAGTTTGTTTTAACTACCGTTTTCTCCTTGACCCAATCTCAAATTTCAATATTCGAGGCGAAATTTCTTAAGTGATTAATTTTCTCCAAAAAATTAGAACTCCGAACCTTTCTAAGTCTTAACCAGTAGGCTATCACCGGTTTTATTCCAGCCATAGTAATCCAACTTTTGTTAACTTGCTCGTTTAGTCACCCTCTTAACAAGGATGATGTGAGGGCGGAAAATTCGGCGGAGTTTTCCTCACTGAATAATTTACACCAATCAAAATTTTCCTCACGAGTTGGCGCAACGCGGACTTCGCTCGAGTTTCGTGACCTCGTTAAAACTTGAGTTCTTCTGTGAACGTCCTTCTTTTAATTTGCCCTTTATCCTGTAAAGACGTGTAAATAATGAGACTAAGAGCTTGACACGTTCCATGTAATTAAATCTCTCTTTCTCTCGGCTTTATTTTCTTCAGTGATGAGTGCCTTGTTATTCTTAGATGATGAGATTGAAACTTAGGTTTCCTTCCGAATATTAAAATGTTAATGTTAAGTATATTTATATTAATATTATCGTTGTGTGCATGGTTGCCTGGTAGAGATCGCTTTAATGCGATAAGGCGGCCACTTGTACCATAGCTTGGTTTCATTGTTATTGTTTATAAGTAGGTATGTGTTTCTTGGTGTACAATAAAGAATTTTGTCATTAATTTTTCATTCATTCATTAATTCGACTACAAGAACAAGATTTCGGCAATCGGGTCTTATCATTCAGAGAAAATAAGCAGGCTCTCCCAGGTAGGTAGGTGCGATTGAAATTGATACCACAGAGTGCACCCAAAATGGGCGGGGCCTGGGAAAGATTCATACTTATAATATATTATGCAAAAGTGTGTTTGTTTGTCGGTTTGTCGGTTTGTCCTTCAATCACGCTGCAACGGAGCATCGGATCGACGTGATTTTTTGCATGGTTATAGTTGAGGACCTGGAGAGTGACATAGGCTTTTATCCCGGATAATTGAGCAGTTCCCGTGGGAATCAAAAAAAACTTATTCCACGCGGACGAAGTCGTGGGCATCAGCTAGTAGTCAATAAAACCATTTATATTTGGTTAATCCAACCAGGGAAATAGGTATTGCAAATAGACCACGTAACCGTTACTGTTACGATAGCAAATAATCAATTATTATTATCAATAAAATAATTTCATTGTTACAGTTTCAATTACAGAGGGAACGTTTTCGTTTAGCCTTTTGGCTAAATTCAGACAACCGTCCCATACGTTTATGAAAGTAAGGAAATAAAGGGAAGTGCAACTGTGTTTTCGCTTTAATAAGTATATCTCCCGCACTGGGGGCATACTACCATCATTTAACTAAAGCCGTATTGTTTTTTTTAATATTGTTGACGGTCGTGTTTTAGAATTATAATCCTTATTTTAGGGACGTCAAGGTATTTGACATGAAACTGTAATTTTGAAATAATGCTGCTTTATGCGGTATTAACCCCCCTTAGGCTAAAATCTGTAGAGATTGGCCGCCGTGACCGAAATTTCGGTCAAGAGTACGTTTTTATGACAATCACGTAATATCTCCTCGTAGAGCAGTAGTATGTTATTCGCCGGTTCTGCCCCACTCGCCTGCCCTCCCCCACCCACACCTCCCCGCTGCGGTTTTGCGTACTGCTTGCCGCTAAAAAAAAAAAAAAAAAAAAAAAAAAAAAAAAAAAAAAAAAAAAAAAAAAAAAAAGGTTTTGCCCCCCATTTGAATCGTTTGCGCGCATCCTCGTACTCGTATCTATCATATTTTCGGAGATAGCTTTCTTGCAGCGGCGCTCGTATTTCGTTAATGACATGGGTAATTACTCGTAGATAACGAACTCGGACGCTAATCACCTGTCCATTCACAATGGCTTCGAAGTAACTTCAACTTGCTAATCCATACTAATATTACAAATGCGAAAGTGTGTCTGTCTGTCTGTCTGCTACGCTTTCCCCGCCCATCTTTTCAACCGATTTTGCTGAAAACCTTAGTCCACGCGGACGAAGCCGCGGGCATCATCTAGTGACTAATATAATGCAAGGTTCAATCAAAGGAAAAATTCTTTTACGGTTTTATTTCATATTTATTGCTCTTTAAATAATTTTTTAAATAATCTATCCACTAACATATCATTCTCTAGCGTGTTATTATTGAATACATTTAAAAAATCATGAGTGCTATAACCCAAATACATGTAATACAAATAGGTAATACAATATTGACCACATACTAAAGTGAAGTCGTTTTGTATTCTTCTCGTACTGTACCGCCACCTCCTGGAATTTCTTTTCAGAAACTGCCAATGATATTTAGTCGGTGCTCGCCCATATGAATCAAAATACTGACCAACGCCATTCCTGTCTATATACATGGCTATCCAGTGGGATCCCGGTTTATTATCAGTATCCAGATTGCTTATTATATAACTCGGGGTTGAAACATAAATTGGTAATCGGTTCGCAGCATATGCATTGTGTTCAATACTTGGATGGATTTTGCTTAGATACGACTTTATCTCTAAGGTATTCATGTTACCTACGTGACAGATACAGATATCTTAACGCTGCAATGGATCATACATGAATGTGGATATAGAATGTACTTTACCTTATAACTTAATATAAAAATAAAAGATATATATTCATTTTAAAAGTGTTTTATTACATATAAATCTTATAATTTAAAAAAAAATACAAGTTTTGACTTAACCTATTTGCAATATAGTGTTACTTAACTGCTATAGTCAACTGTTACATTACGATTTCTATCAATTTCAATGACATTATCAAACTCTGCATAAACTATACAGTTGATGGTTTCATTAATAGCTGACTCAAAACGAACTTCTAATCTAACACTACCATGCTTTATAAGGTTCCAGTGACTCGAGTGAGCTGATAAATCAGGAGTTAAATCGAATGCTAAAAGGCAATAGCCTTTTGCGTATTGTTCCCTAGATATTCCGTTCCCTTCATTAAAAAAATGGATTCCCGTTCCTGAGAATAATGTATGATAGGCTGAACTGAAAGTATTATTACTGAATGATGGTTGCAAAGCTTTTGAAGGTATTTGTTGACCGTCAATATACAAACTAAATGTATTCATCTGATAATTTTCAAAGTTGAATGGATTTTTTGTAAGAGTTCCATTAAATGCTGCATTACTAACAAATCCGACAATACATCTTTTAGGAACTTGACCAAGAAAAATATTATCGAGTGTTTTACCCTGAACCCCTGAAGGAATTGTTAAAACTTTAACTTCCGCTCGAGTTATTGGATATTTTGCAGTAGTAGATGCTAAAACTTTTTGATGTGCAAGCAATACAGTTGGATTTATCCGCGCGCGCCGACCTATAAGTCACATTAATGAATCATTACATAGATATTTGTGGTAGATAAATTATCGTTACGAACTGGAAGTCAATGACTGTACTCATTAGACATGAACTTTTACCGATATCGCTATTTCATAGAAATATTTAAATTACTACTAATGGTTTCTTTATCACCACATTGTTAGTTAAACTAGATTGTACAGGACACTATATATAAAACCGAGAAAGCATCGGTTCACTCATACTGTAACTTCACTACTGCCACTACTACATACTGTCACTTCTTAACTGTAACTATTAAGTGTTAATTTTTGGGTTTCTAACCTAAATTGTTTTGTGAGTGTTTGAAAGTTTGTGTTACATACCGCAGAAATGGAGGTGAGCTATTTTTATTTTGTATTAGTATTCTTATTTTCATATGTTGTCCTTTAATTTAAAAAAAAAATAGTCTAACATTAACTTATATATTGTTACAGAATAAGTCATACAGTCCTAGTAGTCAAGAAAATAATACTTATAAACAATATTATTTTCCTACCAGTGATTTTGCTGAAGAGGAAACTCAAGAACTTTATATTGAACAGGAAATGCTATCAAAGAAGAGAAAATCAGAAACTTTAGACAAATTTTTTGATACCCCTACCAAAAACAAAAGAAAGCTTAATTGTTCTACAGTATCACGAATAAATGAAGATGATGGCAGATCTTACATTTCCACAAACACTGATGATGGAGCGACAGCAAGCTATCTTATAAAAATCGAGTTGTATGATTTGAAAAAAATATCTAAAATACCTCCATCTGAACACTGGAAACATGCTAACGTTAGAATAAAATATTACACTCAGAAAACAAGTAAAGTTCTCGCGAACACTAAAGATATCATATATAATATTACTAAAGAAATCGCAGAGACAGAGGGGTGTAAGAAATACTCCTTTAATAATTAATTTCTAAATTTTTAATTAATTACCTAGTTCACTTTGTTCACAGTAATGTAATTAGCAACTTAAGTATCTTATTTACCAGGCAAGCTATCTTATAAAAAATTGAGTTGTATGATTTGAAAAAATATCTAAAATACCTCCATCTGAACACTGGAAACATGCTAACGTTAGAATAAAATATTACACTCAGAAAACAAGTAAAGTTCTCGCGAACACTAAAGATATCATATATAATATTACTACAGAAATCGCAGAGACAGAGGGGTGTAAGAAAGATCGCTCCTAATTAAAGATATGGAAAATGTAAGCGAAGTTTGTGTTAGTGCTTTCTTCAACTCTACGGATGAAGAACTCTATGAATTATGTGAAAAATACGAAACGAACACTGAAGAAAGTGAAAATGCTTTCTGTGATTGTATAGATGACGTTAAACTATATGAATTGTGCGAGGAGGTGGAAAAAAAAATCATGTAAGTACTTAAGACACTTGACATTTATAGTTAAATTTTTATAACTTATATATACGAGTACATATATTTTTTATTTTTTTATTTTTAGTCAAAGTGATCAAACACTACAAACTGGAGGTGCTCTCAAACGGCGGATCAATGTCTCAACAGTGAATAACCAAGCGAAAAAGGTGAAAGTGAATGAAGGAGCATCTACATCATCTATTGAAATCCAGAATGATACAAATTCTAGTTCGTCATCTGAACACATAGGAGGTAATAAAATTAAATGTGATATTTGTCAAATATATGTTAACAAAAAGTATTTTGCAAATCATTTAAAAAGTAATCTTCACAAAAATAATCACTTGAAGCCACATTCATCATTGCCAAATGTGCTAGTAATAGAGTCAGCTTTTGGACAAAGAATAAAAACCTATAAGATAAATAGTAAAAGAGATGATACATCTAACTTAATTTTTAAGACACCTGAATTATTTTTGAATTCAATAAAAAATGATATATTATTCCTTATCCAAGAGTCGATCAAAGAATATACTGTTTTGAAGATAAACTTCATTTTACATGCGGATTTTGTTCAAGAAACTAAAAAACTCTCGAACTCTTTTGACTTTCAAACATGTAATTATGTTGTTTTTACTGGAGACGATTTAAATATATTCATGTCATCTTTATGTGATACTTTGATAAATAAAATAAGTGCCTTTGAAAGAAAAGATAGTGGTTGGAGCCTTACCAATATGAAATGTTTGGATATGAATGTAAATAAATTTAATCCACTCCGTGGTACATCATACATTGATTTACCTCGAGATATCAAAGCTAAAAAAGCAGTTATTAATGTTAAAAATGCAGATAATATGTGTTTTAAATGGGCGTTACTCTCTGCTTTATATCCCCCCAATAATAATAAAACAGATAGAGTATCATCATACAGCATGCATACAAATAAGCTTAAGTTTGATGGTGTATCTTTTCCAGTTAAATTAACAGATATACCTAAAATAGAAAAACAAAACGACATAAGTATAAATGTGTTTGGTTTAGAATATAACAAAGACAATAAACAGCACTGTATCCTAGGACCGTTATATTTTACACAATCTTGTAAAACTACTCATGTTAATTTATTATTGATATCAAATAAAACAAATTCACACTATTGCTATATTAAAAATATGTCGCGTTTAGTTAGTAAGCAAATCTCAAATCAAGAGCATGCTATTCACATATGTGATGGATGTCTACTACACTTTCCAACACTTGAGAGATTAGAAAATCATCGAAAAAATGATTGTTCCCATATCGTTACAGAATTACCAAACAGTGAACCCAAGAAGAAGAATTGGTTTGGACAACCATCATCAAACAATAAGATAAAGTTTGATAAATTTAATAAAAAGTTAAATATACCATTTGTGATATATGCAGATTTCGAAGCGTTTATAAAACCTATAAATTCATGTTCAAATGATCCTCACAAACCTTTTACGGAAAATGTTCAAAAACATGAAGTACATAGTTTTGGTTATTATGTAAAATGTTCCTATGACGATAGTCTTTCAAAATATGAAACGTATAGTGGTCCAGATTGTACTAAAGTATTCATGGAACGACTCTATGAGGATATAAAATTAATATGTAAAAAGAATAGTTATCAGAAACGTCCAAACCCTCTTACGAAAGAAGATGAAAAGTATATTGCATTCTCAAACAAATGTCACATATGTGAAACCAGTTTCAGTAGTGAATACGTTCTCGACTATGATTGGCATACTGGAAATCTAAGAGGTATTGCTCATGAAGTTTGTGCTGAAAAATATCGAGCTCCGCGTCATATACCTGTTTTATTACATAATCTTAGTAATTATGACGCTCATTTTATTGTCCATTCTTTGAATTTTGTAGAAGGCAAAATTGAAGTAATACCTCAAAACAAAGAGAGATATATTTCTTTCTCAAAGAAAATAAGTGTTAATAACCAACATGTAAGTTTGAGATTTGTAGACTCTTTTAAATTTTTGCCGTGCAGTCTCGATCAATTAGCCAAAAATTTAAATGATGATCAGTTCCAATCTCTTAAGAAATTGTTTCCAAATGATGATGACTTTAATCGTTTAAGAAGAAAAGGTATTTATCCCTATGAATTCATGAGCTCTTATGATTGCTTAAAATTATCATCGCTACCATCTCAACCACAATTTTACAGTTCATTGACTAATACTCATGTTTCTGATGAAGAGTATAATCGTGCAAAAGATGTCTGGAAACATTTTAAATGTAATAATATGCTTGATTATTCAAACTTATATCTTAAAACTGACGTTATATTATTAACAGACATTTTTGAAAATTTTCGCAAGATCTGTCTCAAAACTTATGGTTTAGATCCAGCTCATTATTACACAGCTCCTGGATTAAGCTGGGATGCCATGCTTAAGTATACGCAAATAGAATTAGAATTGTTAACAGACTTTGATAAAATAGCTTTTATTAAATCGGGGATCAGAGGCGGAATATCTCAATGCAGCAATCGTTACGCAAAGGCAAATAATCAGTTCATGGATGATTTTGATAAAGACAAACCCCAATCGTACCTGACATATTTAGATGCAAACAACCTGTATGGGTGGGCTATGTCTCAATACTTACCAACAGGAGGGTTCGAATGGGTAACAACTGATACAAATGTTAATGTATCAGAAACATCAGACTTTGGATTTATACTTGAAGTAGATTTAGAGTATCCGGATAATCTTCATGATTTGCATTCAGATTTACCATTATGTCCAGAAAATGTTATAATTGGAAATTCTAAAGACATGAAATTAGTACCAAATCTTAACAATAAAACAAAATACAAAATTCATTACAGAAATCTAAAACAATGTATCAACATGGGTATAAAATTGACTAAAATACATAGAATATTAAAATTCAACCAAAGTGCTTGGTTGCAACGATATATAGATTTAAATACAAATTTACGAACCTTAGCTACATCAGACTTTGAAAAAGATTTTTATAAACTTATGAACAATTCTGTTTTTGGTAAGACTATGGAAAATATTGAAAAAAGGGTCAATGTTAAACTGTTAACACACTGGGAAAATCGCGGTAAAGTCTTAGGTGCACAAGACTTAATTGCTAAACCAGAATTTCATAGCTTATCTGTTTTCTCTGAAAATTTAGTTGCAATACAGTTACGGAAAACAAAATTAACTTATGATAAACCTATTTATTTAGGATTTTGTATATTAGACATTTCTAAAACTTTAATATATGACTTTCATTATCAATATATGTTAAAAAAATTTGAAAACAATATTAAACTATTGTATACGGATACAGATAGTTTAATTTATCAAATTTTTACAGAAAATTTTTATGAAGATATAAAATCTGATCTCATAAATTATTTTGATACATCTGACTATCCAAATGATAATATATATGGATATCCAAAAGTCAATAAGAAAAAAATAGGGTTTTTTAAAGATGAAAACAATGGTAAAATTTTCAAAGAATTCGTTGGGTTACGATCAAAAATGTATACATTAAATATTGATGACAAAACTATAGCAAAAGCGAAAGGGGTAAATAAATGTATCACAAAAAGAATGACAATGGAAGATTATAAATCATGTCTATTTGAGAAAAAAAATCAGTATTGTAACATGTTGAGATTTCGATCTATTAAGCACATGATTTTCACACAAAATATTAACAAAACTTGTTTGTCACATAATGATACAAAACGTTATATTTTAGAAAATAACGTTGATACATTGGCTTGGGGTCATTATAAAATTAGAAATAAATAGGTAGTTTTTTGTAAATATTAGTTAAAGATATTATTGATTGTAATTATTTTCTCATGTTCATAATTTTTTCATGTTTTTCATTTTGTAATATTTTTTGTGTTTATATTTTATAAATATTTTTAAGATTTTTAAAATTTAGTATAAGAATACAAAAAAAAAAAAAAATTATTTGCTTTATATTTTTTTGTTTTTTTTCAATAAAATATTTTTTAAGATTTTTAATTTATTTTATTTCAATGCTTTATAAAGTACCCTATAGAATCTACTTTAACTAAGAACGTGGTGATAAAGAAATTATTTTGTGGTTAATGAGTATAGTCATTAACTTCTTGTTCATAACGATAATTTATCTACCACAAATTTCTACCTAATGATTCATTCTTGTTAAAAACATATTACGAACTACACGTCATAATGTTTTATTTTGTTCATCCTTTTACTGCTATTGTAGCTGGACCTAGTGGTTGTGGGAAATCAAATTTTGTTACAAATTTCATAAAATATGCTAAAGACATTTGTAAAAGAGAATTCACACAAATAATTTGGTGTTATGATGAAATGCAGCCACTTTACAATTTACCAAATGTTAACTATCATGAAGGGATTCCGGATCTTTCTATGTTTGATGGAAAAGATGCTCAGCTTGTTATTATTGATGATCTCATGAGGGAATCTGATGGTCGTATTGTTGATATTTTCACTAAGGGTAGCCATCATAGAAACTTAAGCGTCTTTTACATTACTCAAAACTTATTTCATCAGGGAAAAGGTCAAAGAGATATATCTTTGAATTCCAGTTATATTATTTATTTTAAAAATCCTCGAGATAAAACGCAAATACGATACTTGTCCCGACAAGTTTCACCGGATAATTCAAAATTTATTGAAGATGCCTATAAAGATGCCACAAAAGAAGCACACGGATATTTAATGATTGATCTTAAACAGGATACTAATGATATGTGTCGAATTAAATCAAAAATATTTCCTCCAGATGAATATTGTGTAGTATATGTCCCAGCAAAAGAGTATAAATATTTAAAGAATCATCCAATTTCTATCATTTACAAATAATGCATCAACGTTTGAAGACCCATAAAGAGCTGCTAAATGCATTACATACACTTAAACCTAAATATAAAAAAGCTTTATTGAAATCTTGTGACGAAGAAGAAATAAACTGCATCTGTGAATGTATTCATAACGTTTTACAAGGTAAAGTTCCAATAGAAGATAGACACAAGAAAAAGTTACAAAAATATAAAAAAATACTACGCAACTTGGTTCGCAAAGGAACAAATAAAATAAGAAAAAATATACTAATACAAAAGGGAGGAGGTTTTTTACCTTTAATTTTGGGGGCTATTTTAAGCGGACTAGTGTCATCTTTAGTTTAAAATGGAAAATGTTAAGAAAATGGTGTTAGTTGAACCAAGTGTCATAGAAAAATTAAAACAACATACTAATATTGAAAATCCTAAGTCTCGATTGGATGCAGAAATGCAAAAGATCTTAAATAGTAAGATGGAAGATACTAAGAAGTGTATTTTATATCTACAAATTTTACAAAGATACCTACATTTTACCCAGGAGGATCGTCAACCTATTGAATTACCGATTATAACTGAAAATTTGAATAATATGGAATATAAAAATAATGACATGAAAAATGAAGACTTAGTTCCGACTGAGACATCATCACATGAAGTAAAAGAAAAAAATATATTAAATAATCAGACACGTTACACTTCAACAGAAATATTAAGTTTAATACCTAAATCATATTTGAAAAAAGGTGAGTTGTTACTGAACTTTATCTCTTTGAGTAAAAATACAATTGACTGGGATGATGAAGGTACAGTTATAATAAATAACGAAAAAATTCCTGGTACTAATATTGTTGATCTAATTAATGACTCACTGAGATCACTTAAAAAAAGTGATCCTATAGGTTGGGAAAAATTTGCAGGAGCTTTAAATTCAATTAAAATACCGTTGACTTATATCGGTAATCCTAAGAGATCGGAGTATATTCACCAACTTCAATTGAATAAGCTCGAAAGTAACTATAAATCAAATAAAGAAACCTTAGTCACACCTATTTCTAGAGGTGATAAACATATGACAAAGATTAAGAAGAAAATTGATTGGGAAAAATGGACCCCTTATTAGAAATTAATAATATATATTATAATCCAAAACATCCTGCTGGGTTCAGTAGTATAGAGAAATTATCAAATGCCATGAGAGGTAAAATGTCTAAAATAGATGTTAGAAAATGGTTGCAGTCACAAGATACTTACACACTTCATAAACCTGTTCAGCGGAAGTTTGCTCGAAACAAATACATATTATCAAATGTAAACGAATTATGGCAGGCTGATCTTAGTGATATGAGAACTTATTCGAAATATAATGATGGTTACAATTATATCTTGTGTGTTATTGATGTCTTTAGTAAATATGCATATGCTAGGGTGCTGAAAAAGAAAAATGCTGAAACTATTATTGAATGTTTTGAAAGTATTTTTGACGAATCCAATACTACTCCTACACATATACAGTCTGACAAAGGTACTGAATTTGTTTCACAAGAGGTTAGAAAGTATTTCAAAAGTAAGAATGTAAATTATTACACAACCAATAATCCTGATATAAAAGCAAGTGTTGTAGAAAGATTTCAAAGAACTCTAAAATCTAAAATGTGGCGTTATTTTACATATAAAAATACTTATAGATATATAGATATTTTACAAGACTTGATAAATTCATATAACCATAGTTTTCATTCTAGTATTAAGATGTGTCCTTGTGACGTTAGTTCTCAGAATATAATGACGGTTTGGAACAATTTATATGATAGGATATCGATTCATAATAAACTATCATCGAGAAGTGTACTACCTAAATTTCATGTTGGTGATCATGTTAGAATTTCAAAATATAAACACATCTTTCAAAAAGGTTATGAATCTAACTGGAGTGATGAAATATTTGTTATAACATCAACAATAGATAGATATCCATGGATAGTCTATACATTAAAAGATTTACAAAATGAACCCATAGTTGGAACTTTTTATGAAAAGGAATTACAAAAGGTATCATATGATTCATCTTCGAACTATAAAATAGATAAAATCCTTCGTTCTAGGTATTCTGGCAACAGAAAAGAAGTGTTCGTGAAGTGGAAAGGTTATCCTGATAAATTTAACAGTTGGATTCTAGAGTCTAGTTTAAATCAAATATGATAAAGGAAAACTTTTATTTAACTTTACTTAGTAATAGTTCAATAGAATACTTTCCAGAAAACAAAACAACTATGTTTTCAACGAAGTTACCAAAATCCCTTGTATTAGAAGGTGAATGGTTTGTTGGAGTTGTAGAAATTCAATATCCTTGCACCGTATTTACTGTTCAAGAAAATGAAAATATTATTAATACATCGAAGTGGGTTTTAATACCTGATAATTCAGAACATTCATTAGTGCACTATAGAGGACAAATTCCTGCCATGAACTATGACAGCATTCAACATTTGATAGCAACTTTGAATAAAAATACTTTTAATGAAATTATGTTTAATTATGACGAAATAACCAAACAAGTATCAATATTCATTTCGGATAACTTTATTGATACACTTACGATGTCAACAAAATTATGTTTACAACTTGGGTTTGAACCAAACAAAAATCTTGTAAAAAATAAAATTGGGACCTATCCTTCTAATTTAAAATTAGGGTTGCCATCTCAATTGTTTATTTACTGTGATATAATAGAACCACAAATTGTGGGGGATGTAATGGCTCCTCTTCTCAGAATTGCACCATTAGATACAGCAGCATATGTATATGGAGCAAATAAAATGCATATTTTCTCACCACCTCACTATTTACCTGTTATGCGGCGAGAGTTTGATACTATTGAAATAGATATAAGGTCAAGCACTGGCAATAAAATCCCATTCCAGTTTGGAACTGTGTGCATTAAACTTCATTTTAGAAAATTATAATGGATCCTTATCAAAACAGGATTATATGTCCTTACGAACAATATTATTCACATCAGGCTGGATCAGGTATTGGAGTAATTTATAAAGGTGTACCATATCAACGTGGCCATGGTATTGGCAGTTTTCTTGGAGGATTGTTTAGGTCTATTTTACCACTACTCTCTAATGGTGCTAAAGCCATAGGAAAAGAGGCATTAAATGCAGGTGTTGGTCTCCTATCAGATATGGTTAGTGCACGACCTATGGAAGATTCTATTAAAACTCGTCTTAAGGAAGCTAGTTCTAACTTAAAAAGAAAAGTACATGATAAAATAGACAGAATTAATATGTCTGGTTCAGGCTATATAACTAAAAGAAAACGTCAATCTTCATTCATTCAACCGCTGACAGCTAAAGTGAACGCTATTAAAAAATCAAGACTCAGTCAAAATAAAATAAAAGATATATTTTGTAATTAATTATGTCTTTCTTACATAATCATTCATGTGAGTGTATTAAATCAGAGTTAGATTTGTTTGCTTTACCATCCACACAAACAAGTATAGAAAATGGACTATGGATTCATTACAAACCCATTTCATCCCTTGCTGATGACGGACCTATAGAATTTCAAATACCTGGAACGAGCGATGACTACATAGATTTGTCTCATACGTTGCTTCATTTAAAGGCTAAGATAGTGAATCAAGACTTATCAAAACTTAATTCATCAACAGCTGTAGCTCCAATTAACAATTGGTTACATTCAGTTTTTAGTCAGCTGGATGTATATTTGAATCAAAAACTCATTTCACCACCAAACAATACATATGCATACCGTGCTTATATCGAGACATTGTTAAACTATGCACCAGCAGCGAAAGAATCTCACCTGACTTGTGGTCTTTGGTATGAAGATACTGCAGGAAGTATGGATTCGGCAGATGAAAAAAATACAGGTTTTATTAAAAGACAGACTCTTGCATCAGAAAGCAAAGAAATAGAAATGATTGGACACTTACATGGTGATATATTTAATCAGGAAAAATTTTTGATTAATGGTGTTGAAATGTGTGTTAAATTAATTCGCTCAAGGGAAAATTTTAGTCTTATGGCTTCTTCAACTGATTTAAAACTTAAAGTGTGTATCACAGATGCGACTCTTATAGTTCGGCGCGCGCGGATAAATCCAACTGTATTGCTTGCACATCAAAAAGTTTTAGCATCTACTACTGCAAAATATCCAATAACTCGAGCGGAAGTTAAAGTTTTAACAATTCCTTCAGGGGTTCAGGGTAAAACACTCGATAATATTTTTCTTGGTCAAGTTCCTAAAAGATGTATTGTCGGATTTGTTAGTAATGCAGCATTTAATGGAACTCTTACAAAAAATCCATTCAACTTTGAAAATTATCAGATGAATACATTTAGTTTGTATATTGACGGTCAACAAATACCTTCAAAAGCTTTGCAACCATCATTCAGTAATAATACTTTCAGTTCAGCCTATCATACATTATTCTCAGGAACGGGAATCCATTTTTTTAATGAAGGGAACGGAATATCTAGGGAACAATACGCAAAAGGCTATTGCCTTTTAGCATTCGATTTAACTCCTGATTTATCAGCTCACTCGAGTCACTGGAACCTTATAAAGCATGGTAGTGTTAGATTAGAAGTTCGTTTTGAGTCAGCTATTAATGAAACCATCAACTGTATAGTTTATGCAGAGTTTGATAATGTCATTGAAATTGATAGAAATCGTAATGTAACAGTTGACTATAGCAGTTAAGTAACACTATATTGCAAATAGGTTAAGTCAAAACTTGTATTTTTTTTTAAATTATAAGATTTATATGTAATAAAACACTTTTAAAATGAATATATATCTTTTATTTTTATATTAAGTTATAAGGTAAAGTACATTCTATATCCACATTCATGTATGATCCATTGCAGCGTTAAGATATCTGTATCTGTCACGTAGGTAACATGAATACCTTAGAGATAAAGTCGTATCTAAGCAAAATCCATCCAAGTATTGAACACAATGCATATGCTGCGAACCGATTACCAATTTATGTTTCAACCCCGAGTTATATAATAAGCAATCTGGATACTGATAATAAACCGGGATCCCACTGGATAGCCATGTATATAGACAGGAATGGCGTTGGTCAGTATTTTGATTCATATGGGCGAGCACCGACTAAATATCATTGGCAGTTTCTGAAAAGAAATTCCAGGAGGTGGCGGTACAGTACGAGAAGAATACAAAACGACTTCACTTTAGTATGTGGTCAATATTGTATTACCTATTTGTATTACATGTATTTGGGTTATAGCACTCATGATTTTTTAAATGTATTCAATAATAACACGCTAGAGAATGATATGTTAGTGGATAGATTATTTAAAAAATTATTTAAAGAGCAATAAATATGAAATAAAACCGTAAAAGAATTTTTCCTTTGATTGAACCTTGCATTATATTAGTCACTAGATGATGCCCGCGGCTTCGTCCGCGTGGACTAAGGTTTTCAGCAAAATCGGTTGAAAAGATGGGCGGGGAAAGCGTAGCAGACAGACAGACAGACACACTTTCGCATTTGTAATATTAGTATGGATTAGCAAGTTGAAGTTACTTCGAAGCCATTGTGAATGGACAGGTGATTAGCGTCCGAGTTCGTTATCTACGAGTAATTACCCATGTCATTAACGAAATACGAGCGCCGCTGCAAGAAAGCTATCTCCGAAAATATGATAGATACGAGTACGAGGATGCGCGCAAACGATTCAAATGGGGGGCAAAACCTTTTTTTTTTTTTTTTTTTTTTTTTTTTTTTTTTTTTTTTTTTTTTTTTTTTTTAGCGGCAAGCAGTACGCAAAACCGCAGCGGGGAGGTGTGGGTGGGGGAGGGCAGGCGAGTGGGGCAGAACCGGCGAATAACATACTACTTAGAGCTCCACCGCTATAAGCTTCGGATCGTTAAACAGTGCAATATTGGTTGTACTGTACGCTTAATTGCCATATCATGTTGGTGTGTTTATGGAAACGGTTTAGTAAACTGTCAATGTAACTGAGGTATACCAACATCGTCACTTACGAGTAAGTAGCCATAGTATCGACCTCACATCGACCTATAATATCTATTGTCGTATTTATAATATTTAAGATCGGAATTTTGTCAAATACTAAGAAATCTTATTTTTCTACTAATAATAATGTCGGAAAGTAGGATATAAACATCATAACTTTTGAATTTAAAATGTGAAAATTTGTATGTTTTTACATCTTTCACGTTACAATGACTGACCCGATTTGGCTGAATTTCGACATGGAGATAGCTTTATAACCTGATTTATCACACAAACACTACATTGTTTTCCGACACCTGTAGGATGTACCTACCCACCGAACCATGCCTGATTGTAATTTCCCGGATCAACCAGAGGCCCGATTATTATCTAAGCAAATCGTAATCAGTATTACTTGAACACCCACCCGATTGCGTCAAGGTAATCGTAATCGTTTGTCAAACGGATAGTTCGACCTGTTTAAGAAGTTCATATATGCGGAGATGCCTGCACGTCAAAAAGCATGTATGAACTCCTAAAACAGTTCATGTAATACGTTTTAAGCTCTCAAATTATTACGATTTCCTTACACAATTTTGGGCCTGTGTTTAAGGAGTTCATACCTATTTGACGTGCACGCTTTAACGAAATCCTTAAACAGGTCGAATCCGTTTGTCAAACGATAACGATTACGATTTCCTTACACAATTGGGGGCAGAAATAATAGTTTATTTACAAAAAAAGAACATGAATTTTTTGTATGGTCATAATATTAAAATCACTGCACCAGGGAGAGTACATAAAAGAGGAAACATTATTTTTTATCGCGGCAACACAATGACACGATGGGATTCGAAATGACCAACGCTCATAATACACGAGAACCATAAACGTTGTTTACAGTTTTAATTTAAAATTCATAGTTTTGCGGAAAAACTGCCCACCGCAACATTTGACGCATTGATATTGCTTTTTCGACACGTTGATTGCCGAAATAATTCATACTTTTGTTGGAAAACAAAAAAACATTGGTACCTACTTGGTAGTCATAAAGAACATAACTAACTTACTTACTTGATCAAAAAATTATTTCACTTTCACAAAATAAGTTAAGTAGCTCATTTTTATATGTATATACTTATATCGACTGTCTCGTTGGTCTAGTGGTTAGCATGTTCAACTGCGGCCGACGAGGTCCCGGGTTCGAGTCCCGGGTCGGGCCATAATTAAGTATTGGGTTTTTCTGTCTAGAAATTCTCAGTACTAGCCCGGAGTTAAGAAGTTGGTGGTGTTTTACCCCCGTGCCTCGGAGAGCACGTTAAGCCGTCGGTCCCGGTTATTACCTATCACTAACATGATAATAGTCGTTAAAGCCCGCCAACCCGCATTGGAGCAGCGTGGTGGGTCTAAGCTCTAATTCCCACTCTCCTATGAGAGTGGAGGCCTGTGCCCAGCAGTGGGACGTTAATGGGCTGTAGTGGAAGTGGGTGGATACTTATATCAACGCGGGCATGTAGGCAGCATTCTTGTAACAATTCCATGTGGGCAAGGTTTGTTTAGTACCTTTAATTATATATGCCACAGTACCTTCAAGGTAAGATTGAATAGATAAGCATCTTCTAGGCAGCGCGCTCCAACCTAGGCCTCATCATTGGTTTCTATAGGCATGTCTATCGTCAAGCGCCTATCTTAAAATAAATCGTGTCGAGTCATGAGAAAGTACATTTATATTATAGTGAAATAGGTTATAGGCTACTAGATGATGCCTGCGACTTCGTCCGTGTGAATCAAGTTTTTTTTAGTTCCCGGAGAAACTTTTTAATTTTCCGGGATAAAAAGTTGGAGCAAAGAAGATTTCCTCTCCGATGAGAGGATACGCGACGTGTAAAGATTAATGACGAAGTCTAATGAATGATTACACCCACCCCTCAACTTTAGCTCTCAAATCTAATTTATAAACAGGAAAAATGGAGTAGAGTCTTCCTTAAATAAATACCTACTTATAATAAATAAATTCAAGTAAATTGTTGACTATTGTGGTTTAATATAATAATTAAATACATTAAAATCACCATTAAATTAAAACTAAAATAAATTAAATTAAATTAAATCTAAAACCTCATCGAGACCACCGCAGCGAGGCATTGTACCTACCCAAGATGCTGGCAGCATTACCCCTTTTAATATAATTAATTAAAATTTTAATTCTAAAAAAAAAGAATAATATATAATCTCAACCAATCTATCCATATATATGCCATACTTAGTAAGTATTTGTTAGTACATATTTTTGAAATCTTACTAGGCATTTAGCTAATATTATAAATGCGAATGTGCGTTTGTTTGTGTATGCTTTCACGGCCCATCATATGAACCAATTTTGACGACCTCCCTGGCGCAGTGTTGAGTGCTGTTGTCTTAACGTGGGAGGTCCCGGGTTCGATCCCCGGCAGGGTAAATTAGGGAATTTATAATTTTTGAATTTTCTCTCTGGTCTGGTCTGGTAGGAGGCTTCGGCCGTGGCTAGTTACCACCCTACCGGCAAGACGTACCGCCAAGCGATTTAGAGTTCCGGACGTACTAACCTATTCCGTGGTTCCGGTACGATGCCGTGTAGAAACCGACTAGGGGTATGGGTTTAATATAACTGCCATACCCCAAACAGGTTAGCCCGCTTCCATCTTGGACTGCATCATCACTTACCATCAGGTGAGATCGTCAAGGGCTAACGTGTAGTGGAATTAAAAAAAAGTTTTCCATGCGAACCAAAATGCAATAGGTACAAAGTCAGTAGTGTTTAGCTTACGAGTAAAATGAAAAAGCCTCAGCGATAGTTACAAGGCGTAAAAAATAAAGTGGAACGGAGTTCCTCCTAAAAGGTTTCGCTAAAATGGAAAGCGCGCTTGGCAAACAACAACCCCAACCACTGACTAAACTAACAAAATGGATAGAGCGTTCGGAGAAGAGAAAAGGAAGAGAAGCGTTTCTGAATGCGCGTTAAAAATTAGTTTGTAGGAATCTGTTGTTTTTTTAGTAACAGTCAGGGCCGTCTGGCGTTGTGGTTTATTTTTGGCACCCTATTAGGTATAATAACGCTGCACCGCTACAAACCAAGTTATCCCAAAGCACGGTAATATTATATACATAATATTACCGTGCCCAAAGTAATCCAAAACCGGGTATAGGTCTATGAAATATGTAGACTACTCACATTCTACTGTAGGAAATAAGAATGCAGGAATGGCGTGTTGCCATTTTATACGAGATACCTACCAGGACTGTCCGGAAAGTATCGGGCCTACCTTTATATCTCCGCGCTGGCGTTATTCTTCATCATCGGGCGGGTGGCATCCTTCAAAGTAATCCCCATTTGATTGAATAACACGGTTCCAGCGATGTTTCCACTTCTCGAAACAGTCCTGGAACTCACTTTCAGTGATGGCCTTGAGTACGCTCGTCGCATTATTTTCAACCGTCGTTATATCATCGAATCGCTGTCCTTTCAGTGGTTTTTTGAGTTTTGGAAACAGCCAAAAGTCACAGGGGGCTATGTCAGGACTGTACGGAGGTTTTCAAAGCAATGCGATACTGTGTTTACTTAGAAACTGCAGCACAAGTTTCGATGAATGCGCTGGCGCATTACCGTGATGGAGAAGCCAGTCACAACTTGACCAAAAGTGCGGGCGTTTTCTTCTCACTGCTTCACGCAAACGTTTCAAAATTTGAACGTAATATTCTTTATTGATTGTCTGACCTGTCGGTGCATATTCGTGGTGCACACAACAAAAAAATTTGATGCAAATTCGTTGATCTTGTTTTTCAGTAATTTTTCGAACTCAAAAATAACTTTTTAAACAAAGACACGCTGCGTATGAACTATACGTCCGGCAGGTACACAGAGTACATTATATATACTGGGCAGGTATCAGCAAGCAACCGATAGGTTCGTGAGGCTTACTGTTGACGTTCATGCCCCGCAGAGGTCGCAGAGGTCGGAGTTATAGTATCTGTCTTCTTACTTCGGTCTGTGCTGAGCAACATATGTTCTCGGTAAGCGTTCATTGCGACGTGAAGCGAAATGCGAAGTGTTGTGATAAATGTTGTATGGAGTCAGCTACGTGACGACATATTTTACGTGTAACCTCAATAAACGGTTACCTACATGACTCTACATTTGAAGGCATGTAATAATTTACAGTTTATATACTTAATAACGTCACGTTCTCAATTATATTCCTCGACCTTGTGTTTATTTCGAGCCTGGGACATCATACATATCCCCCTATCAACTGTTTTGAGTATCTTATCATATGAGTAGTCTAGTTTTCCTTACAGCGTATAAAGAAAAGGTAGAAAAGTTACCTATGCGCTACACGTAAGGTTCTTCTTTATTGCACACGCTTAAAACAGAAACAATAAACAGAAAGGTAACATTCGAGAGTACCTATCATAATTTTATCGCTAGTTCTCGGTAACAGTGCAATACCCGTCGCGCCGTGCAAAGCGTTCTGTCCACAGAACATTTAATAAGAGGTTAGAAAGGCGATGTGGGCGGGTCACGCGCGCCACTACGTTGACCGAACGCTCATATATGGTTCAAACGTACCAAAAACACACCTCAGTCGGCCGCGGACTGTCTTGGGAAGTTTTACGCACAAAAAAGTGTGTAAAATGCCTTCTTGCTCGGTAATAACCTGCAGAGCTAGAAGCCAAAATGTCAATGTGACTAATGGCAAGATATCTTTTCATCGGTAAGTACATTAAACCTTGATTTTAAATGATTTAATTGAAAATACTAAAGACATTATGTTTTCCTTCACTAGTGTGACTGGATCGCAAATTTGTATGTACATCGCTGGTTTTATACCTTTGCGAACAACGCGCTCCAACAGTCATGTACGCGAGCGGCAATGTAAAGCGTAGTGCGTATGAACGATCAACTCCACTTGTTACCTGGTATTACCCAATAAGAGTAGCTTGACGATAGGCCGGTAGCATTTTTCCACCGTATCGATAAATAGTTTATTTGTTTCTTTTTACCAGAACGAGATATGCTATGCGTGGTTAAAACATACTGTTTACAAAACTATCACACTGATCGCGAGCAATTTATTCTTACCCATTGAGGAGTTCCGTTCTCCATCTCCGGAGATATTTATCAGATCTTCACCAAATTAAAATGGGACCACCTCTGAAGTATGACCTACCAAACAAAAAAAGAATTATCAAAATCGGTTCATAATTGGCGGAGAAATCGCGTAACAAACATACAAAAAAAAAACATACAGTCGAATTGAGAAGCTCCTCCTTTTTTTGAAGTTGGTTAAAAATAGTAAAATCTAAAGACATAGAGTCCAACTTAAGTTAACAATATGAATATTGACATGCTGTCGACCGTACGAAAAATAAACATCGATAAAAAATATTTTAGTCAATCCCTAGCGTATGTTGCTGTTTTACACGACAACACGCGCAAGTTTAAAGTTTCACTAGTGTGCGTAGCTTCGCCAATCGCAGCGCTTTTTTCTGCCTCACGCACACATGGCAACTCTCGTGTATATTCGTTTAGATTAGTAGTAGTGAAGAATGGTGGGATCAAAACGGCGACAGCGGTTTCCGTACAAAATTTGCACTAGGGCCTTTCTAACCTCTTATTAAATGTTCTGTGGTTCTGTCTCTACTATGTGCGTTTCAACGTGAAGCTACGAGAGGCGATCAAAATGTTTCCGGTAATAAAAACCACAAGAACTAAGTATGCAAGCAAATATTTTATTTTTTAACATAGTCTTCTTCTACTTTTTTTTTTTTTCAATTTATAGACTAGCCTTTCGCTGCAATCAAACTTTCTGGAAGTAGTGATGCAGCCTAAGGTGGAGCGCGATGGCCTACAAGATGCCTATTCACTCAAAACAGTACACTTCAATACAGTTGGAACATCACTTTTCAAGTTATAATACGTATAATACGTATTCCGGCAAAAAAAAAACCTTGTTCCAGAGTCCCAAAAATATGTGCCTCGGGTGTGTTCTTGTAACTTAGGGAATGTAGTATTATTAATCGCTAGGAGCGAGGTCTGGTGAATATGGTGGGTCAATTGAAACCCTGGCATCGAAGGACACCTTAGATGTGTTATCTTGATCAAACAGAACACATGGCTTAGAGCGACGATTCACAGTTTAAAAAAAAAGTGTGAAGTACAGAAATCACTTTGCGGTGACCACTACCAAACTTCGAATACCAATTTCAAATATCAAATACCGGACACTATTTTTGATCGCCTCTAGTATTTTCTAGTTAAAAAAATTTGTTAAAAGACTATGTCAACATAATATCTTTGATTAACCTTTACATAAATCAGCTTTATCAAATATTTTATATAAACTTGATAACTGATTAATAAATCAAGTGTCTCAAAGTAGACTGTGGTTTCGACATAAGGCCCGTAAATCTAAGTTCTAATGAGACATCGAAATATATGGCTTCCATTTGTCTTCCGCTCACTCAGCGCAATTCGTTGACTCCGAAGTCCGATAGTTTGATATCACAGAACTTTAAATTAGGTAGGTAGGTAATATAGAAGATCCTGGAGTACTTTAACTTCATGTTATTAATTCTTCAATAATAATTATCTTCATTAATTTTCTTTATCTTGATCATCACTACTAATATTATAATTATAAAACAAACTGCTACAACCGAGTTTGTCGGTCTATAGGTATGCGCTAATCTTAGAAACCGCTGTATGGCTGTAGGTATGCTGTGTCCATAATTATTTGTCTAACCGTCAGTCTGTTTGCCTGCTACGCATTCTCAGCCCACCTACTCAACCGGTTTTTACGTAAAGTACCTATACAGCGATAAATTGCATCTCGGGGAAGGACAAAGTATGTGAAAATCAAAGAGTTCCCAACGAGATTTTTCGAAAGCAATTGCCCGCTACGAATAGTATCGTCCACCACCACTACAGCCCATTAAAGTCCCACTGCTGGGCACAGGCCTCCACTCTCATAGGAGAGAGGGAATTAGAGCTTAGACCCACCACGCTGCTCCAATGCGGGTTGGCGGCCTTTAACGACTATTATCATATGATATCAACTGGGTCCGACGGCTTAACGTGCTCTCCGAGGCACGGGGGTGAAACACCGCCAACTTCCTAACTCCGGGCTAGTACTAAGAATTTCTAATCAGAAAAACCCAACACTTATCTAATTATGGCCCGACCCGGGACTCGAACTTGGGACCTCGTCAGCCGCAGTCGAACATGATAACCACTAGACCAACGAGGCAGTTGGCAGCAATAGTATCGTAATAGCTTGAAACGTTGTATATAAGTAGGTGGATTAGAGAAGTGGTGAAGTAGGTTGTAAACAAGAAGTCCTCGAGAGTGCTTATGATAAATATTTAAGGTATATTGCCAACACGCTCCGCCCGCCCGCCCGCCTTCACGCAATAATTGCGTCCTGCACTCGGTGGTATAATATTTTCTAGCGTTAAATTGCATGATATTTATATTTCAGCTAAGTTATTTAATTTTACGTATGAAACATATTATATAAAAAGAAAAACTAACTAATAAGTCAGTGCCCGCGACTTCGTCCGCGTGGAGCTACGTTTTTTTTTTTTTTTTTTTTTTTTTATCCACTACAAGTTAGCCCTTGACTGCGATCTCACCTGATGGTAAGTGAAGATGCAGTCTAAGATGGTAGCGGGCTAACCTGTTTTTATTCCCACGGGAACTCCTTAATTTTCAGGGATACAAAAGTGAGACGACATTTGGAGCTGATTTTGTTTGGAGAACTGTACAGTGAAAATACTCAAGCGAATGGGAAATACACGATAACAAAACATCCAAATGGTATCCAAAGAAATATTGTACGAGTCCACTGAATTTATAAAACTAAAGCCGACATCTATCATAAAGGACAATCCAGCAAAAAGGACAGTTTTCGGACAAGTTATAAAGTGGGTTTAGTGGCCCTTACCGAGTTTTTTATTGCAATAATAAAACGTACTCGAGGATAACGAGATTAATAGTACGTTTAGTTTTAGCTTTTATGTTTTTATAACAAATGGTCATATTGTGTTGAACAAGTATCAAGATATTTTTTTACTAGAGAAGTCCCGCGACTTTGTTCGCATAATAAAGTTTTTTTAATTTCCGTGGGAACTATTGAAGACATAGGCCTAGTATAATATTATTAGTAATTAGTATGATAAGTAATAAGTATGATGTCAGTTAGTCATTTTATAAATTTGTTTTATTAAGTAAAATATATTCCTATAATATCCACACTTATATGGGAGAGGGTCACTCGTTAAAATGATCGTAACCACAAACAGATTACGGGTGAAATTTGTGATGAATTTTAAAATCAGCTCGTAGCTGCGCCAAATGGATGAATTGCGAATGAAAGCAAATAAGATTTATTCCAGTTAATGATGTAAATTTGACCGTCATCTGCATTTCGTTATTGAACTACGTACTTAATAATGAATTGTGGATGGAAACGATTTCGCAAGCAACGTTAAACAAAATTCGAATGTGTGCCTCTGCGTGTGTGTGTGATGTGTGTGTGTGACTGCCTCGTTGGTATAGTGTTTAGCATGTTTGACTGCGGCTGACGAGGTCCCGGGTTCGAGTCCCGGGTCAGGCCATACTACCGACTAGAAATTCTCAGTACTAGCCCGGAGTTAGGAAGTTGGAGGTGTTTCACCCCCGTTCCTCGGAGAGCACGTTAAGCCGTCGGTCCCGGTTATTATCACTAACATGATAATAGTCGTTAAAGCCCGCCAACCCGCATTGGAGCAGCGTGGTGGGTCTAAGCTCTAATCCCCTCTCTCCTATGAGAGTGTGATGTTAATGGGCTGTAGTGGTGGTGGTGGTGGTGGAATGTGTGGACGTTGGATGCAAATTGGAACTCGTTTCATGAAACTTGAGGGTTGAATATCATATCTGCGTTAGAGGTTCCTTTTAGTATTCCTAAGTTCTAAGTCCAACATAAAATATACAACATAATAAATATATACGAGTATATTATATGAATTGCACCGTCGCGTCGTCGATGGATGTCCCACCAAATATCTCGTTTTAAGTGAATGGCACAATTTAGTATTCTTACATCCATAATTAAGATTTTAAGTCATATTTTGGTAAAACCCTGACTTTTGTAACCCAAAGTGGTTGTTTTTCGGTGGTCAAATTCGACGATACATAACCATTACCTACCATCGATGGTGTAATCGACCCATAGTTATTAAATTCAATAGATGAAGTTAAACAGTGAGCAGTGCTGGAGTTAGCCTGTAATTATGCGTAAGATTTGTAAGAATAAACTTTTAGTTTTGCTTCAAGCAGATATAAAAACTTGACCACCGCGACTAAAATAAGTACCTACAGGCTTACCCGTTGTCTCACGAAAAACGCGGTAAAGCGACGCGACGCGACAGAAACACACGGTAGCTCACCCTCTATTTGTTGTTTTCTATGGAGTCGTAACGCGTCGCACTGCGTCGCGTTGCTTTCGTCGCTATCTAAAGTGCGTTCGTGGATCCAACGTCGAGCGTATCTAAAGTGCGACAGGCCTATGAATCGAGCACATATCTGTGCGTGGAACCAACTTCCGTGGCTTATGCTCGTCGTAACTTCATCAGGCACTAATTAAAACTTTGGTACCTATTAAAGTTTGTAGAGGAACTGAAATTATACCCGACTCTGTATGAATAATTGAGTCTACTAATACTACCTAATTAAATGAGCATCAAAGCTTAGAACTGCGAAAGCGAAGTCTTTCTTCTCTATCCTCTAGGAATTTCCAAAAATACTGAAAATATTTCTGTGATTTTAATAATTTAATTATTTAAGTAACTTGACAGTATTAGTACTTGACATACAATGCCAAAGAAGTCTCTTAAATATTTTACAGTTTTGGGAGATAAGGGAACTGTAAAGCGAAAAAATAAATCCTCTTTATTTTCTATCACAGGGAAATAGACCCAGAAATCCAAAGAGTTCACGGGTTTAACATATAAATCCATGCGAAAGAAATTGCGGGCATAAACAAGTCAATAACAAAAGAAAACACTAGGTATGTACAACTAATTACCACACAACAAACAACTTTTAACACATTGCACTCGTGGTTGAGGAAACACGTTTCAAAACAAAGTTCGACCCGTGACCGTTCCAACTTCCACCATGTACAAAATGTATGGTAGGTTTATATGGTAGGCCAAAAGTCCCGAACGCGTAGAAATCTTTAATTAGTGCTTGTACGAAAGTTTTTCGGCATGTTTCGTTTTTCGACGTTCGCGAGGAGCGAATATTAATTTGTTGTGTGTACGTGATGGGTCATAAATCATAATGAAACCTCTGAATATTATAGCATCCTTGCTTGCTTGAAAACCTGTCTTTTTTATACCGACCGTTCGTTGCTGACACTCTTTTTCATTTTAGCCAATCGATACGTCTTCTTTGTAATTTGGCCATATTTCTGCCGCAATAATCCATACTTTCATACCTTCCATACTTTATCAAATATAATAATAATTTAATATTAAATATTATAAATGCGAAAGTTTGGATGTATGGATGTATGTTTGTTACTCAATCACGCTCCAACGGATGAACGGATCTGGATGAAATTTGGCACAGAGATAGATTATAGTCTGGAATAGCACATAGGCTACTTTTTATCCCGGAAAATTAAAGAGTTCCCGCGGGAACCGAAAAACCTCAATCCACGCGGACGAAGTCGCGGGCATCATCTAGTAAATATTATAAATGCGAAAGTTTGGATAGATGTATGGATGTTTGTTACTCAATCACGCCCGAACGGCTGAACGGATCCAGATGAAATTTGGCACAGAGATAGATTATAGTCTGGAATAGCACATAGGCTACTTTTTATCCCGGAAAACTAAGCCGCGGACGTAGTCGCGGGCATCAGCTAGTAATATTATAAATGTGAAAGTGTGTCTGTCTGTCTGCTACGCTTTCACGGCCTATCTATTAAACTTATTTTGATGAAATTTGGTATAGGGATAGGTTGTGTCCCGGGGAAAATCATAGGCTATTTATTATCCCGGAAAATTTAAGCGTTCCCGCGGGAATCAAAAACTAAACGCGGATGAAGTCGTAGGCATAATCTGGTTGGATATACCTTAAGGATTGTACGCGGCACGAGGCTCAGAAAATCTACATCATTGTTCGGTTAGAAATTTAAATATTTTCCACGTAATCCCCACCACACTGTTATAATAGGTATCCTTGACTTAATCTCTGTGTACTCTGTGACTTAATACTGCAACTAAGTAACCCTAACTCTACCTAACTCTTTAAAATGACAAGTGTTTCAATCCAGACCTATAACATAACTGTCATTTATCGGTTGTAGAAGTGCCTTCGTGAAATAAACAAGTCATTTATCATTTAATCTACACAATAATATGCTTAAGTGAGAAAATGAGAAATGAAACCAAGTGCGTAGTTTAATTGCGTTAAGGGATTCATTAAATCATATTAAAATGATATCATCGAAATGATAATGCTATTGTGGTAAAAATATTACCGGTCGAACGTGCTGAGCGCATTGTATTGTTTGCATTCCCTTGTTCTCGGTCGAGCCAGTGAGAAATTGTTGCAATATCTGATATAAATGGTCAATATACATATTGGTGGTTTATTTTTCAACGCGCTTCGACACGTTTGTCTCTTTGTTCTATAAAAAAAGGTTATTTTCTCCAGCAGCTTTATTTTAACACATAAAAGGTTGGAGCCTTTTAAAAGTATAGTTACCCCTGTGGCAGAAGACTCCGCTCTTCCTTAACAATAATAAAAAAAATTGGCAGTCGTAGGGATTGCCGATAGAAGTGAAAACGAATAATTAAAAAAAACTAAGGCATTAAAGTTTAATTACGAATGTAGTATATTTATATTTAAGACCATCTTCTTCTTCTTAACTTGGTTTTTGGCTTTTAGTAGTGCCAGAAGAGCACAATGCTCTTCGCCAGTGTCATGTAACTTAAGGGAGGCACAAAGGAAATTAGCCGGTTACAGAGTGCCAAAATTACTGAAAACGCTCTGTCATAGAAGGCATAATAGTATATTGTGATACAAGGGTGGAAAGTAGGTTATTGCAAACGAGCTGTCATTAATAAGCCCGAGCCGAAGGTGAGGGTTTTTAATGTCACGAGTTTGCAATAACCTTCACACCCGTGTATCACACGACGTTTTTCAATACAGTTGTGGGAAATAGTAATAAACAAATCAAAGAATTACAAGTTTATTTCAACATACATACGTACATAGTAATTAATTCTGAAAATTGAGACAATGAATAACTTGACCACAATGTAGATGGTTTATATTTTCCACTCAATTCATGAAAATAAGCTAACAAAACATTTTCTGTGAATGACTTAGTTTTTTTATGTTTTTTCCATGAAATAAAACTATTGTAAGCCGTCATATATCTTTCTCGAGATTTTGGGGGCAAAATTCCATCTTGCGCAGTTTTCGCCTCAGATATAATATCTGGTGGAGTTAATTCCATTTCATCATTAGTACTAGAACTCATAATAACAAAAATATAATCAATTTATCACATAAAAAATAAAAAATTTCAGCAAATGGCGCGTATTTACACCTGGACATATTTTTTTTTTCAACGAAACTAGGCTACGGGTTCGTATCTACGCATATACAGCCTATTCGATTTTTGTCAAATGTTGAAAATAATTAAATTAAAACTGGTAATTAAATATAATCAACAACCATTTAAAAGAATTTTGGAGATTCATTCATTTTTCCTCGTAAAAAGCCTATCCGATTATATTCTATGTATGAAAACTCCTTGCTACTAAACTTTTTTTGTTGTGTTGTCTAGTTTGTTAATTATTTAATTTTGGGATATTAAGAAATGAAACTACGTGTGTCCAGCTCGCGGCCACAGACAAGAAGGAATTGCTTTATTGAGGATCAAAGACTATATGTTAATGTGTACCATAGAATATGCATGATTACAGACAACCTAACACCTCCCTTACAAAAGAAAATTTAATGCCGAAATATAATGGTACCTTAAATAGTTATAAACTTAATATTAGTTACACGACACATTTTATTATTATTCTATAAATATACATGACAATGTTCTTAAATAAGGTTTTTTAATAATAATCTATAAATCTACTACATTTTTCCTTCAAACAATAAAAAAATTAAAGACACTATAAAAATACAAAGACTATAATTCTTACATCTATGACAATAGTATTACTTGCAACACTATGAACAAATGACATTTCTCTTTAAAGTTGACAGGTATGACAAGTGAAGTTTATCTTTGACTTTGACATTTTGATGACAAGTGACAGTTCTATAGATTTTACAAATACATATATATAATTTTGCTATAATTTTATGAAATGAACAATTAACAATTATTTACTGAAATAAAAATAGTCTTTTTAAATTATTAAATTAGTTTTCGGAAGTCAGACAAATGAAAATTATTTTATGAAGACGGCGATTAACTAATTATATCTATCAGGCTGACGGATTTGACGACCAAATTTGGAATACTTTATTGGAGTGGATACTTTGGAGGATAGACTTGGATTGGATTGATTGGAATTTGATGAGGACTGATGTGAACTGACTAATGGCTGTGATGAGTCTTGTACAATTTGCTGATGTTTTGGTGAAAAAATGTGTTCTCTATTTCTACGAAATTCACCTTCTGGACTTGAAACTACATAAGAACGTGGCTCTGGACCTACTTTAGAAATGATACCGGGAATCCATGCATTATATCTGTTATTTGGCTGTTTTTTGAAGTAAACTTTTTCACCTTGTTTTAAAGAAGGGAGAGACTTTGTGTGTTGATTATAATAAAGTGATGTTTTTTGTTTTTGTGTATCAATATGTTGTTTTATTTTTGTATAATCAATAATATTAGGCTTTAAGTTAGCATCTGAGATAGGTATCCTAGTTCTCAGTCTACGTGACATGCATAATTGTGCTGGAGAATAACTATTATTTTTGGGAGTATTCCTATATTGTAATAAAGCAATATAGGGATCTGTTTTATCAAAGTAGCATTTCTTTAATAGTTTCTTTATGGTTCCTATTGACCTTTCGACTAGTCCATTTGAGCGACTATGATAAGGACTTGAGATTATATGTTGAATCTGCCAATTTTTCATGAAATCACCTATCTCTTTAGAGTTAAACGGCGGACCTCCATCACTTATGACTTCAGATGGGATTCCATGACGTGCAAACATGGATTTTAAATGTGTAATAATAGTGCTAGAAGTTGACGAGTTCAAAACTGAAAGTTCTGGATATTTTGAAAAATAATCGACTACTATTAGGTATTTTTTATTATTTATTTCAAACAAATCCATACCTACTTTATTCCATGCTAAAAGTTTATATTCATGAGGCATTAATGGTTCTTTACTATTGCTATTGCGAAATGTGAGACATGTATGACACTGACTGACAATTTTTTCAATATCTTTGTTGATATTATGCCAATAAACTGTACCTTTAGCTAATCTTATACAACTATTTATGCCTTGGTGACCTTCACGAATTAAATTAAGTATATATTGACGCATATTAAATGGAATTATTATACTTCTATCTTTAAATACAATGTTATCTATGACATATATTTGATGTTTTAAATCAAAGTATGGTTTGACTGATGCTGAAACACATCTTTTGTGCTCAGGCCATCCTTTTTGACAGTAATTAATTATTTGACTTAGGACTTCATCTTTGACTGAATTATCCTTAATTTCTTTTAGTTTTTCTGGACTGACTGACAATGTACTGATTAGCATGTTTATGTGCAAATCTAATTCTTGATCTACCTCTTTCAAAGTTTGATCTGATAGTGCAGCTCTTGACAATGTGTCTGCTATATATAGGTATTTACCTGGCTTATATGAAACTTTAAGATCATAAGGCTGAAGTCTTAACATGATTCTTTGTAATCTAGGCGGTATCTCATAAAGAGATTTTTTCATTAATGAGACAATTGGCTTATGGTCGGTCTCGACCAATGTTTGACGACCATATATGTATTGGTGAAACTTAGTACATCCAAACAATATGGCTAACAGTTCTTTTTCAATTTGAGAATAGGACTGTTGACAGGCGGTTAATGATGCTGATGCATAGGCTATTGGTTGACTATTATGACAAATGACAGCACCCATTGCATCTTTTGACGAATCAACTGACAGTGTGATATCTTTCTTAGGGTCATAGTAAGTTAAGACTGGAGTTTTTGTAATTATTTCCTTTAGACTGTTAAATTCTGTATTGTGTTCATGTGACCACGACCAAGTTGTGTTTTTTGACAATAATGACCTTAGACAAGACGTTTTTTGGGACAAATTATCAATGAATGGACCTAAGTAGTTGACCATTCCTAAGAATCTTTGTAATTCATTAACATTTTTAGGTGTAGGCATATTACATATTGCCTTGACTTTACTTAAATCGACTTTTACACCTTCTTGACTGAAAATATGACCTAAGTAACGGACTTCTTGTTGACAAATTACTGACTTTTCTTTATTAAATTTAATGTTGATCTCTCTAGCTCTTTTTAGAACATTTTCTAGACGTTTATCATGAGTTTCTTTGTCAGGAGCATATATCAAAATGTCATCTATCATTATTTTAACTCCTTCCAAGTCACTAAATCTTTTAACCATTTCACTATGAAAGATTTCACTGGCAGCATTGATGCCAAAGGGTAGCCGTAAGAAACGATATCTTCCTTGAGGGGTATTAAATGTACAAAGTTTTGAGGATGCTTCGTCTAACTGTATCATCCAAAATCCCTTATTAGCATCTAACGTACTGAAATACTTGGCACCAGTTAATGTAGATCTAATTTCATCAATGGTTGGCAAAGGATAGTGAGGTCTCATGAGAGCATTATTTAATTTTTTAGGATCAATACATAATCTAAGTTTACCATTCTTTTGTGAAGTAAGTACTAACGAGTTAACCCATTCTGTTGGTTCTTCTACTTTTTTAATGATATTTTTCTGTTCGAGTGACTCTAATTGCATTTTTAGGTTATCTACAAGACGGAATGGAACTTTTCTACAAGGATCAATGGAAGGTATGGCATCTGGTTTTAGGACAAGGTGGGCTTGATAATCTTTTAAACAACCAATTCCATCAAATAAGTCAGCATATTTAGACATAATATCTGTCTGTTCTACGTTAGACTGGAAATTGACATTGTGAATTCTTTTAATTAACTTTAATTTTTGACATGACTCTTGACCAATGATATTTTTACATGGCAAGTCGACTATATGAAATGTTATATCATAAGACTGATCATTACACAATACAGATAAGCTACAAACACCTACAGTTTGTATGACTTCTCCACTAAATGTACTTAACTTATGTTTACTTTTTTGTAAAATATTTGTGGACAACTTTAATTTCCTAAACTCATTTAAAGATAAAATGTTAGTATCTGCACCTGTGTCCAATATGAAATTAATGACAATATTATTTATTACCAATTCAGTTTGAAATACACTGTTATTGGTTGAATCTAATGACAAAATATGAGTTACTAATAGATTGTCATCAGAGTTTGACTGACTGACGGCATTGATTTTCTTATTTGTGCGACATACCTTGGCAAAATGGTTTGATTTTTTGCATAGGTTGCAGATTGCTCCTATGGCTGGACAACGGACACGATGCACTTGACCACAACGATGACACGGACTGGCTGCTTTTTGTCTGAAGGGGCTTCGACTGGTAGGGTTGCTTCTTGCCTGTCCTGGACCCGGACTGACACGTCGACGACTGACTCTAAAATTATTGGAATTTTTGTTAGTAGCTGACTGCTTTTGACTGAATACTTTGCCGACAAATGATTGTGACGTTGACTGTTCCCCTTGTAGAAGTTTTGCTTGCTGCCTTGAAGTTTCCAACTTTTTCGCTAGATCCAATGACTCTTGAAAGGTTTTGGGGTCATTGGTGAGTAGTTTTTCCCTTATATAGTTATTGTTGCTGTTTAGATTCCAAGAAAAGACATCTTTAAGGATATTGTCGCGCAGCTCGTCGAATCCACACTGCAAGCTAATATTTTTAATGTCAGTGGCATAAGATGCAATGTCTTCATCTTGTCCTTGTTTCCTGTTGAAAAGTTTATGCCTTTCCATTGTGATGTTTACTCTTGGTAGGAAGTATTCTTCGAATTTTTTCAACAGATCATCGAATGCGATATTATCGATATCAACATTGAATGAGTAAAATATCTCTAGCGCCTCGCTGCCAATGCATGCTAGCAAGATGGCGACCTTTCGTGACTCTGTTTCCATTTCAAAATTATTAGCCCGCATATATATTTTTAAGTTCGTGGCGAATTTTCTCCATGTTAGCGGCATGTTTGGAGCGTTTACGTTTAGTTTCTCGACATTGTTGATTAGGGACGATGGCGTGTTAGACGTGTTAGACTGCC